>NIBX01000127.1:1800000-2121910 GCA_002718315.1 Agaricales sp. HM26-F1
CGTCAGTACCGGCACTACTCTTGATCCCCAGCGGGGCACCGAGCAATATCGTCGTCGACGACGACGCGCCCGTGTCCGTTGCGAGCGTCTCCTTGGTCTGACTCTGAGAGGACGATGAGGAAGAAGAGTCGTTGGTAGAAGCAGACGTCGAGCTCGATGCGTTGCTCATACCCATACTCGAGCTGTTGCTGTTGCTGCCGCTGTTCGAACTCGAACCTCCTCCTCCTCCTCCCTCTTGTCGCTGTCCTTGTCCTCCTTCCTCACCACCACCCCCGCCACCGCCGAGTGTAACACTCTCAAACGCACTATGCACCCGCCTAAGCAGCGGATCCGACTTATAATCGTTCGGGTCAGGAGACGCCTGCGTCCAGTGCCTCGTTTGTTCCTCCTCTTCTTCTTCTCTGCCTCTTGATATTGTCGTTGTGTTATCTGTAGCTGAGGTGGGATTGGAGCTAGGGTTGGGATCTGATGTGGGTGTATGGTTATATTTGGAATTGGGATTGGGATTAGAGGTGAAGGTGGAGGTGGGGTTGGGGTTGGAGGAGAAGGAGGTGGAGGAGGAGGATACTTTGGGGTTAGGGTTAGCCGCTTCTTCGACGTCGGTGGGGGCGGAACCCCAATCGAAGCCTCTCCCGATGGAGGTAACGCCGTACCCTAGACCGCTGTTTCCTTTCCCTCCCCTTCCCCCACTACCACTCTCCCCTCCTCCTCCTCCTCCTCCACCACCTCCTTCGATATCACCGCCCCTATCGAAATGCGAACTGAACCCACCGCCTCCGATGGTAGTGACGCCGTACCCAAGTCCACTCTCACTAAGCCCGCTCACATGCCTGTGATGGCTCTGCGTCGCAGGGCGTTCGGAGACGCCGCCAGATGCACCGGAGATGGAGCTGTGCGCTGTTATTGTGTTCATCGGCATCGGAGCGCGCGATGATGAGGAAGAGGAGGAGGGAGATTGGTGTGGTTGGAGCTGAAATTGAGATTGAGATTGAGGATTGTGATTGTGGGGGTGGATGGGATGGAACCACGGATCGTGCTCGTGCTCGTCGTGGTCTAGCCAGTGGTTGTCTAGTTTTCTAGATGGAGAGGGGAGGGGAGAACGAGAGGGGGATATGGATGGGGCTGTGGAGAGCATTTTACGTGTCGCTGTTATTTGGGTTTTGGTTTGGTTTGTCCTTTTGTCTTTCTTCCTTTCTTTGCAGTCGCTCTAGTGACACGTCGGGCTGTGGATGATGTTGTAGATGTAGTATACTGGAGTATCGGGAACTGGATGACGGTATCTCAGATGTTATTCCTATCTCAGTCTAGACGGAGGACGTCGTGTATAGGATCCTTTTTGCTGATATATCTAGCGAACAAGCCTCCGATGATGAGCACAATTGACGCTCTTCTGTGATTTCGTGAAAGGATACAGAACTCACAGCTATTCCTCTTGATTCTAAGCTATATGAGCAAGGAGTTGTTATAAAATCTTCGCCAGGAACGAAAGGGGCACGATCAATCCACTGGGAGGGCTCTATGAGGTCTATCCGGATGCTTGAATCTATCCTGAATCTATCGGGTGTCGTCCTTCCTTCCTCGTGACTCCTTGACTCGCCTATCACCAAGGACAATCTATAGGAAGAGGCCACAAACAGCAAGCAAGAGAGTAGGATCCACTGGCAGGGTCGAATATACGTAGTAGGATAGTAAGAAGCAAAGAGTAAGGAGAGAGAGAGAGAGATTAGAGATTAAAGAAAAGGAAGCCGTGCCGTGCCGTGGCCACGAGCTAAGGAAGAGGGGGTGGAGAGCAAAATCAGATGTGTGCGATTACATATGTGCTGTAACTGTATGTACTTTTTTTCGGGTTCTTCGGTGCGAATCCGATCCGTCGGGTTTGTCATGATCATTCAAAGTGCCGGAAGTGGAGGGATTGATTCCTTTATAGGGAGTTTTTAGCCGGAATTGATGGTTTGATCCGTATTTTGTTGGGTTTGTTATCTACACCCGGGAGAGATTGAATGTTGATTGCCGGATTGCAGTATATTGAACGCTCAAGAGCGCTAGGCGCTTTTCTGTGACCTTGAGCTTGAGCCCTCTTCGGGATCTCAACTGTCACTGCTAGTAGTAGCATGGGAGGTATTGATCAGTACAGGGCGTAAATTTGACCAAACCGTCTGAACTTTTGGGAGAAAAGAACTATATTTATTATAGGCGACCTAAACCAAACGGGTTCTACATTCTAACCCAACATATACGGATTCTGCCAAGTCTAATTTACGGTAATAGGTACGCGAAATGAGATGGTACAAGCCTCCTCCCGCTCAACACGTAAAGTACTAGTAAGGCTGCACACGGCCCTGAGCCTAGCCGTGTGAGCTCCGAGTTCATGTATCACTGAGTCGTACTCAAAAGGTGCTAGATTCTTCTTCGTCCTTTCCCAGAAATAATGTGCCTCTGCATCTATGCAAGGGGTCTGGATGAAGTTAATACATTGAGTGAGACCTTCAAAGAGGGCCGGATTGAAGGCGGCGATGATCGTCACATTGAGAACTGGGTTCCAAAGTAACTTAGAAAGGGCGTAAGTCAGAGTAAATGCAGTCCGAAGTGAGGGCGATCCCTAGCCTCCATTGAAGGATGATAAATCACTGACTTGGGCTCCAAACGAAAGGTTTTGATGCTGGTTGACAAGCTAAGCGCCATACGCTCTCTTTGTCGATGAGAGGCGAAAAATCAAGATGGAGCGAAGATGTAATCATTTAGGAAATACGCTCAAAACATGAAGACCTGAGAGAATGTGTGGAGTTTAGCACTAAAAATAGAAGCAAGAGGAATGACGAGGCAAAAGTTCAAGGAGCAAACTGAGGCCCGAACCTTTAGAGTCGTACAAAACTATACAAGAATGCCATATCCAAAGCATGAAAACTGAAGAATATGGTATCACCCAAACATTCTGAGCTCGTTCCGATTCGGAATTTTAGCAGAAGTTTTGAACTACACCCACCGGACAGAGTTATAGCATGATACCAGACAGCGAGGTGCCCGATTGAGTCTGCGCATGCCGGCGAGAGGAGACGGTTGAAGCGATCTAAACCCGTCGAGATTGAGCTGCTTTCATCATAGAACCTGCGTCCGTTCCAGATATGTATAGATAACAGCTTTATCGTGAAAGACTGTTGACAGTGGGTAGATAGCAAGGGCGCGGTAATGTGAGATGGAGGCACCTGGCAGAGACGAAGAGTTGCTGGGGAATTCGAGTCCTCGTCATGTCCTCGGTGAACGGCGTTGCTATCGGCTCTGGTGGATTAACGTTTAACCGGCGGCCGGTGATGGGAAATCAAACTCGAGACGATAAGATTGAGAGTTCCAGGTACCTTGCTCCTAATTTATCGCTCTTAAAAACCGAGTTCATGCAGTGACGTTTGAACTCAAATATATATATATATATATATATCCCTCGTAAATGCAAAATTCCGACTCCAACAGAGCATATCGTACATCGCTCGATACCCAACACAGCTGGAAAGACCAGGACTATAGTGGTTGGCTATAGCTTGACTATCAGTAACCGTTTAAATTTCCGACGCTGACACAGAGAGATAGAAAATTACCCACCGTTAGCTGGTTTCTTGAGTACCCAGACCCTCATCTGTCGTGGTATTCTCTTTCCTCTCTGACCGTGACCACCCATGACCAATCGACATGAACATCTCCCTCACCCTCCGACTCTCCCGTGTACTCCCACTGGCGTTTCTTCTCCCCGTTTGACTTGCATTACCAACGACGCTACTGTGCCCAGTCCCGACGTCCGTCGTATCACCCTGGCCATCCGCGATGGTCCTGCGCTTGTTGAGGTTGTGAAGCATGGTGAGGGTGTAGGTGCTTCCGAGGCAGAATCCGAATGAGTTTGAGACTGGGAGGTATTATAGAGAGAGAGGGATAGGAGGTGTTAGTGTAGGAATAAGAAGGGTGAGTTGAATATGATTACGAGAAGAGGGAAAGAGAGCGTGGACGATAGGTGAACGATGGTGTAAGGAACAGAGGAAGGCTTACTGCTGCTGACGCCGTGCGCCCTCGTACCCTGGAGGTACGTCGCCAACGTGCTGATGGCGAGCACGGACGTGATCGTCCCAGTTTGTATCGTCATCACCGTGATCCTCCCAACTAACCTAAATCACCAGAGCACACAGGACTCATCAGACCTCAAAACGACTCGGAGCAAACTTGAAAGGAAAGCATGTATTGACATACCCTTCATCATCCCTCCGCCTCGGTCCTTCACCCTTACTCATACGCCGCAGCTGGATCACCAACGCAGCGGCGATGGTACAGTCAGTGACAGCGCTGAACGTGGGCCAGAGCGTGGACGGCACGAGTCGCAGCCGTAGAGCGGTAGCGGCGTCGGTGTTTTGAATTACGATCATGACGGAGAGTGTGTATGCCGATGCGATCTGTGTGTCTAATAAGTTATGGCGGGAAGGAGACGACTGGGCGAGGGAGATGAGATGGAGGACGTACGGCAAGTAGGGATAATACAATCATAATACAAGTTACCCATATTCTCTTCGCGCTGAATAAATCACATTGGCATCAGACGCAAAGCCCACTCGAAAAACGAGGCACGAGGAATGAAACTCACAGGTAATGATACCTCCGTATGAGAAACAGCTGAACCACCAGCGCCGTCGTGCCTGTCGCCATTATGTACGCTGTTATACAAAGAAAAAAAAACGATCGGTCAATATGTGTCTCTCTCCGTCTCTCTCTCTATCCCCATGCCCAAACACGATGTGTCGCCAAGAATAACCAAATGCAGTATGTATGATCACGGGTGGACTTACTTGGAATAGGCCTGCATCACCATGCAATAACAGGAGCGATGGAAACAAGATACCAGACTGCTGGTTCAATAAAAGGTCAGGGCGAGAGGGGCTAGTGGCTTAGCTCACCAATCTCTGTATTGCTAGAGGAGAAGGAAACGGCGAAGATGGGAATCGGTTAACAAATATTTAGTTGAGTTACGTGTGCGGTTCTAGAGAGGTAGGACTCACGAGGTAGTTTTTGTCGCCTGCAGCGAATATCGTTGGATTTTAGTCTCGTCAGTATCTCCCACTCTTCATCATCTCGATACAGGAATACTCACCCCAATGTGTCACAGCATACTAAGGCGATACCAAATGAAGGAAAGCAAGAGAATTCAGTCAGTCCAATATGATCTCAGGTGCGATATATAACAGGCAAAACAGGAACCCAGAAATGAGGTATGAAACGTAATAAACAGGATAACGTTACTCACGAGATACACACATACGTACTCCGCTACGAGACTCGTCGTGTCGAGTAGGATACATAGACCGACCATCTTCTGGATGAGCGGCGGATCATGGCGCAGGTAGTTCTTGAAGTAAGTTAGAGCCTAGAAGTGATAAAGAACAGGCTATGATCAGCCACCGTACTTCCTCATGAGGTTTCTGATGTGGGATTATGGGTCGAATAGACTGGGGTACGTGATCGTGCATAGCAACGTAGCTATATGCAAGGGGGATGGGATGGGACACTGCGGGATAGCATACCTGGCTTATCTCAAGCGTGTAGAGGAGCGTGTTGACCCAGGACCCGATGAACATAGCTCTGTTAACGTTCGACATTAGGATGTGAGAGTTGTACGCATGGCCTAGAATATGCGAGATAGATACACACCCTATCACCCCGTCGTACATGTCTTTCTACTCTTCTAAGCGCTAACAAGGGATACCAGTTCCAGAGTATGTTGAAGACTATAGGAACGCAGTCGAGACCGGGAGCGAACGAGGGTGATAAGCTGAACAATCAGTGGACTCGGTATGGGCACCTGCGAAAGACGCGATCGTAGTCGTGATAATGGCTCTAAAGAGAGTGAGTGTACGTGGGAGAAAAGACGAAAGGGATTGAGAGAAACGTACAAGCTGCCGTTATATGATCGTAATGCTAAGGGACCTATACATATCTTACGTTGGTGTGCGTGCAGAACTCTTATTTAGTAGTCAGCCAGAATAAACGCCGAGTCCGGGGAAAGCAAATAGAGCGTACCGAGGTCTTTGTTCCTTCTGGCAGTGGTTCAAAGGTTCTCGATCGCTGCAGGCTCATCTCCGCACAGCTACGCCTACGACCCCTCCACCCTGACAAAGAAACTGCGTTGAGAAGCTCAGGGAAGGCCTTGCAACTAGTAAATCCCGTTTTTGATGGAAGCTAGTTATCAAAATGGGACTGTGAGAGAGTTTTCACGAGCTAGATCGACTATTGAGTTACATGCTTCGAAGCTGGTGGATAACGAGCGGCCATATGAAAAGGTGTAGAAACATGGAGTTCCGACCTTTGCCTTAGTATGCACGGGTGCTGTGCATAGCTTTTGTTTCTTTTCCTTCTGGTTGCAGTCCGCTCGCTCGTGTTCCTCGAAGCCGTTCGGTCCGAGTCGTATTGAACCTCGATCATCGTCGTGAGGGACCAGCCTGAGTGAACCAGACCCCAAGTAGAGATGATGGGCGATCCGTTCCCCTGTCGATCCTCGTCGCTCCATGGATTTAGCTCGATGATTGATCTTTTCTAGAGCCATGATGGATCTACTCCAGGGCAATGAGTGAAGGTACACGCATATGTCGACAACCGGTGAGCTCACGAAGCTGCACGAAGCCACACTCATCGACTATCTCTGAGTAGTTCGGACTGCCCACAACAGAACAGCATATCCTGTAAGTAGCGAGATGAGATATCATGCAAACGTGGTATTGCGCAAAAGAAGATCGTGACAAGGACTAGATGAGGAGAGAACACCGAGGTTGTCTGATCTCCGAAGAGTCGTGCGGGTTCTACACGGAGAATGTGGATCCTCCGAGCAGTCGCAACCTTGATAGGTTTTCGAGCTCGAGGTGTACATTGATCTGTGATGATCCTGAGAAGAAAGTACTCACTGGAAGTCGCCATAGATTCACCAGCAAAACTGCATTTACACGACGTTGTCGGCGACTGAAAACTCAGCTGATCAAATTCAGAATCAAGGAGACTGTCGTGGTCCTGATGGCCACTACAAGCAGGAAAAACAAAAGAGGCGCCTAGGTCAGGCTGAGCCCAGCTCTTTCTCATCATCCTGAGGGAGAATCGGAGACTCGAGGCAGTAGAAAACATCTTGTGGTTAGACTTGACAGTGTTCACAACACAGTTCAGAGGTAAGTGATGAGGAGCTCGCCGCGGCAGTTTGTCGACGAGGCTGGCCGTGAATTACGTACTGATCCTGCGCGTTGTCCAACTTTGCTTCCAACTACCATCTTCATTCCTCATTAGAATTGACCTAACCCACTGAAGAGCATCCCAATGCCTATATTGAACCATAAGACAACCAAACCAAATTTCCTCTTCTCAGTCGCGGACTAGGGAACGAACCGTTATCCTGCTAGTAACTTGCAGAAAGTGGCCCGCTTCCCAGAAGACACAACATTTCTCGGCCCCCTTGGACGTGCACTCCTCGCATAAGGTCATATTCGTTCCCACAGCAGACCATACCGGCTTTTCTTTTGCTTCCGATCCTCTCATGAGCACACCAATCTCGCTCCTCGGTCAGAAATGAGGTTCCTGCACTACTACTTCAGAGGGGAAGGAAAACGGAGTCCAACGTCCAAAAACCGATTCTCTACCCACTCTTCTTGATACGGTGGAAGGTGGTCTGAAATTTCTTGCTAGCAGTCTCAGACCTGAACCATCCACCAGACCCTTGCTAGCTATTTGCATTCTTTCATCCACTCGCTAACATGGTGGAATTGTGATCCTTAATCATCTGACCTCCACCCATGTCCAAAGAACTCTTAGGATTACCATGACCCTTTCATTGCGTCGCCCGAGCTCTTTATAGTAAGAATCTGCTGATACCCCGTTCTCACTTTTCTTAGTCTCCTCTCTCTCACGTTACAATTCCTTCACAAACCCATCAGTTTCTAGTTAACGGCCTCCTCGTCTGTTGAGGTAACTCGCCGTGGTGGATTAGATTCACCGGTGATGAGACCGACGAATTTTCACCCAGACTCCACTACAATGGACTTCGTGTGAGATTTTGGGCGTTCTACAGGGCCGGTTGCTTTCTTGCGCCGTCGGATAAGAGACGAACGCACGAGCCCTGCTGCGTATCCTGATCTATCCCCCACTCTTCATTCAGAATGCCCTGGTTCTCGGAGAACTACATTGATTTTACCGTCACTATTGTCTTCTTTGTCTTTGTGCTTGTTTTGTTACGCTATCGTCGTCTGGGGTCTCTCCCTTATCCTCCTGGACCTTCTGGCCATCCCCTCTGGGGAAACTTTGTCGACACTCAGCAAACGAAACCTTGGTTCAGGTACACCGAACTGGCTAAGGAACATGGTTCGTTAATGCATGACTGAAGCTTCCTTTCGAGGGTTGCCTGACGAACACCCAGGGGATATCGTTCATCTATCCGTTCTGGGACAACATGTCCTTATACTCAACACGGTGAATGTCGCGAACGAACTCCTTACGAAGCGATCTAGGATCTACTCGGATCGCCCTCAGCTTACCATGGTCAACTTGTGAGCCCTTACGCTCTAGGTACACTCTCTCAGATGATCTCATGATCCACTATTCAGGATGGGATGGAATATGGCCGCCGGTGAGCTAACTCTCTTAGCTATCAGAGTATCGCAGAATCTTGGTATACTGACTTAGTAAAGCTTTCATACCTTATGGCGATACCTGGAGAAAACATAGAAGGGTGTTCCAACAAGGTTTCAACCCACATACTATCATGAATTACCGCCCTGCGCACACAGAGAAGCTTTACGCTTTCCTCAACAAGCTGCTTTCAGATCCCGACAATTTTTTGGAGCACACTCATCAGTACGTTTCATGTCGCTTGACATGAAAAAAAAAAACACATTTCTCAAGAGTTCCCTGTACTTTCATAGGCTCGTCGCCGCCGTCATCATGAAGATCGTCTACAATCATGAGATCGCTGAGGACGGAGAAGATAGACTGATGATTGCCACGGAGAAAGCGGTCGATAGAATTGCAGAAGCGGTGCTTCCAGGTGCTTGGGTCGTCAATTCCCTTCCTTTTCTACAACACTTTCCGAGCTGGTTCCCTGGATGTGGCGAGTTTAACAGGGTAGCCCGGCAAACGAGATCGGTGGTCAATATCATGGCTAACGAGAGCTATGATTACGCTCAAAAATATTCAGTGAGTGTCGGTTATTATCCAAGTGGATAGTTATCCCTACTGAGCCTTGGTGTTCAGAAAAACCGGCCTTGTCTTGTGACGATGCTCGAGGAGATGAAAGCTGCTCCGAACTCCAATTTGAATATATCTGAGGGTATCTGTAGGAGTGTTTGCGGCACGGCGTTTGCAGGTAAGTTATCACATTTAACCGTAGAGATCGCCGGAATTCACGTCTAATATGATCAGCTGCCTCTGAGACGGTATTATAATTCTCTCTTAGTTAGTTGTCGTAGGTGTTCTGACGACACTTCGTAGACGATCCTCTCTCTGAGTGTATTTTTCCTTGCGATGCGCCAATTTCCAACCGCTCAATGCAAGGCCCAAGAGGAGTTGGATCGTGTCCTAGGACCTCATCGTTTGCCTGACTACAGCGATAGACCCTCGCTCCCATATCTTGAGGCCGTTTATCGCGAAACGATGAGGTGGATGCCGGTTTTACCCCTTGGACTTGCTCACAGCACATCCACAGACGATGTCCACAAAGGTTACATCATTCCAAAGGGTGAGCACTCATTCGAGTTTTTGTTTGAGATGTCCTGACTACCAATACCCGCAAAGGTGCCGTGATCTTCGCTAATATCTGGTAAGCTCTCTTTTCAAGCATCTCCATGCTGTCGAAGCTCATGCCAGGACTCTCAAGGGCCATGACACAGGACGAGGAGAAGTATCCCCAACCTCATCAGTTCATCCCGGAAAGATTCCTGACTCCCGAGGGCAAGATCAATGACGACGACGCTGTATTAACCTTTGGTTTTGGACGAAGGTACGTCACTCAGCAATCAATCCATCGTTGCGCAACATTGTGTTCTCATCAAGTTCTCATTGACTCTCGTGCTCTTTGGTCTATCTGGCATAGGATTTGTGTCGGCCGTCACTTCGCGGAGGCGTCCGTCTGGCGTACCATCGCCTACCTCCTTGCCAGCTTTACTATCACGAAACCGAAGGACGACGACCTAGAGAACTTGGAGGATCCTAGGGACATCTTCTCTAGTGGTGCAGTTGTCCGTCCAGAACCTTTCCGTTGCTCTATCACGCCTCGAAACCCAGAGATCATCGATCTCATCCGCAACTCAAACCTTTAATCCTTCGGGTTTGACCAAACTCTCAATGTAGCAAGAAAATTGGCTGAAAAGTCCTGTAGAATCGTAGCAAGCGCAGTACGTAGCGCGCTCCAATGTACAATACACTTATCGGACTCTTTGCTCTACTGGAACCTACTTCTCAATCGGAGGGTAACAGTTGGCACCCAATCACTGCATTCAGACCTTCCATTCCCAGAGGTTTGTCCAGGTCTTTGTGGCGTTTGCTCTGTGTAGATGGCATCCATAGATCTTCACAGACTAAATCGAGTCCGTGCAGGTCCGCCCATGTCCGTGAAGGTGTTTGCAGGTGATCTGCAAAAGCCCTTTCCAGGCAGTCTAAGCATTCATACCCGGACTTGGACAGACGTCGGTGTTCATGCAGGTACAGAGCCCGGGCAGGTCCGTGGCGGTCCATAGGCTAACCTGCACAGACCTCGACTAATCTAAGCAATCATCCCCTAACACTTTGTGCAGGGGAGCGCTGAATGCAGTGAATGTAGGCCGATCGTCCGTTGCAACACGCTTCATTAAACCGTGAGCTGATACCAATGACCCAGCCTTCATCATACACGGTGTAAGTGTGATCCTCGGCATGGTTGGTGGTGGTGGTGGAGGGATCTCGCCGCGGCAAAGCTGGCCGTGAAAATTGTGATAGCGCCGTGCACAGACATTTCCAGCCATGAACTCAATCGTGCTCCTCCAACACCTCATCTTTTTTTTTACTGGCAAATTCATCGTGAAACACCCACGGCAACTACTCCTCGTAACTTGGCTCTGAGATCCATTTACTGGTCAAACGAAACTCAGGCTGTACAGCGCCTCGACATGACTTCCCACATTCTAACCTATGATGGATCTATCGATTCTGGCGGCAGGCTCCCCAGTTTATCCGTTTCCCGCAGATTTCGTGCATTGCGTCCAATTCCGTTGTCATTGCTATGGGAAGATTGTGCTCAACGACTCCGCGTACCCAGAATACGCCTTGACCACAATCACTTATCACGGTATTGATGGATGTGGATTCTTCTTGGTGTGCAGATCAAACGGTACCCATCTACTGTATTGGACTATAGTTCTCGTGTCCTAAGCGGCTGAATGGGGAGCAACAGGATTGATACGAGCCAGAATCCATGAAACTAGGCTCCCCCTACTCAGTTCTTTGAGGTATATATATATATATATCTGCATATCAAGTTGGTCGTCGAGGGGCACCGTCAACGCTCTCTCAATTCCGCACTAAATCTAGAAAAACCTAGATCCCGGTAGCGGCACGCCAGCCTCAAATCCGAATACTGAGCCAATCTCCCTGCCTTCCTCTCATTCGAACCTCCCATGTCCCTCCTTGTTAGCGCAGACGAGTACTCTGCGGGAATAACAGCTTCTGCAGCCGCTGTGTTCCAGACAGCCAACACTATCACGACCACCCTTCTCTACGGTAGGATCTTCCATCCACCTGAGCAGTCGAGTCCGCCCTCTTGCTCACTCCTAAATACTATGACAGCTCTTCATTTCGCTATTACGGTCATCTCTGTGTGCATCTTGTGGTGAGAGTTCTTCACGTTATCATCTCTATCCTAACCAGTTACTCAACTCATGGAATAGGAAGCGTGGCAGGAGGGCTCGCATTTTTCCTCCTCAGGCGATGGTCCTCATCGCGGTCTCTGTTTTCGCTTGTATCATGTACACAATAGCGCTGGGATCCAGACTAAGCACGCTCCAGCAACTCGAAACGTTGATCGCCCAATGGTTTCATGCACGAGACGCTGGGAACTCCATCTCTCTCCTAGACGATGGCTGGAACTGTACCAGCTCTTCTGATCCGACTGGAAGTTGCTGGAATTCGCTGCTCGTTACGATGTGGTTGGACGATCAAGGAGGGCTGATTGTGCGTGCCTTCTACTAAACATATTTCGAGACTGCGCAGAATAACTTCGTATCCTCTTGTTTGTTAGTTTCTCATAGGAGATGTTGTCGTCGTTTGGAGGGCATGGGTTTTTTGGACGAGTCGGAAGATCGTAGCGTGCATTCCCATCATCTTCCTCCTTGCGAACACCAGTCAGTTGCCACTCGTTCATACCTCTTGTCCTTATCTCACCGAAATCTCTTAGTTATTTCCCTCGCCTTTCTCGGTCTGAGAAGCAATCATTATCATGATTTTCAGCTCCTATCGTCGCTGAGGTACTCGGCCCTCAGTCTCAGTTTAGCGACGAACGCATCAGCTACGGCGTTGATATGGTTTAAAGCTTAGTAAGTTCTATACCACCTTCAGTACGACCGAACTGGGCCAACCGTTCCCTCTTTCAGCCAACATAGGAAGTATGTTGAACGTGCTCTCGGATCCTCGAGTCTCCCAGCGGGTCGAGCGATTCTCCTACTTACCGAGTCTGGAATATGCTACTGTGTCTTGCAGGTAAGTCCGTCCTGTCTCCTCCATGCCACAAGCCCTCATACAGTATAGACTATACACCTCTGTCTAGCGTGTATCACCCCTACAATGTACGACCGTCTTCACATCGTAGAGGGTATCTTCCTCGCATCCATGGCTTTCCGCTCCGTACGTCTCCCCCCACTTGCTACTGAAATCTGTCGGCGACAACTTCCCTCCTAGACAACCTATCCTTCCTTCATGGTTATCCTGGTAACCTACAAACTTTCCCTCTCCCATGCAGTTATCAGCAACGACGACACATATCCGCCTGCTCTCTCAAAAATGTTCACGTGGATTCATGCTCAAATGGACGGTGGTGGTGAAGGATGCGGGAAGCCCTGGGCAAAAGAAGCGAGTCTGGACGGGGAGAACACGAGTGAGAATGAAGATGTTATGGTGATTGGTCCACCGGAGAAGCGACCGTATCTGTTCGATAACATGGATTCGGGACATGGTGGCATACAGACATGCTGATTCTTGTATTACACAGAGTAGAGGGATGTATTCGATAGTATGACACTGTACTCGAGTAAGTATGGAAGAGACGCGGACCGACGGGCATCAATGGAGTAGGTATCGAATCAGAGAATACGCTTGAGAATGTGCAGCGAGTACATACGCCAAGCACCACCTCTACAAAACCGAACTGCGGATCAGCTCAGCCATCTCAGGCGATCGAGGAGTGATAATGCATCGGAAAGGCTTTGGTTGTGCAACTGTCCCGCTTGCGAAGATCTCTCGTGGGTCGCTGAGGTGCTCAAGTTCGTCGTCCTTTGGCTTTGAGATAGTGAATGTCGAGAGGAGACAAGCTATGGCCTTCCAGAGAGAAGCATCAGCGAAATGTCGCCCAACACAAACCCTAAGGATCCAATGGAGAAATCAAAAATGAGCAAGGAAGACCGAGAAGGGACGATCGGCAAACCTTCTTCCAAAACCGTAAGCTAGGACGGTATCGTCATCGTTGATGGTACCGTCTGCGTTCATGTATCGCTCCGGCATGAAACGGTGAGGTTCCGAGTATTTCTGCTTATCGTTTACCATAGCCCTATTGAAAGAATTGAGTCAGAATCTCCGTAGATCTGAGGCGAGAGAGCGTTTACCAGATATTACTGAAAACCGTGGAACCTGTGGGGTGCCCAATGCGTGAGTATAAATCACAGCAGCAGCACTGAAGACGAGACTGACCCTTGGGAATGAAGTACCCTTGATAAACGTCGTCCGTGGTCGTGCTGTGCGGCACCCCCAGGGGTAGCGCTGGCATCCACCTCATGACTTCGCGGTAGACGGCCTCCACGTAGGGAAGTGATGCTCGGTCGTCGTGGTCTGGTAAACGATGAGACCCTACAACACGAAGAATCTCTTCTTGTGCCTTGCGCTGAACGTCCGGATATTGACGCATAGCGAGATAAAGGACACTGAGGGAAACAATCGTCTAGGACACTTTATTAGAGCAAGACTAAAAATATGGTGTTTGAGCGTGAACTGACCGTCTCGGAGCCAGCTAGGATTCGCAAAGCAGGTTGTGTTTAGGCCAAGCACTATCCTGGTCAGGCGTTTGGATGGCTCACCTGAGAAAGCAGTTGCACACACGCCCCTGAACACCTCTTCAGATAAGTTAAGCTTCGACTTTGGAGAGTGCTTCAGTTCCTCGAGAATGGTCACAAGGCAAGGATCATGTTTCTGTGGGAATCAGGTCAGGAAACACACTCCAATTCGGTGGTATTGTGAACCTACCGAATGCTCCTGAGCGAACTCATACGTCTCATCGCTCATAATGTGCACCAACGCTCTCGTATCCTCAGCGTAATCATTGAACGCGCGACACCCAGGAAACCATTTGGGGAGGAACTGCAAAAATGGTAGCGAGTTCACGAGCCAAGCACCCGGAAGAAGGGCGGCAGAGATACGGGCGTTCGCTGTCCGTGTTGCATCCAGAAGTCGATCATCGCTGCCGTCAGAGACCTCGTGGTTGTAGACGATCTTCATAATCGTGGAGGCAACAAGTCTAGACGGATTTAGACACTTCAGAGCGTGTTCTAAGCTTGAGAAGAGAGATAATGGCTTACTGATGCGTGTGCCCTAGGAACTTGTCGGGTTCCTCCAGCAGTTTGTTGAGAAACACATTCAACATCTCGGTCTGTGCAGACCGATAGTTGAGGATCGTTCTTGGGTTGAAACCTTGTTGGAACACTCTTCGATGAGCTCGCCATGTATCGCCATATCCTATAAGTGCTGAATGGACAAGTCAGCACAACAAGAAGACTTGTGAAGAGTAAACGGATAGGAGACGTACGCGCAGCTAAATCCCAACCAGTCCTAACAAAATATATTGATCACACGGCATACTACATGTTCGGCAGAAGCACTCACAACTTGACCATCGGAATTTGAGGACGGTCCGAATACACTTTCGAGCGCCTCGTGAGCAGCTCATCGGCAGCCTTCACAGAGTTGACAACAACGATATGTTGCCCTAGCGCGGAGAGGTGGAAAATTTCACCTAAAGGAAAGACAAAGCGACCGAGGCTTGAGACTATAGCAGGGTGAGCAGCAAGAATATTACGAACCATATTCTTCCTTAAGTTCTGTGTATCTGTACCACGGCTTCCGGGAAGCAGCGTCGCTCAAATTCCCCAAGAGGATATGGCCAGGAGGACCAGGAGGATATGGGAGTGCACTGGTTCGACGACGACGTGTGACTAGCAGACAGAGCACAAAGACTGCGATGGCAAGAGAATACACGACTGCCTTGCTGGAAGAGTCTTGCTCTGAGATCATTGTCAACAATGCAGGTAGTTCTCTCCACGTTCGAGGCAAGGATAGAGGGAGATCTAAAGTCTAGGTCGGACCTCAAGGTTGTAGGTGCTTGTTAATAGCTGCGAAAAATAGCTGAGTGAGTGATATCAGAAAGGTTTAGGTCCACTTACGTATCATCGCCATCCACCAGACCTCTTACAGCATAGTAATATTCACGGTATTCATGCAGCTGAGCACAAGGATATTACCGTGGGAGGAGGAGTAGGTTGGGCGGCCGGTGTGCCATCTATGCATGAGCTCATGAAAGTTCGATCTGAGTGTCATAGGACTGGCAAATGCTCGCCGAAGTGTCGTGTTGTTTGGTGTTATTTGCTTATTCAGCCACCCCATACTTGTGGACCGTTCTTCTCTCGGGAAATCTATATCGTTTTGCATTCTCTACAGTACTCTTGGCTCGATTTATCATCCGCAGATATAATAAAAAGTCGATACAGACACAGAGGAGCGAGGGTTCTTCACCGAAGGCAAGCACAAGGATTAGCCATGGCATACTCATCCAGGTAGCGCGGCGAGGGGATCCGGACGTATGGAGGAACTCGGGATTCAAGGGTTTCCTCTCCCTAATTCCTCCACGGTGTAGATAGAAAAGAGGTTGAACTGGATTCAAGAACAGATATCCTACTAAACACTGATACTGTACATTTCAACTCAAACAAGGACAGAGAGACTGGTCTGCTCACTGACGATTGGACTTCGGAAAACGCGTTGCGTCTCGCAGTCGTTTTTTTTTTTTTTCTTAAAGAGCCAGATTACGTACCAGCTCAGCCGTCTCAGTAGTTCGTGGACGAATAGAGCAGTTGAAGGGTTTAGCAGCTACCGTCAATCCTGCCAGGAATACCTCTCTAGGATCTTTGAGATCCTTGAGATCGTCGTCCTTGGGTTTCTCAACTGAGAAAGTGGCCAGAAGGGCAGCGATAGTGCGCCAAACAGATGCACTAGCGAAATGTTGACCCACGCAGACTCTGAAGAATACACCGTCAGCGCTACTGAGAGTCTTGCTCAAGTAGAAGTGAGTATCTTGCAGATACTGACCTTCTCCCGAAGCCGAACGCTAGGATGGTGTCGTCGCTGTTGATGGTTCCGTCTGGGTTCATGAACCTCTCCGGTCTGAATTGATGAGGTTCAGGATACTTCACTGGGTCGTTCGTCATCGCCCTTTGCACAGTTTGAATGAGTAGGACATGGAATGAACACGGTGGAGCACATCTCACCATATATTAGCGAAAACCAAGGTGCCTGTAGAAGGGCACTTCGTCAACAAGTAGCTTGACAACCTAACCCCAAGAGCAAATCGTTACCTTTAGAAATGAAGTACCCTTCATAAATATCATCGGCGGTAGACCTATGTCCTATCCCTAGCGGTACAACAGGCATCCATCTCATAACTTCACGATAGACGGCTTCTACATAGGGAAGCAAACGCCGATCGTCGTAATCGGGCAGACGATGAGAACCTACGACCCGGACGATCTCCTCTTGGGCTTTCAGCTGAACAGAGGGATTCTGGCGCATTGCTAGGAAGAAGGCAGTGAGAGCCATGATTGTCTACACACAAGAAGGAAGATTAGCCATATAAGAATACCGCGAACCATTGAGGTCTCACGGTCTCAGAACCGGCTAAAAGGGAAGAGACCCATGAGCTCGTCGCAGTGGTGGCAAGGATTCATCGTAACTCCTCCAGAGCTCACCTGAGAAAGCCTGTCCACACACTCCTCTGAGGACGTCCTCGTCGGCATTCAAATAAGAGGTGGGAGACGCCTTCAATTCCTCGAAGATCGTCACCAAACAACTTAGATTTTTCTTCTCAAAGTTGGAGATTAGCTTGACTCGTACAGATGATATCACAACATGGAAACTCACGGCATGTTCTTTAGCGAAGTCATAACTCTCGTTGGCCATGATATCCACTAGATCCCTAGTTTCATCGGCTAATCGATTGAAAGTACGACATCCCGGGAACCATTTTGGGAGATACTGCAAGGAGGGTACCGAGTTGACAAGCCATGTTCCGGGGAGCAAGGCTAGATTGACGTTATCCACGGCTTTCACTGTTGCGTCCATGATCCTATCCTCCACCTCATCGAGGATATCATGACCGTAGGTAATCTTCATGAGAACTGATGCGGTGAAACTGCGTAATCGTAAGATGCCAGTGTAGCTTAAGGTTTCAACAACCAAGTGGAATTGGGACCAAGAACTTGACGTACCGACGTGTGTGGTCCAGGAATCCTTCAGGATCGGTAAGTAGTTTGTTAAGAAAGGCGTCCAGCTTCTCAGTGTGGGCGGGACGGTAGTTGAGGATCGCCTTGGGATTGAAGCCTTGTTGAAACGCCCTGCGATGAGCTCGCCAGGTATCTCCATATGGAATGAACGCTGGTGAAAAGACAAACAAGATAAGGATTAGAGTGCTAGTTTTACGATGACGCTAGTTCCTGGAAGTGCGATTCACCTGCGGCGATATCCCATCCAGTTCTGCGAAGAATGGTGTACCACGATCAGGCAATGTCAGTATTGAAATGGTGGTACAAAGGGAGAGAGGAACGTACAGTTTGACCATCGGGAAACGGGGTCGATCAGAGTAAATTTTAGAGCGCTTCGTGAGCAAATCATTAGCCACTCCCACAGAATTGACGATAAGGATGTTCTGCCCAGTAATTGAAAGATGAACAAGATCGCCTGAAGCAAATCCGATCCATCACGATCAACATACTCTCAGTTCAAGACACAAGACGAACAATCAATAGATCGGTTACCGACCGTACTGTTTCCCAAGCTCGGCGTACTTTTCCCATGGCCTATCATGCTTCGTGTCCCTCATATTTCCCAAAAGCAGATGACCAGGTGGACCGGGAGGATAGGGAAGAAAGTTGGCTCGACGGCGGCGTAGAATTAGTGAGGCGATGATAAACGCGATAGCGATTAGAGAAAGTGCAGTGGAATCCCAGGAATTAAGAGGCATTGCGAACTACGTATACCGTGGGACGAGAAATACGTGGTGTTATGCGTGAAAGTCATCCTCTTTATATGAACACAGGAACGCAGATAGACCAGCCCCGGTCGATCTTGATGATAATTGAATTAGACTCTCAGGAATCCCACAAAAAATGCGTACCTCCAGTTCCACATTATTTGGAGCATCCATCGCATTCACCGGCTACCCCAGGTACGTTCATACAACAAGTCACAGACGCGGAATTAAAGTAGGTTTATCGGGCGGCGTCAATGAGACGGCACACCTGGATGGCTTCCTTCTTCTTTTCAACCATCAGGAAACTATCGCATTACTGTAGCGTGCAGTCTGAGAGAAAGAGACCTTCTGACATCAACACGACGTAGCACTTGCAATCATAGTTGGAAAGGCGTGGGAGTGGAGGAGCCACGAACAGCCGATATCCCGTCTATACATGAGTTCAAAACAAGTACGCTTCCTTGAGTAGTACGAGCAAGGCAGGAAGTAAAATAGCGATAAGCTTCACGGCACGAGGAATTGAAGTAGGCAGCGGCAGAGAATGGAGGCGCGAAAGTGAAGGTTGTTGGTCCAGAGAGAAAGGCACTGGTGTTCTTCGGCGGAGGCAAACACTGGAGTTGCCCGTGGCGTAGTACTCTGATGAAGCGGCTCATGGCTGCGTGGTGGATTTGTATGTGTGCTCCTCCAGTTTTTACGCGGGTGTAACGGAATAACAGAGTAAAATTGACAGAGAAGCAAAGGGCCTAATATACATTGACAGATACTGTACACCCTTGACATCCACAAAAGGTACCTACTCCCTCCCTATCGTCGACTCGGAACTCGGCAAAATCCCTTCCACCTTCAATCTCCTCTTTCTCTCAAAGGTCCAGATTACGCACCAATCGAGCCATCTCGGCTGATTGTGGACGAATAGAGCACTTGAAAGGATCAGCAGTAGCCACAGCACCGCTTTTGAAGATCTGCCTAGGATCATCAAGGTCCTTTAGTTCATCATCCGAGTCCTTCGGTTTCCCAACTGAGAATACGGCCAGAAGGGCAGCGATAGTGCGCCACATAGATGCGGCAGCAAAATGCTGGCCCACGCAAACTCTGATGAGCACCATCGTTAGCGTTACTGAGCAGCCTCATCACGTTCAGCAGCCACTGACCTTCTCCCAAATCCAAATGCAAGAATGGTGTCGTCGTTGTTGATGGTTCCGTCTGGGTTCATGAACCTCTCAGGCATGAACCTGTGAGGCTCGGAGTACTTCTCTGGGTCATTTGCCATCGCCCTTTATACGGTTTGCGTGAGTAAGACGTAAGAGCTACACGATGAAGAGAGTCGACTCACCAAATATTAGCGAAAACCAAGGTGCCTGTAGATTGAAGAGCAGCAGATTTTTTTAACGATAGCTGGATAATCGAGTTCGAAGAGAAGAAACCTACCTCCAGGGATGAAATACCCATCATACACATCATCAGCGGTAGACCTATGTCCTAGACCTAGCGGTAGAACGGGCATCCATCGCATAACTTCACGATAGACTGCCTCTACGTAGGGAAGTAGAGGACGATCGTCGTAGTCGGGTAGGCGGTCAGAGCCCACAACGCGAGCGATCTCCTCTTGAGCTTTCAGCTGAACAGAGGGATTCTGGCGCATCGCGAGGAAGAAGACCGTGAGGGATACGATGGTCTAAAATTAAGAATGAGTTAAGCACAGGCCCTATGACTGACGATTTGCTAGAACTTACAGTTTCAGAACCGCCTATAAACAGAGGGGAGGGACCGTGAGCTTGTCGTCGCAAAGTTGATGGATCGTACGGCTTCCGGGTCGAATGCTCACCTGCAAAAGCCTGACCACATACTCCTCTGAGAATGTCTTCCTCGGTGTTCAAATAAGAGTTAGGAGACGCCTTCAAGTCCTCCAAGATCGTCACCAAACAGTTCGAATTTCTCTTGAGAAAAGAATACAACTCAGAGTTAGCGTAAACTCACACTCGTACCATCATGAAAGAACCTCACCGCATGTTTCCTAGCGTACTCATAACTCTCATTCGACATCACATGCACGAGCGCTCTGGTTTCAGCGGCGAACTGATTGAAGGCACGGCATCCCGGGAACCATGCTGGGAGGTACTGCAAGAAAGGGAGAGAGTTGACGAGCCACTGCCCAGGAAGTACGGCCTTGGAGATATTATCCACAGCCTTCTGCGTTGCATCCATGATCCTATCTTCCCCGCCGTCGAGAATCTCATGGCTGTAGATGATCTTCATGATGACTGATGCGACGAAACTACGGGCCAGGGTACGATGCGAACGTCACTTTACGGTTCATCAACTAAATGTAATCGAGCAAAAAGGAACGTACTGATGAGTATGTTCTACGTATCTCTCGGGATCAGTGAGCAGCTTGTTGAGAAATACGTGTAGCTTTTCCGTATGGGCGGGGCGATAGTTGAGGATGGCCTTGGGATTGAAGCCTTGCTGGAAGACTCTGCGATGAGCTCGCCACGTATCGCCATATGGGATCAATGCTAGGCAAACGAAGAATGAACATCAGTGTCCTAGTCCTACGAAAGCCCGTGATAGCTTTCAGAAGTGACTCACATGCAGCCAGATCCCATCCAGTTCTGCGTGTCGATTAACCACGATTAGTCAATCTCAGCGATGAACGACGGATATAGAGAAAACCCACAATTTGACCATAGGGAACCTAGGTCGATCAGAGTAGATCCTAGACCGCTTAGCGAGCAAGTCATTAGCAGCCCCAACGGAGTTGAGAACAAGGATATGTTGCCCAGTAATCGAAAGATGAACTAGATCGCCTGTCCACGTATTACGCAACACACGACGCCCGTTAGTTGGTTTGAGAAATATATAAAGAATCAATTACGAACCGTACTGTTTCCCAAGCTCAGCGTACCTTTCCCATGGCTTATCATGTTGTACGTCTTGCATGTTCCCCAGGAGCGGATGACCAGGCGGGCCAGGCGGATAAGGAAGAGCGTTGGCTCGACGCCAGCGTAATGCAAGTGAGGTGATGACCAACACGATGGCAACTACAGTGAAAGTAGCGGTGTCCCAAGATTCGATAGACATGGCTGACTACCGTGCGAGAGAGGATATTAAGACCGATGGGTGGAAAATGGTCCTCTATATATGCAGTCAGGAGTGCAGATAGAACGGCCCATCTCCATACTAATAACTAGTCCTTTTTCAGGTTCTTTCACAAGGATCACACGGAAACATGCATACCTTCGCTCTCCAAGCCCCTCGGAATATCCACCGGGCCCCAGGTTCACATAACACCACAAAGAACCGCTCACAGCGGAGCATATGTAAAACATCGTACCCAGGGGTTGAGCCAGCAGAGAATAAGAAGAGAAGCGAAACGAAAGAGAAAACCCGGGTTCTCACCTTGAGACCGAGGTCTAGCGTGACATTTGGACTAGAGATATGGAGGGATGTGTCGTGTCGGCGAGCTATTCCAGGTCTTTGTGTCGGGAATACGTGCTAAGCGAGCCTAGTGCCTCAAAGCCAAGTAGAGGAAATGGACCCTATGGCTCCAAAAATGCCGTTACCTAGAGTTCAAGCGTAGTCTAGTGAGGAAGCTATTGCACAACGAGAGGGCCGATTCTCGGGTTAAAGATGTTCAGCACGAGGTACACCACGAATCGACGTTCTTCTAGACGTCACCATCAAGGAACAGCGAGAAGACTTTCATGGTTAGTTGTTCGTGAATTAGTGGCCTAGCCAAATGGAAACACAGACACTCGGCGTGCCGATAGCTGTGGAACACAAGGCCATGGTGGTGAACACTAAATTCCCTCATCTAGATTGAGCGAGAAGGAGAGAGCGAGAGAAATTTCTCAGCCGGGGTTTCTCGAGAGGGATACGGTGCTTCCACGCACTATAGCATGCATAAATGAAGCTCCGTAAGTTTCACAGGAGGAGAATCTGGCAAGCGTCAGGTAGATTCAGCGAAGCAGGTTTAGATAAATCAGAAAGCAACGACAGCGTCAACAAACAGTACAATGGATCGGAACTCGATATACTTCTTCTCTTGCGCGTCCGTCGGCGGGCTATCACAACAACTTGGAGTCTATGAACTCCTTCGTGAGCTGCTCAGGGCCGTCTCTGACCTCCAACACCTTGCCCACGTCCGCCTTCCCAATCCGAAAAAAAAAAAAAAAAAAAAAAAAAAAAATGAATCAAGACAAGCACGACGAGAGAGAAGTGAACTGAAGACTTACGGTATTTTGGAAGTTAAGTAGAGCACTGGCGTGCAGAGTCAACAGTCCAATCTCACTCGTCGTAGGCGCCCAGTTGATCAACAACAGAGGAAATGACTTCCGTCCGTCCGAATGGTTGAGCTCATACGACATCACAACATACCGTGGAGAGTTCTCTGGTAGCTCTAAGAAACGTAAACATTTAAAAATCACGACACGTATCATTAGCCACATCTCCAAGAAATGAAAAATCGGATGGTTGTAGGAAAACAACGCACCTTCGGCGAGTTCCTCTGGAGTAACGTTATCAAACTGCTCCACCTCTTCCATGAGTAGCTTCGCTTTGTTGATCTTGATCACGATCGCAGCAGATCCTGAGCTCCTTCTTGCGAAACGAAACTTCCGTAGCGAGTCCTTGATGGGCTGGGGTATGTCTACTGTTTGTGACTACATTGATTGGGTGTGAAGCAAGATGAGTTGTAGAAGAGGTGTGAAAAATGTGACATGGCGTGATGAGCGATTTGCATACCATGAAGGAAGGGAGAAGGAAAGGGAGACCAAAGAGGGTAGATAGTGCGTCAAGAAGCTTGAGGAACCGAGGAGGACGAGAAAGGAGGTAAAGTGATGACATAAGCTCATCGGCACCGTCCCGCGGCAAGAGCGAACAGATAAGACGGTACCATTAATATTCTAGGTGCTCTTTCCTTTGATCTCAACCACCGTCTGAACGCGTAAACAACTACTCTAAAGAGTCATCTCAGCTCTAGCACATAAACGGCCACGCACGCACCACGCTAGCCATCCTCATCTCACCCTCAACATGTCCTTCTCCATTGGTCAAGTCGTTACTCTCAGGACTTCTACAGAGCTTCTCTCGTTCACTATTATCAAAGTCTTTGAACCTTTCACCAAGAGCGCGGTCCTCCTTGTGAAGGGCCCGGAAGCGCATTCATCCCCTGTCATCATGAAGATTTTCGATCCAAAATACCTGGACGAACGCTTCTATCCTGGCACGGATATTCCCAGCCGCCCATGGACACTTGCTGCCGAACAAAAGGCTGCTGATATTCGTGCTGCTGTGGTGAAAGGGGATCAGGAAGATAAGTTCGAGAGACCTTTACCGTACAAGGTCTGGAAACAGAGTGACGGTCCGGAGGTTAGAATCCAACTGGATGCACGCTGGGAGGAGTATTACTATCGTTTCTTCCTGAAGAGCTATAACTCAGAACTCAAGGCATACCAAATCCTGAAGGATTTGCAAGGAAAGTTCATCCCTACCTTACTTTATTGGGGCACCCAGGTACCCAACGAGAAGCGTGCCTTTGAGCCGTGGGCCATCGTCTTCGAATACATTCCAGGCGTAACCTT
This sequence comes from Agaricales sp. HM26-F1, assembly GCA_002718315.1. Classification (NCBI taxonomy): domain Eukaryota; kingdom Fungi; phylum Basidiomycota; class Agaricomycetes; order Agaricales; species Agaricales sp. HM26-F1. The sequence goes on from NIBX01000127.1 coordinate 1,824,112, forward strand.
CAAAGAAGCACCCTCGCATCTTTTCACCCCTTCGCTCTACATGCCACTGGTTCAAACCGTAGACGACTTCGCAAAGCGCGGTGTCTTTCATAACGATATAAACTCAAGCAACGTTGTGTTTACGCCTCCCGATGCGCCTTCGGCAGGTTTCGTGATCGATTTTGGATTGGCTGGATTCAGAGAGGAGGGAGATGACGAGGAGAGTTGGCGTGATGCTGTTATTTGGGGTGGAGATCAGACAGGGATCCGGTTCATGTTGAAAAGAAAAGGCGTGAAACCCATCCCCCATCTTTTGTCAGAATACTACGGCGACGATACGACGCTTTGAACAAAGTAGTCTTCAGAAGATCGACTCTTTCTTGTTCTTTACCCCATCAGTAAAATACTGATCCGGGATCACATTTCGCCGCGCTCAAGTGATTTCATCCTGGCAGTTCTCGCGATTCGTACTACGAGGCCGGATATCGGAATCTAGTTCTGCTGGGAACTCGGAGCGCTTCGTCCCCCTTCCTCCCTCCGAACACAGGGTACTCAAGCTCGAGATTCGCCAGGACTCCCCTAGGACCGTCTAGATTAGGTAGGACGCTCAAGTTTTGGGGGGAAGTGACCTGGACTGACGCCTGGTCTGGTGGGACCGTGCCTCTCTGTACATGGAATTCCACCTCGATTCAGATTACATTCAAGAGCTTGCTCTCCTCTCCAACCATGGATTTTATTATTTGTATTCATTTTGCCCTACTACACAGAGCGGATATATAGAGAATTTCGTTGTTCACTTGATTCTGGCTGGTCTGTAGGGAGCATTGATGCAGCAGAGCAGTAGTACGCCTTAGTATCGTGAGACCTCGAACACGAATGATACAGTTCAGTCATGTTCAAGCCTCCATCACTGTGCTTGCGTCTGCAACTGACTTCAGCTACTTCCTCCCTACTCTCTTTGTCCAACTACACAGCTAGTTCTGCTGCCTTAGCACGCAGCCAAATATTCTGCTGTTCGCATAGCATACATACCGCTGTCAGGTTCTTCAGCCATGACCACGTTTCCTCGGCGGCACCACGTCGTCTGGGCCACAGTCACGCCCCATCACTCAACCACAACCACAAACAGCACCGCTGTTATCTCAATCAGATCTATATCTCTCAGACTCGTAATTTACACGCAAACTCGACAGATATCATGAGCTCTGCTTTGGCTGGTGCGCTCTCTGAGTCTGCGAGTCAACAGCCTGAAGACGCGGCGAACAAGAGGAGGAAGATGGAGGCTGGATCGTCCAAGGTGGATCTCTTGCTTCTTCGTGCCTCAGGGCCCGGTTGGATTGTCTCAACCAAGATACTGAAGGAGCTTGCTATGATTTATAGGTTATTGGAACACATAACGGGACTTTTCATTGTGACGAGGCGTTGGCAGTTTATCTCTTGAGGTTGACAGAGCAATTTTCAGGAGCCGGTACGTCCCTCTTCCCAATTTACCCATATCTCTCTTCTTTCACTCAAAATTCCTCTTATCTAGCTCTTAAAAGATCCCGCGATCCAGCCGTACTCGACACCTGTGACATCGTGGTCGACGTCGGCGCCGTATATGATCACGCGAAGCAGCGATATGACCACCACCAACGTGGTTTCGAGGAAACCTTTGGCTTTGGTGGGTTCGACAGAGTCAAGTTGAGCTCTGCGGGCTTGGTATACAAGCACTACGGCAAGGAAATCGTCGCTCGGAGGATGGGCACAGATGTGGACGATAAGAAGGTGGAGGAGCTGTGGTTGAAGATGTACAAGGTAACTCCTGACCCTTTTTCTCTCTTGTACTTGGGGTACTGAACCGTGTTCTTCAGGAATTCATCGAAGCCATTGACGCCAACGACAACGGCATCTCAGCCTACCCATCCTCCGTCTCCCCTCTCTACCGCTCCTCCACCGATCTCCCCAGCCGTGTGCGGCATCTCAACCCAGCCTGGAACCAACCCACCTCCTCATCTCACCAAGACTCCCAATTCGCCAAAGCCAGCACGCTCACAGGTACAGAATTCCTCGAACGGCTAGACTACTACGTCCACGCCTGGCTCCCCGCTCGGGATCTCGTCAAAGGCGCCCTGGTCAGCCGGGGCCAGGTCGAGGGCGGTCAAGGCCAAGTCGTGGTGTTCGACCAGTTCGCCCCGTGGAAGGAGCATCTGTTTGAGATTGAGGAGAGTGGAGAGGCGGGCGATGGGGAGAAGGCGTTGTATGTTTTGTATCCGGACGAGACGGCGGGTAATTGGAGGATCCAGGCCGTCCCGGTGTCCGGTGAGAGCTTTGAGAGCAGGAAGCCACTGCCTGAGGTGTGGAGAGGCGTGCGAGACGATGAATTGAGCCGGGTGAGTGGGGTGGAGGGGTGTATCTTCGTTCATGCGTCTGGGTTCATTGGAGGTGGGCATCCTTTTTCATACCCCCTATCTATTCATCCTAGACTTATAACTTTTTCTTGTTTCATAGGAAATAAGACGAAGGAGGGTGTACTGGAGATGGCGAGGCTCGCTCTCAAGATGTAACAAAAGCAGATCAACTGCATATAAACGAATGTATTTTTTTTTTCCGAACGTTATCTAGTGAACGTCCGTGGATTCACGACCTCATGTAAAACCGCACGACCCGATCCACCTACCCTCACTCGGGCCTTATCCGTCTGCTAGATTGAGTGGGGATTCAAGAAGAAAGAACTGGTACCATCAAGGAAGCGAATTCATACCAATCGAAAAACGTGTCTGGCACGTGGCACGGCTTGAACTCGAGGCTCCAGGGTATTCAGGCTTGGGCTCAACAGGCATAGCCGTGTATCTTAGTCTCTGACCGGCTAAGGCTTAGGTTTATCTTGTTCCCTTGTTGTCTTTTCTATCTAGTGCAAGAACTGAGGCGTACGCAATCGGCCCCTTCAACGCTAATAGCGTGGTCCAGTGCAGCCGGAACTCGTTCATACCACGCCATCTCTTCACTGACGTCCACCGCTTCCTTCATCTACCACAGCACACGAGGCTTTTGCCTGGAAGGTGTCGATGACACACTGTGACTCTACAAGTTTCAAGCCCTGTTTATACGTGGCTGCCGGCAGCTGCGATGCACCAATGATAATCCTTCTTGGCCGGTTTATATCATACCCATGCTGATAAACCAGGCGGAATCGCTTTCCTCCCTCCTCGCCTGTTCTTTGTTCTTTACTCAATTGAAGGTGTTGCCAGACCCGTTCTCTTTTCTCCAGACATTTCTTCGAGGCTCTTTTCGTTCTTGATTCGAAGCTCAATTCTTTGACTACCACCTCATCGCAACCGTTCTATCTCCGCCCAGCTTCCTGATCTCAGCCTCACCTCATCAAGGCTCCCGACGATGTCATCCCCGTCGACTGTGTTCATAAAGGGCCATTATCACCCTTTCTTGTTTCTCCTCATGACGCTGTGCGCGATTGCCGAAATGGGTGAGTACTCAGAGCTTCTGGACGCTCCCCGTAGCGCTGCCTCTTGCTGTTGCAGTACACATGGACTGACACCTCTCCTTCGGTATGCATGTTCACCAGGCGTCACGGCATTTCTGATCGACCAAGGCAACGCTTCGCATCAGTGGTACAGTCCGAGGTATCACTCTCTGTACGTCCTTTCGCTTTCATCGGGATGGTTGGGTCATTGAACATGCGTTTCCCCTCCCTCTTCATAACTTTCTTATCTCAACCTTGACATCATACCTCGGTCCAATCCATGGCAATGTTAAAAACATGCGTTATGACATCGTTCTGTATTTGTTTTCTCCGACTTCATACTCTGTAATCTCGGACCGACAACCCTACGGCACACGATACCTTCACCCCACCCTACCCCCTCGTAATCGTAATCGTCTCCCAAACCCTAGACTCATCCTATTCCTGTTCAACGCAGTCTGGACAACCCTCTTCTCCACCGCCTACCTCCTCTCCATCATCAAAGGCACAGCACACATCCTCGCTTCCATCGCCTCCTCTATCATCTACCTCATCATCACCACTGTCCTCTGGGGCACCGCAGCGGGCGTCATGCATACCACTAGGTTCGGAGACAGCTGTCCTGGGCGCAAAGCGCTGACGCGGTGTAGGCAGAGTTTGACGGTGGAAGCGATTGGGTGGACAGAGTTTGGGCTTGGTGTGGTTATTTTGGTGGCTACATGTGTGTGGGTTAGTAGGACGAAGAAGGATTATGTGAGTTGTTTCTTTTCTCTCAATGTGGTTGAGGAGAAACTAAGCTTGCGTTGTGATATGGCCGTTTCAGAGATCAAGTTTTTATAATGGATATGCATAGTGTCGAGTGTATGTTGCTGTTCTGAGGTGCTACTGCGAGATCCGGTGGTGATAGTCGAGATTTTTGTGCTCTGGGCAGGACCTATGATCGACACTGATGACAGTGTAGTAGAATCTCTTGACAGACGTGTATTTATGACGTCTCTTATTCGAGGCTGAAGTCGAATAGACGTGATCATGTTGTATACTGTACGCATATTTTCAACTGCTCTGTTAGGCTGAACTTGAAACGGGACATGGACCTGAGGTGGTGTACTCCCTTCAGTCACTGAAGGGAGTAGTAATCAGTGCAGTTCAGTACCGTAGACTCCGTTGAGAGCGAATGAGGAGATCAGACGTTGAGGAAGAAGACAGGAAGCTTGAGCGGTTCACACATAACCAGGCCAAAGCCATCACGAAGAGAATGAGTGCGAACAAAATCCATAATAGATAATCCATGCAGTTTAAATAACAGAACAAAGTACAGTTATTTTGGTAGTTGGTCGTAAGAGTGAGGTATAGTGAGGCGCAACCAATCAAATGCTAATGTGCGCTTATGGGCAGAAGGTGATGGTGTAGTCGGCGGCCTTGCCAGAGTCGCAAGTCCAGAGAGCGGTGTGCGAGGACTCGTCGTAGGCGTAAGCGTAGGAGTTGGGGCATCCACCCTCTGCAGAAAGAGAAGAGATCTCGGATCAGACAAAAACTTCAGATAAGATATAGAAGGAAGTAGAACGTACTGAAATAGTCGTAGTATTGGACACCGGATGGTGGGCAGGTTTCGGGGGTGTTGTGGCTACCAGAGCAGCAGTTACCAGAGTCAGCCTGGTTACCGTCGAGGTTGGCGAAGCAAGCGCTCTTGCAGCCGACGACCTTGCCGGAGCCGTCCTTGGACTGGAGCTCTCCTGGGCAGTTGGCGTTCAAGTCAGCCGGGCAGTCGGGCTTGGGGCAGTCGACGCTGGTGACAACGCTCATGGGCAAGTTGAAGCCGTCAACGAGGGAGACTAGACAGACACGAAAGAGAATGAGAAAACTGGATCGGGTTATATGATTGTGGGAAGCGTTGATTGCTCACCATCGTAGAAGTCCTGGTTACCATCACCCTGGAAGGTGAACTCAGCGAGAGTGACTGGTGGGACACCAGTTCCAGTGTGAGAGTCACAGAGGAGACCACCGTTGCAGCCACCGCTGCTGCAGGACAGAGGACCGGGGTTGGTGGAGAAATCGCAAGCGGTACGACCCCAGATACGGCCGGCCTTCCAGTTGTCGGGGACAGAGAAAGACTCGGAGGATCCTGGAGCAGCTTCCCATCTGTGAACATTCTCGTTAGCACAAGCTAGGAAAGGAGAGAGCGAGAGGGATAAGAGGGGACTAACCCAGTGGCGTGGTCAGGGACGTTGGGGGCAACGTTCAAGTCGGTGAAGATGGCGGGCCAGACGGTGAAGGCACAGTTGTTCTTCACGGTGAACTGACGAGCCAAAGCCGGGGAGAGGGCGGCGGCAACCATGGAGGCGGTGAGGAGAATTCTGGCCATTGCGTTAGGATGAGAGGTAAGAGAGTAGGTTTGGATGAGAAAGCTGTGGAAGGGTTGTCCAGTGCTGAAGAATCCAAACGGTTGGACGCTCAGGTTTTATACGAATCCGCGACGAGCATATCGAGGCATACAAGGACGCGTTGTATGAAAGGCATCGCGGTACATGGCTGAGAGGCAATGGCTGAGATCAACCCGTGGATCCACATCCATGTGGCTTGGCAGAGGGATTGGAGTAACGAAGAGAATTTGATCACATGTACAAGTGAACGGTCGCTGCAACTCCAGAGGCGAGCCCTGCAGCCACACCGACGACGACAAGAAGAACTGGGGTCGTTTCAAAGAGACGGGAGTCGTACCTGATCAAATCTCGGCGACTCTGCTAGATGTGTGTAGTGATCCTTCAATGTGCGCGCAATCATATTACACCCCGTAGTTGTATCATGGTGGGAACGGATAGTAAGACTCTTGAACTAGAGCTAAGGCAGTGAGATCTCTCATAGCATACATTCTCCACGGGTATCACCCATAGAAGCCACCTTAAAACCCAGACTCACACTGTACTGCAAAGACGCTCAAAGCACTGCGTACTGATTTGAGGATGCATATGGCTGTCGATCTACCTGCGACGTCACTGATGGCAACCACAGCACAGACCGCGAATTTGAAACTAATGGCGTACCGTGCCTTCTTCTCGACCATTCCCCGCAGCGTTTAGAGAGAGATAGACGTTAAATCTCACGGTATTCTCCATGACTGCAATGAGTACGGGGGTCACCATAGCTGCGGTAGTGTAGGGCGGGCATATACCACCGTACAGCGTATATTCGGTCAGCCTTCAGTGAGAAAACTTCTCTAGTGGTACTTGCTGAGGGAGCAAAGAGTCCTCCACCGAGGTCGCCGAACTCTCCTTACGAGTGAACCTCATTAAGCTTGGCCAGTTGAGTCTTGAGACGTAAAAGCAATAGTCGATCTCAAGGTGTTGTGGAGTGAGTGCGCATGGGAAAGTCATAACAAGGAGGCCTGCACAAAGCCTTCCATCCGGCTCTGAGTTCATTGTTAATTCGGAGATCGTCTTCGCGGTACAGTGAATCGAAGCTGAACCCGTGAGCTCATGATCGTCAAGCGTAAAGTTGGCGGGGGTTAGCCAAGCTGGGAGAACGCGCTCTGTGGAGCTCCAACCTCGTTGATAAGTTGTCCGTACCGTGGTCAAGACATAAACATCTCATCACTTGGCACAACAAACGCCCTGACTTCCACAGGCCTGGCACCTCCTGGCACTCGTCATGACATCTGAGGGGCTCGGTCTGAACTGAAGGCGGAATGGCAAAAGACTCGTGTGCACTCACTGCTAGGCGGTGAGTATGCGAAGCCTGCAGGCTCTCGCGCTGCCACATGCAAGAGTGGAATGACTGGGATGTGAATACAGTTCGTCGAGACGCCTGAGAGTAGTCAGCGTGCTAGAGGAGTAAACCCTTCAGACCAAAAAGAACTTGGGATGGAGGACAGAGTGATCGTCGTGCTCGCTGAGAACGAATATTCCTACTCGTATATCCTAAACAAGGAGCGCATTTCTCATGAAAACAGGTAGTATATTGGCATCTGACATAGCGAAGCGGCTCTCGTTGAGGGCTCCCAAAGCCTACGTGAATTGGATATCATGCGTTGAGCCAAACATGAGATGAACCTGGACGATGAGCTTGACCATGAGGAAGATGACAGTGCGGCGTAATCACGGAAAATCCTGTCCTGAGTACTGGGTGCTGGTTACGCGTAACCGCCAAGTACAAACCAGAATATTCGTCCTCTTGGGTAGGCTAGGATGCTCCTGTATGATGAACTCCAAGTTGAGCGCGACGACCATGTTTGTAGGGTAGAGAAATGACAGCCGTAAAACAACGCAGGTTCTGCCAGTACGCCTCACTAAAATCGATGCTAATGAGGACTGGCAATCTTATGGCAGGGGAGGTTGAACTACACGACTCAGATGACCGGCTGACGACACACAACACACACATACACACCAGTGCACCCAGTTATTGTATTCGTGGCTCCATCTCCTCGCAGCGCTGTAGTGTTTGGTAGTGACACGCGTTGTCTGGAAGCTGGGTGTTACGAGGGCTGGGGTGGGCTGAATATGAGCTTTTAGTTGGTGTAACACGCAGCTAGGCTGCTTACCTGAATCTCTGTCGGCCACAGTGCACTGAAAGTCACCACACCCCTTTTCAAATGAACTCCTGGTACGACGTTCGAACAATGATTTGCAAGCCCGAGAAGCCCGATGCTAGCCTGGCGGACACACCAACATGGTCGAGCTGCTCCAAGGGGCGTCGAGGCAACGTCGAGGACCATTTTCAAGGATATTTCAAAGATTTGGGTAAGAAGGCTCAATCTCAATAAGATAAATGAGGCAGCTGAGGTCCTCAAGCCTGCACTGAGGGGCGTTCAGTCGGACCCAGTGCGACGTTCTCAGCGAATGTGACAACTCACAGTGTGCGTATACGTGGCCTCCTGCACTTCGTGGATCAGTCGATACAAGGGTTCAGAGGGGATGTTAGGAGATTTAAGAATAAATAGTGAATATCATTGAGCAAGTAGTATGGAATGAACAGAGGCGATGGTTGTCGAAGAGGATGACCAGAGAAACGAACATTCATCACGTCCCGGTCCGGCTCTTTGTCAGTCTTCAGACTAGGCGCTCATGTTCACTCCATCCAAGGACACTTTCGACTTTGTTCTGGCAGTGATAGGACTCGTTTGCTAACCTATATAATAATGTTCTGCGACGTCTATGGCGCATTGCATTCTTTTCTCTGCGAAAATGTCCTCCAAAGACCTGGCGATATCTGAGCTGGACCAGGACTTGCTATCTTGATTTCTAGCTGTCAGCGTCAAAGTCGCCGTGCAACGGTTCACTGCTCACCACCGGTTCCTCTTTAGGATATCTCATATCTTGTCAGATGATCTCTGATCCGGCCCTATCAGAAGCATAGATTGTTCCCACACAGGTGATGGTCATTGGGCTGTACACGCCTCTTTTCTCAACCACCACGTACTAGGGGCAAGGAGCGCTACCTTAACGCTATGTACAACAATGAACTCTTCTCCGGAAGTGCTCTTAGTGCAGCCATAGCTCGAATCACCACGCCACCCCCACCTCCGCCACTGGCACCGAAGGCGATCGAGCTAATTCTTCAGACTTTTCAGTCTTTATCACCATCACAGTCGTCAAAACACAGCATCCGCCCGCTTTGCGTCCAGTCACTGTACCATGCGGTGAAGTACGCCTTTGGAGATGACACCTTCATGAAGTTACTTCCCCCGGAATTGATAACACAGCTCCCCACAAAATATCCTAGCTTTGTCAACGCTATAGTGGAATTCCTGTTCTCTCAGACCTCTACTGAGGGCTTAGAAGATCTCGTGGCCAGGCTTGCGGTCTGCAATTGCAACAAGGCCGATCCCTTCATTCGGTCTACGCACCAACCTGGCCCAGCACGTAGTCACAGCATCTCAGATAGGTTCACCATCTCCACCGATCCAAGCGACCCATACATGATAGCGCTTTGTAGTTCGCTATATCGCATCCTCACTTTCATCCTCGTCAAAGTCAATACCTCGAAAATCGCTAGGCTGAAGGATCAGACAACTTTCAAACACAAAGACGAGGCATACAAGGCGATAGCTCACTACTACAACTCTGAACCCCACTTGATCATAGAAGCGACGTTATGTTGGTACAGGAGATATCATTGTCTAGCTGCGGTCGAGTTTTTATCTCTTTCGGAGTCACCCTCTCATGAGCTTAGGAGGAATCTACTCTTCTCTTCTCCGATGCCGTTGTTCCAGCTCGTCGACATCGTCCTGGCTCGCATTAAAGCCATCCTAAACAACATCATCGAAACGAAGAAACGCGTGGTGGTGGGGACAGGAAGTGAAGACGAAGCCTACAGCCTATCTCGATTCATCGACACATCTTTCATCTTCGTCGTCCCACCCAATTCCGTTCCAGTGGAGAGCATGGAGAAAACCTATCGCACTCTCTGCGATATAATCAACAGATGGCTGATCAAGGATGCGGACTTTGGACGCGAGAGAGAGGTTGACAGAGTTGCGAGGTCATTATCTGGGTCTGCAAAGGAGATTTTCAGACATCTGAAGAGAAGAGGTGCTTTAGCCGATGAACCCGACTTGGATATCGTGGTACGGATTTACGAGCATATGACGCAGTCCATCGCGGCTTCTGATACATCTGGGATCTTGTTCTCGGGCATTGGGAACCTGAGAAAAGAACGGCGGTGCATGAACCTTGCCTGTAGTGAGTACGGGATCCTGTTCCTCTGTAGTATAGCTCTGATGACCATGATTGGCATTCAACCACTTAGGACGCTTGCCGCCTACATCACAGAAATCGTTTCCGCTCTGCGTCGGGTGTAAAATCTTCTCATATTGTAAGCTATATCTGTTCATGGCGTAATCGAAACAGAAACATCTCTAACAAACTACTTCTGAACAGGCTCCAAGGATTGTCAAAAGACTGCCTGGTCCTCTCCTCCATACCCCCATCGCGACGTTTGCAAGCACCTCGGTTTCCTCACCTCTATCTGGGGTGCTACAATGGACGAGACTTTCGCAATATTCGGCACGATTCAGGATGCGGAAGTGCTGGCAGGAGATATCAACGCGAAACTTCAGTACATTGCTGGTCAAAGAGGGTACAACCGGGAGAGGATCGATGGGATCTTACGGACACTGATCGACTATAACCACACCCTGGGAATTGAGTGAGGACCAGTTCGCGTACAAGTCGGTATCGGGTATTTCAGAGAATATTTTTCAAGGCTAAAGAAGATTTCGTACATGTTTGTATACGGTTTGTACAATGATACACAGTTTCCATCTACTCAGGTGCTCGAGTTTTCACTCGTCGGACCACACGCGGTGAAATGTTGCCTGCTTGTGGTCCCATTCAAGCCAGACGCCTCTCTCTATCTAACGGGTGGCTCTGAACACAGACCGACCCAGTCTGAGAGATGTGGCGAGGCAACGTCCTGAGCAAAACACAGCCGAACCAGAAAGCCAGCGGAGAGACGCTGTGGTTTGGCTGGACTACACCTCTTCCCGCTCCTTCACAGGCTCCAGCTGCTGGCAAGATGGTTCAATCTCGGGTTGACATTTTCGAGCGTTTTGTGAAACAGAACCGTCGACTCCATCAGCCTCGGATGTCTGAGAGGAGAGAGCTGAGTAATATGGTTCCCGCTTAAAGAGTCATTTCGACATACCATGCCAGAGCTCCTAAGACCGACCGCACTCGCCATGTTAGCCACTGAGAAAGTTGGTTAGATGACTTTATCGCCTTGAGAGAAGAATGGAGACGTTTCACAAATTCTAGTCAAATTCAAGCCAAGAGAGCCGGATTCGATGGGCAAAGTCGCCGAGTCGTCCGCGATGCCCAGGAGACTCTTACGCTTGTTCAGATTATGAAGCATTGTGAGTGTATAAGTGTATCCAAGGCAAAATCCGAATGACAGAGAAACTAAAGGAGAGGTATTAACGAATGAACAGGAACAAGGGGGATATTGACATTACTGTTGTTATTCAGATTATCAGTGTAGATGGATTTGAGGTACAACGCAAGTGCCAAGATGGCCAGTACGGATGTAGCCATTCCCGTCTGGATGGTTGTATAGGTGAGCCTACGTATCAATCTATAACCACACGTCTCTTCAGATTTGCGATGAGAAAGACCCCGCAGCTCAGAAGTAAACGTACCCTTCCGACGATTTCAAACCTGATCTCATCTTCCGCAACTGCACTACCAGCCCTAATGCCAAAAGACAATCTGTCACCGCACTAAGAGAAAGCCAGACGATCGAATTGATGACCCTCCTTTTGCGAAACTCAAAGCCGGTCTGCATGAGGATCATGATGGCCACGCTGTAAGCACCTGCAATCTGAAGGCTTCAATCGCTAAGTAATCAATCACCGAAGGTAGATAAAGATAAGGAAACTTACCGCCCCTAAAGAGAGGATGCCTAAGATGCATGTCTTAATCGGGGCTCTGGCGCTGAAAGGGAAGAGGACCACAAGCTTCAGAGAAACGGACAGGAGAACGAAGCATGGCCGACTGACAGACGATGATAACGGCGTAGCAAGAAACATTGGACTAGAAAAGCGGTCGTACTGGTAGCCATCTGATACGCTGAAGAACTTCTCAATATCGATGGGCTGAGAGGGAGACAAAATACTGACTCGGTATTGGCCTAGCATCCGGTCATACATGCGGGCTCAGTGATTGAGGAGTGGCATTAGAACGAAAATGTTCTCACCAGTCGCGCCCTCGCTGAGGTGCCGTGTGATACTTAGAAATTAAGAGATCGAGAGCTGATATAGCCTGGACTCACGATATACGTTCTATCACCTAGACAACAGGAAGTCAGTTTTCACATGAGCACTCACCTAGAATCGCAATGAACGCAAGACTCACCCCAATGTTTCACACCGTGCTGCCGAAAGCCATTTGAACTAAACACAGATCTTCGTAGTCTCAAAAAGCCAACTCACCAGGTAGACGGAAGCGCACTGGGCGATAAAATTGATAGAGTCCGCGACCAGGCACAACAGCACCATCGATTGTACCACCAAAGGGTCATTAGCCTTATATCGTTTAAAATAGCTCCGGGCCTTGCGTAGACGTTGAGAACCGAGTTAACGTTCGAGAAATCCATTGATAATAAATGTATACCTGGCTGAGTTCTAAAGTGTACAAAAGGGCGTCGATCCACGTCGCGATCAGAAGAGGACTGTTTGTAGAACAAGAACATCAGGGCCAGCGCTCTCTCAATCCCTTTCTCAGAACAAAAGAGGCTGAGGACGTACCCGAGAACAGCATCATACTTCTCCGGCATAGGTCGTGAAGGAAATACCGTGACTGCAGCCGCAGATTTGCAAGGCAAAATAATGGCAAGAAGGTTGTTTACGACCTCGATAGGGGACAATAGCGTGAGAGTGGTGGAAGGGAAGGGAAAAGACCGAACGATGAGCAGGGAGTCTTTATATAGTTGTGGCAAGTGAGCAATGGAATTTACACAGGGCACAGGGTCGTTAATATATCGATCGAAACACGGTTTGTTCAGAATCGCTCTAAATTCACTAAGCTACATTATATGGTTCCTGACAATTCGCACGGCTTGTCAATGAGCTGGGCCGGAGTCTGGCGTGGCTGCAAGACCTCTGCGTCAGTGGTAGGAACCATGACATGACCTCTACAGTAAATAGGTCGGGGTCAAAGTCCCTAGACCCAGAGAAAAGAGAAAATCAGTCAAATAGGCGATCATGGAAGTAGCAGTCAAAACCGATTCAAAGGCGCCACTGGCACCGTTTGAACCTCAGTTTTGATCGACGACCCTAGGCTCAAGGTCAATGCTTGAGACAGTGTTTAGGGCTTTTTTAATGAGATATAGGTATGGGTTATAGATTGGCCATAGGACAAAGAAGTAAACGAGTAAGGACGTAGAAGAACAGAAAGGTATAGCGTCATTTTGAGAGAATTCCATGAGATAAGGTATACAGTCAAGAGCTACTACAACACAAGCAACGCAAAACTGGACCCCAAATTACGTCCCACGAAGCTCCGACGAGCACAGCAAGTAGCTGGATTAGAGGCCCACGCTGATGGGGACGCAGCCGAGGGCAACAACACCACCTAAGGGAAGAGTCAGCGTCGAGCAAGAGAGGAGACTGGAGTAGAGAATAGAAAGCCCTATGGGCGAAAGGTTCGGGCTTACTGAAATTGTTGTTTTGGCAGCAAACGGGGGCGGAAGCACTATTCCAGACAGGTCAGACTATCATCTAGACGTTAAGGCAGGAAGGAAAGCGTACCACCCAGCACCTCCAGCACCGATGCCAGTGATAGGATTGCAGTTAACACCCACGGCGGCGCCAATGTCTTTGACAACGACGTTGACAACGTTGAGAGCATGGATAGTGCCGGGACTCAAGTGGTCCTTGTCTTCAACGGTGTTGCAGCACTGGACGGGACCAGTCTCACAATCCCCACTACGGCGTTGAGCGGGGGTAGCAGCCACGAAGGCGAGAAGAGCAGAGGCAACGAAGATGGTGGCTTTGGAGAACATGGCTGCTGTGATGAAGTAAAAGTGGGTGTAGTGGAGGTTGTAGTGGCTGAAGACGGTAGAGCTGAGCTGAGGAATTAGACGACAAAACCGAGCTGTATTTATACGTTTCGCGTTCCAGCTTGAAGACCTTGGATAAGTGTGACGAGCCAGAAAAACTCCAACGCTTGAATGATCTTCCATGCGCTGTTGACACCAACACCTAGCGGGATTGAAAGCAAGAACGATCAACTCTTCCAACGCTAGAAGATAGGATTCAGGGTGCAGATCGACAGCACTGGAGTCAACGTACGTACCTCCATTTCCCCGCAAGTCCCAGGGAATGAAGTGCTTCCAAGCTTACAGCCTGACACTTCAATTCAACCTACCCCAAGACGACGTCCTGTGGAGAGAATGAATCAATGGGCCGTAATTAGTACTTGTGGGGCACCATGCGTAACGGCCTACAAGAAAAATCAGAAGATGAGTGAGATGAATGAGAAAAAGAAGACGACGAAGAAAAAAAAACGACACTCACTACCGTTAGGATCCATAACGAAGTAAGAAGCTGCTAAAATTTTTGTCGTGCAGCGGGGAATTCAGTAGTGAGCTCCTTGTTCGCTTTTGGAAGAGCGGGAACCAGAAGCATTTATGATGGTGGCGAGTAACATGCAGCGCCAGCGTTTCTCGTCCGAGTCGGTGCAGCATGTAAGTGCTAAGAATGCGAAGCTGCTTGGCAGTGAGCAGACAACAAGTAAGACCGCAAACCTGTCGAAGGAGAGTGAAAGGAGTAATCCTGTTGTAGAGATAGCTCATGGAGTTTCTTCAGTCTAAGATATACGTATTCGTGAAGAACAAACGATCAGGAGGAAGAGGAGCGACGTGACTGCAAGCGCTGGAAATTGAATACCAGGAACAAATAGGGACAAACATCAAAGTCCGAGGCCATCAAGATGATGATGGCCACCGTCCAGTATTGCGCCATGGCCAAAATATCCAACTCCGAACTGCCCGGCCTCATGGAGGAGTATATGGTCGCTACACACCACACGCTGAAAGATGCAGCGGCACAGCTGAGAGAGGAAAGAAATTTGTGATCAAGCTACGCAATCTAAGTAGGGAATCGCATATCCATTTCTAGCAGCATAGGAGCATATTCACATAAGAGAACTAGTTTCAACGAGACGACGAAGATAAAGAACAAAATTCGTGAGATGAAGGGAATTTATGCGCTGAGGTTGATTGGAATACACCCAAGGGCGACGACACCATCTGTGAGAAGCAAAGAACGTCAGAAAATCCATGTGGAAGGAAGCGGATCGAAGATTGAATGGCTTGGTCTCACGGAAGGTGTTGTTCTCGCAGCAAACAGGGGTGGCAGAGCTAGTGAGAATCATGAGCTCAAATACTCTAAGTGAAGCCTCTCGAACTCGAACTCACCAGTGGGTGCTTCCAAGACCGATACCAGTAATAGGGTTGCAGGTGACACCAACGGCACCAGTGATATCGTGAACAGCGACTCCGACGACGTCGAAAAGACCCATAGTGGTGTGGCTCAGGTTATCGTGGTCTTCAACGGCGTTGCAGCATTGGACGGGTGCGGTGGAGCACTCGGCGGCGGATGCGACAGTCACAAACGCAGCGAGGAAAGAGGTGAGGAGGAAGACTTTAGAAAACATCGTCGTGAGTTAGAATGGGTTTGGAGAAATGAGAGAGGTTGGAGTTGAAAGGCGGAGGATCGAGTGATGAGGATAGAGTCGAAAATTCCAGATATTTATACGCCCTCCCGTACTGAGCAAAGGACCATAGCTCATGCGAGGTTGTTAACCGCTCCGAGTAGATTATCAGCTCGAGGCGATAGGAAAGGAGAAAACAAGAAGAGAACGATGATTGCAAAGAAATTTACCAGGGGGAAGCGACCAACGTTGAGGAGGTTCATAGCGAAGTGTGTTGAACGTAGGTGTTCTATGATGTGATGGACGGCATGAACGCGAAGATCGTCAGTTCAAGGGGCTCAGGGGTCAGCAAGGAAGACGAAAAATCTTCATTTCTGGGAGGTCAGGAATGGGATAGCCAACATGGTGCACCATGGAAAAGGAAGTAATCCTACCGCTGACGCACGTACTCCAAATGTACTCAGAGGGGAGAATCTAAGCCAAATCATATGAGGTATCGCGGCGCTCTTAGATCGCCAGAGAAGATAGATGTACGAAGCCGCTCCTCAATTGACTGTAGCGCCCGCAGCTTCTCTCTATCTGCGTCTTATTCGCAGGAAGCTACGATGATTGGTGGCACATCAGTCAAGTAGGGTCTTCGCCATTGATGCCACAGTAGCCCGGTCATCAAGTCTGCCCGACAAGATGTTGCTCCTGAGAGCAACTCAGAGGTGTTCGGATTTACTGTAAGTCCATGCTGCTTCAACAAAAGCGGCGCAGGAGTATTTGGTATAGGAGGTACGTAGATTCGCAAAAGGAATGTAGATCGCTCTGAACCATATGGCAGTTCTTGGTAAGGGGGTCCAAGTCACGAGGCACAAATCACTATCCAGTTCACATGGGATTTCGGATGAAAGAAGCACAAAGAGAGGAGAAAGAAAGATGTTGAGGACTGATCTAGAAAATCCAACAAGGTAATGGGGCGGGTATACTACGAGGGCCGTAACAGCAAGCCACAGACTGTAACGGGAGACTTGAAGGAGCGGTCCATAACCGTGAACAAACAAACAAGGGTGCTACAAGGGTGCTAAGGACCAACAATGACACTAGGCGAATCTGCCCAACGCATGATTTCCCGAATTAGAGGTGGACGTTGACAGGAACGCAGCCGATAGCGACAAGACCACCTATATCGAGTAGTGAGTATAGCGCAGAAACAGAGTGCCAGGCTGAGAGACGACATCATCCCGAAGCATGATCTTACCAAAATCGTTGTTCTGGCAACAGACAGGAGCGGCTTGACTAGACGTACAAAACCCCCGTCAGTTCAGTATACTCCAAGGGGGTTGGATGAGAATGAAGAAAACGTACCATCCGGTGCTACCAGTGCCAACGACGGTGATAGGGTTGCAGTGGAGTCCGACGACCGCGTCGATATCTTTCACAACGACGTTAGCAAGGCCGAACAGGCGCAGGGCCTCGTCACTCCATCCGTTCTTGCCGTCTTCGATGGTGTTGCAGCACTGTACTGGACCGGTTTCACAGTTGGCGGCAGGAGCGGCAGCCACGAAGGCGACGAGAGAAGTGAAAGCGAAGAGTGCGGCTTTGGAGAACATGTCAAGCTTGAGAAGTTTGGCTTAGAGCTGAGATGTGAGGGAGAAGAGATCGATTGGGCTGAGAGCTGAGGAAAGTACAGTTCGTCGGGGAAGGTATTTATGCCTTACAGTTTAGAGCGAGCCCTTGCAAAAGATCTCTTCGTCGTCGGATCTGAGAGGAATACTGGGCGCGATACGGAGAAGAAATGAACCTAGAAGAACGCGGCACCAGATTAATTCTCGCCACGACATGAGGTGGGGAAAAGCAATCGATTGCAGGTGGTGTATAGACCGACGTTTTCCATGCAAAGAACGCTCCATCAGCGGGGGTGGGGGGACATGCCCAATCGAAGAACGCAAAAAGAATGACAGTGCCATCACAAAGCCCAGCCACGTCGTGCAGTGTAAGGTGTTTGCCCTAACGGAACACGACCCAGTAGAATTAGCTTTGCTAGAAAATAGACGCAACTAGCAAAGAAAGCGTCGTAAAGAGAAAGATAGGATCGTTTGACGACTATACAGACTTAGACTGCAGTAGTCAAGACTCGTCAGTAGATATCGGAGCTTCAATATATCAAGGTTCTTGTGGAGCAGCGAAGCAAGAATCATGATCATAAAGAACTTCAAAGACGGGTTCCAGCCAAGATAGACCAAGCCAGAAAAGGACTTGGAGTTGGAGATGGAGGAGTCGGGGCAACAGGCGACTTGAACTAAGACCTTATATTAGCTCTCAAGCGAGTTGTAATAAGAGGGATCCATCGGGGCAATGGGAATATTAGGAAGAAATAAGGGGGTCAAAGGGTGAGGTCCATGATGGTGGTATTGAAGTTACAAAACGGTTTGATCGTGATCATGAATTCGAAGCTGTCACATTAAGATGGTAGTAGTCACAAAGTCACATCAGGAGGTCACAAGTCACTGTGACAGGGGTCACTCGGTCCCAGATGATGTTGATTCAGACCGAGGCCGTGCCATAAAGCAGGCCGCGCAAGTACTCAAGACGAAGAAAGAAGCGTTGCAAAGATAGATAGATCTTCCAAAGAGCTGGAGTCATACATGGTACCATATATCATAATACATAGTCCGAGAACGCAACACTAATTAACAAAACCAACAACCACAAAACCTAGTAGTAAGACTCCCTGCAATAAGGTGCCCGAGAGAAGCCAGCGTTTACAGGCTGAGGTTGACGGGAACGCAACCAAGGGCAACAACTCCATCTATTCGACAGAATTGAGTTAGCGGACACTGACAAGGAGAGAGCCAGAAAAATGGATGGAGCTCGTTGCTTACGATAAGAGTTATTCTCGCAGCAGACAGGGTTAGCAGAGCTAATAAAGCAGCAAACGTCATCAGCAATTGCGAGCAGATATATGAAAAGGACAATCGTACCATCCAGCGCTGCCCACACCGATGCCAGTGATGGGGTTGCAGGTCAAACCGACGGTGCCGGTGATATCCTTGACAGGGATGTTGAGGACGCCAAAGAGGCCCTCAGCGGTGTGGCTCCATCCACCTTGACCGTCTTCAGTGGTGCTGCAGCATTGAACTGGGGCGGTGCTGCACTCTCCAGCAGGGATAGGAGCGGGAGGGGTGTTGGTGGTCGCAGCGGCAGCGGCGAAGCCGAGGAGAGTAGAGGCAAAGAAGAGGACTTTGGAGAACATCGTTGGGCTTGGAGGAGCTGAGGAAGATAGAAAGACGAAGAGGTCTATATATACTCTTTCATTCCCTTCTCTTCTGAGCTTCCAAGGTGAGGAGAACGAAAAGCTGAGCGAGTGCTGAAGCCCGAGGGATTGTCTGGAAAACAAGAGGAGACCCTTCGATTCTCGGTGTCCTTCGCTTGGAGGGCTGCTCCTTTTCAGAAGTAACAAGAAGTAAACAAGAGAATCGTCGCGTCGTTTGCCGAGTAAGACGCGTAAAAAGAGAACCGATGTTCAGAATATGAAAGGGGACGCTTGGCTCACAACTCCTGGATGTTTCTCCTTAAAGCCCTTGTGGATCGGGTACTTACTCGCCTCCGGAGGGCGCACCAGAGCTAGCGAGATAAGAATTCAAGCAGGATGGGTTATTAGGGGTAAGACGGGATATAGCAACCCTCTGTGGAGACCGATATTCAGGGTCATGAGATCGTCGAGGTAGAATCGCGCTGCCCAGATGAAGGCAGAGCCTTCGATACTCCCTTCTGTGGGATAGTAAACTCTCAATGAGGGGAGAACTAGTGCATATCGCAGAGTGGACCGGGCACATTGTCAGTTCAGAGGGGCGGGAAAGGAGAAAAGTAAGATGAAAGCCCTTCTTATGGTCCGGTCTGTGTTCCGTGGTGTCACTGCCACTCACCGCATCACATCCCTCTTTCATTGCTCGAAGGTGATCCATAAAAAAACCGCCCACACTGTTCTGGACAAGAGGCAAGGGTACATGGATATTTTGATTTGAGGTATAGGAAGTGGAGGTACACGGATGAGAGGGGTAAATACAGATATGATCCGGAAGTCCAACGATCAGTCCAGCGTTTATGGGCAGAAGGTGATGGTATAGTCGGCCTTCTTGCCAGAGTCGCAGGTCCAGAGAGCAGTGTGTGAGGACTCGTCGTAGGCGTAAGCGTAGGAGTTAGGGCAGCTGTCCTCTATAAAACAAAAACCAATCATGATCAGAGATGACTAGACTAAAGGACGACCAAGAAGAGGGAAACGCACTGAAGTAGTGGTAGAACTGGACACCGGATGGTGGGCAGGTAGCCGGGGTGTTGTGGCTGCCAGAGCAGCAGTTACCGGAGTTGGCCTGGTTACCGTCGAGGTTGGCGAAGCAAGCACTCTTGCAGCCGACGATCTTGCCGTTGGCCTTCGACTGGAGTGCTGCTGGGCAGTTAGGGTTCAAGTTCTTGGGGCAGGAGGCGTTGTGACAAGCGCTGACGCTGGGAACAACGCTGATAGGAAGATTGAATCCATCGACAACGGAGACTGAACAGAGAGACGAGCAAGATAGTGAGAAACAATATATCTACATGAAAGGAAGGGAGACTCACCATCGTAGAAGTCCTGGTTGCCATCGCCCTCGAAGGTGAACTCGGCGAGGGTAACGGGTGGGACACCAGTTCCAGTGTGAGGGTCACAGTTAAGACCACCGTTGCAACCACCGCTGGTGCAGGACAGAGGACCGGGGTTGGAGGAGAAATTACAATCGGTACGAGCCCAGATACGGCCGGCCTTCCAGTTGTCAGGGACAGTGAAAGATTCGGAGGATCCTGGGGCAGCTTTCCACCTATGGATCATTCTCGTGAGTATTGTTACGTGTGTGGTAGCTAGAGAGGTAACAGCACCACAAAAGGTGACTTACCCGGTGGAATGGTTGGGAGTGTTGGGAGCGACGTTCAGGTCAGTGAAGATGGCGGGCCAGACGGCGAAGGCACAGTTGTTCTTAACGGTGAACTTGCGGGCCAGAGCCGGGGAGAGAGCAGCGGCGACCATAGAGGCGGTGAGGAGGATTCTAGCCATTGCAGTAGGATAAGAGCTCGAGAAAGTTTTGTAGTTGGGATAGGAAAGATACGGATGACCACTTCAAAACGAGGCTTTTATACGAATCCAAAGCGAGCATATGCGCCTTCTTTGGTTGACAGATGACTTGAAATCGCGGCGCATCCACAAGATAGGAATATGTGAAGGTCTGCACATGAGGTCTTTTGACCTGAGTGGTAGTTCCTGAGATTAAGGGAACCAGGCGGGGTAATATCAACGTACCTGCAATTCGAGATATGAGCTTGGAAACATACCGACGACGACAATAAGACCCGGGGCAGATCATGGTAATTGTACCTGCCGAGTTGTTGACATCGGTTCCTCTTCTTGGAGTCGTTTCATTATTGATTCCGATGAGTCCTTGTACGATATCGTCTTGCATCGTCCTGGATAGTTCGAGAGCTATGAGAGGAGCTCTCAGGCCGCAATCCAAAAACCAGACAACTCCGAGTGGGATTTACGCGCTGCGAATCTCATGTTCAAAAGATTCTCGATAGGTTATCACCAAAAGCGAGTTTTCTTCGTCCCCGGTTCTCTCGTCACATTGCAGGAAATGAGTTCTGATTCCGAGGAAGGTGTTGATCTGACTGCATGCAATAGAGACCGAGAATTTGAAAAACGTACCTTAACGACAACAATTATAGCTCGACCATACTCTCGACCTCTATTTTCGCCATTGCATAGGTTACTGAGAGTTCAAGGCAGCTCTTACTGTGATAGCAAGTCACAGTGATTACTGTCTATAAATCGCTGTAGGATCTTCAACCCAACAGGTTCCGGGATGGAATAATTGCAAAGGAGGAACGACCTGCAAAGCCTAGTGTGTTCATCGTACCCGGAGATCGTCGTACGCGGTACGGTAGGGCACGGTCTAGACGTCCGACCGACTACCGAGTCTATTGAACACTGTGAGGAAGCTGCCCTATAGTGCATCATGGTCATCGGACGTGAAATGAGACGAACGTGGACTGTGGAGCTTCGAACCCCCCTCAATGAGAGCTTGCCCGTACCGCGGTGAAGACAAAAACTTACCAAAGGTAGCACATAGCAACCCGGCCGTGATGAAGGAGAAGTTCTTTGACCGTAGATAGAGGTAGTTTCCCCGAAGCACAAATGGCACGAACTCGAGGACAAGGTGTGTGAGGAGGGGGTGCCCTTTTCTCTATAACAGGTAGATTGAAATCGTCTACAAGATTCATGATCTGTGACTCGCGGTCGAATTGTTTGTAAGAACAAATGATGATTCGAGAACAAGGAGAAATACGGGAGAGCAAATCCACAGAGTGGGGCGCATTTGAGGTGTGCTGGCTGCAACGCGTATCCTGATTGCCCCCGGCCAACAATGATCGGCGGCGGCCATAGTTCCTCAGTATCAGAGCTTCGACTTCCTTTGGTCCACAAAGATGCTGATTCCCAGTGCGCCGGTGCAACGCAAATAACAAGAAACAGCAAGGCAGTATACAACATTCTAACAAATTAAATAGGTAGTATAAGGGATGAACCACTGCTCAATCCGGGTCTACCACCCCCTATCCGCATAATCAGTAACGATATCCCTCGTGCTCTCCTCAACACTCCTCATCTTCACTCCGAACAAACTCTCCATCTTGCTCGTATCGTACAAAATCGGATGTACGACGTCTTTGCCTGTGGTACCAGGTTGGCCGCGAGGTAGTTCACCCATGCGCGATTGAGCGAAGGGAGGAGGCGTGAGTCCGTGGACTGCGTCGACTGATGGCAGTGGGGTTCGTCAGACTTGATACTTAGACGATGCTAGCATCTGCTCAAAGAGACTCACGAAAATCCTGCCATATAAAAGGACCTGTACTAATGATCACTCTCTCCCCTCCAGCTTGTTCTTTCTCTCTTACAGCAAGCAACGTCACCTCAGCTAGATCTCGTACGTCTACCCAGAGGCCTGCTGGTGCGACTGGAGTGCCGACGTGGAATTTGCCGAGGATGGTGGAGTTGTAGAAGAGGTAGGATGAGAAGGTCATTTCTTCGGGTTTGGAGAGATGTAGAGATGGGATCTGGGGCTGAGGAAGAGAAGTAAGGGCCGTTAGATGGGTTTTGAGGAGTTAGTGCCAAGAGGATATAATACGTACCCCGAATACCTGATAGGCGAGGAAAAACAGAACCGACACCGTCAGTACATCGTTCAACAGCACAGAAGCAAAATATTTAGGACTGACAAACGGCGGGGTGAACGCGACGAGATCAAACCTTCCCTTTAACTCCTCTTTATGCCTCTGCATGAACTCCCAGGCGGCTTTCTCCGCCAACGTCTTTGAAGCTCGGTACTTGGTGAACCCCACAGCGTTCTTGCCTAGCTCTTTCGTCTGCTCCACGGCTTGGTCGTTCCAGTCTATTTCACTGAACACGCGTGGGTTTGGGTGGATAGAGAGGACGGCTGCGGCGGAGGAGAGGGTGATGATTCGTTTGACGTCTTGCCTGTGGTGGTGGCGATAGGGAACGGATAGAGATGAGTATCGAGACACAGTGGGGTAGAAAAACGAGGACAAACCCAAACTTGAAAGCACTCTGTAGTATCCCGACGACGCCTTTGATAGCTGGTACGATGAGATCTTGCAAAGTAGTATCATCAGCATTGTTGGCTAGGAGGATGGACTGTGCCGAGAAAGAAAGCGAACGGAAATTGACCTTCTGGATCCTCGATGTCAAGGCTGACTGGAGACGCCGTATGTACAATAGCGTGCACGCCTTTGACAGCGTTATCAAAGGCACCGACCTATCCAAGACAACGGCCAACATCAGACATAGATACGATCCAAGAAGAAACGCTAACTCACCACCGTGATATCCTCAACCACAACGTATCTCAACTCCACTTTCTTCTCTCTTGCTTCCTCCTCGAACAACTTGACCAGCACCTCGCCTTTATCTTTCGATCTCACAGCGCCAACGATGTTGTATCCAGCCTGGAGAAAGAGTTTAACGGTCCATGAGCCTATGTAACCGTTCGATCCTGTTACGAGGACTGTTGAGCCTGGTGGGGTCATGGGCATCGCTGACTCTTGACTAGAGGGCTTATGGTACTAGGCTGCACTTCGAAGTCAAGCTGCGATAAACAGGTGGCCCGTGAAGACGAGGCAAGAAGAGGATTGCGTGCTACTATGTAGTAGACGCCGAAGATATGGACGGGTTCTGCGATGACCTGAGACGGTGTTGGACCGGCTACAACCCATGACCGGTTTTCCGTGTCCGTGGACAGCTGCAGCTTTGCGGTAAACGAGAAGGAAAATTTGCTTGAGAGAGGCCATGTAGGATGGGCACAGTGATGGAAATCGTTCGAGCTCGTGATGGACGTCGTGGTGGACGGCGTCGCCGCGCCTCCATATATGCGTGGCCCGCATCAATTTAGAGCTAGCCACCAGCAAAGCGACTCACCTTTAGAGAGGGCATCAGCGTCATACCTCCTCCCTGTACGCTGTCCTCCACTACGTATTCACCACGATTTACCTCGTATCCGGTCTGAGTTAGAAGTTGAGTCCATCTTATGCCTGGGATCAGTGCAAAGCCCACATACACCAAAGATCCCCCTTTAACCACCATGGCCAAAGCCTTCAATCTCATGTAACCTACCTTCCGAGCACAGATCAAAGCCGGTGCCTCCTCAGGAGCGTCTTCAATGATGTGAGATCTCTATAAGTCTTGCTGCATTGAAAAATTCATCTGGAAAGGGCCTCAGAGGCCGAGCACTCGGTCTCATGACCGGCCGAAGTGGGTCATTGGGTGTGTGTTCTTGTTCCGAATTCTTTCATACTCAGCGGTCACTCTCTTCTGATAATCTATCAACGATAGCACTATCTATCTCACAATCTGCTAGGTACTGAGTCCATCCTCTGGTTCCAGCTCTCTCATCAATACTCACGCCCAGATAAGCAATGAAACCTGGAACAGCAGTAACCACACGCAACCTAGAATTCGAGCTGATGCAGCGTACTTTCAGTGCTCACACTCCTAACAGTACTCGATCTTCCTCTCGGTCGCCATCAGAGTCTACCCAAAGTCCTCTGTGTCTCAGATCCCTCGTCTATCTATTGAACTGGACTCTCGAATACGAGGAGGATATGCTCAATAATAACCCTGACCTAACCCAATTACCAGTCCATAAGCCCAGATTTACCAACGCGATGGTGGACTGGTTGTTCTCCCGGGCGACGAGCTCCGAGAAGATGAACAAAGCTCGCGACGAACTCTTTATTTGTAACTGCGATCAGAGAGATGGATATATACGTGCCTTGCATAACCCCAAGGAAGATGAAGTTCTCTTGAATCCTACTTCCTTCTATTCAAACACAAGTTCAACTTCGTCGTGGAAACTTGCAATAACAACCCAAGCGATATCTTCATGGCATCTCTCCTCGGCTCTCTCTTCCGCATCCTCGGATCGATCATCCAAGACTTTGACTTCCCTCGACTCGCTAGGTTCCGGGATCGTAGAGCTCAGTCGTACAAGGAGAAAGATATAGGGTACCGTTCCTTAGTTCGCGTCTATAACTTCGAGGCCCAGGCCATTATGGAGGCGGTAGCATACGTTTATGAGAAGTACCGGTGCTCCTCCGCCCTAGAATTTATCAATGTCATGGAGGTACCGCCACACGCTCTAACGTTGACCGTCTTCCGATCCTCGCCCCCCTCGTACTTTCGCCTCTTCGGCATCGTACTCAAACGGTTTCAAGCATACGTACGGACGATAATCGAGAGGAAAGAGATCATCCAAAAACCCGGATTCTTTACAGGGATGAAGGGAGAGCCTGGGTCGATAGTAAGCAAGTATGATCTCCCGCCGATCGCTCAATTCCTCCAGCCCTCCAAGTTTATCATTGGATTTGGTTTTCTGGGGCATCGGAAGTCTAGCGATCTCCATAAGACCAAGGAAACTCTCATGGACATTGCCAGAGAGTGGTCTGCGCACCGCGAATCGCTGAGGTCCTCAATGAGCCTGGAGACATTCGACTGGATCGACGCAATAGTGATAGAGTCGACCCTTGATCCCGCTTCGAATATCTTCCAAGCATTGTTAGTAAAGGAGAAGATGGATGATGCGAGCATCCGAGTCGATGAGCATGACGATACAGACGTGGACCCCTGTTATATCAAACAACTCCTAAGACCAGATGATGGGAGACGTGCAGATGGGAGTGCTGTACACTATTATCTCTGGCGGTTCATGATGCGGATACAGGATGAGAGAAGGTGTTGCAATACTAGTTGCAGTGAGTGTTTGGTTCCTATTCTGTATCACCAAAGCCATGAGAACAGGAATCATTACTGATACCACACTTACTTGTCTTGCCTACTCCAGTGAAATATCCGAAGAACTCTCAGAAGTCGTTTTCCAGGTGTGCAGGATGTAAAATCACCTCATACTGTACGTACCATTGGATTTTCCCTACTCCATCTTCTCTAAACTACACATGATATGTTCTGCCTCCCACAGGCTCCAGGGATTGCCAAAAGCTCGATTGGACCTCTGAGAGGTACCCTCATCGCGGTATTTGCAAAGGCCTCCGCACGCTCGGTGCTGTGTGGGGTACATCATATGAAGAGAGGGACAGGATCATGGGTGACGCCAATGTGAATCGAACAGTCACAAAATTTGGAGAAAAAGATGGAATGTGTGGCCCAGGAAAAGGGATATGACTTGGAGAAGGTGCGTGAGATGAAGGAATGGCTTGGTGATTTGACTGCCACCCTTCAAGTAGCCCGAGGTGCTCAAAGCTCTCGGTCGTAATCGGTCGTGGGAGTCTGCGTGTTTACCAGACTAAAGATGTATGAAAAATGAGTGCACGTCTTATTGTATCGTATCTTTAAAAGATACAAACCTCATATTTGCGTGGTATCGTTGCCTACGCAGACTCTTAGGATCTGAAAAAACTAAGTGTGGAGTTCTTTGCTTGCGTTGAGCATCATGAGATGAAAGAATCTGGGATCACTGATCGCGTCTGTTGCGCGTCTGAATTGACTCACTATTACACGTGACCGCGTCGTAACCTGACGGAAGCTTTCAATTCCAACTCCAGCTAACCTCCCACACTATCCTCAACTTTCTCAGTCGCGTGTACTACATACACGCTATATCACAGTCTAAACCTTTGATTATCCCCTCTTGTCTATCTGGAAACGCCACTGATCATCAACAACCAGCCAAAAAACGACTATGGCAAAAGCAAAATCGGCCTACGACCTAG
This sequence comes from Agaricales sp. HM26-F1, assembly GCA_002718315.1. Lineage (NCBI taxonomy): Eukaryota > Fungi > Basidiomycota > Agaricomycetes > Agaricales > Agaricales sp. HM26-F1. Next base: position 1,851,001 of record NIBX01000127.1, read on the forward strand.
CCCGCGAGGAAACCATCCGGAAGAACAAGGAGTTGCTCATTTCTCTAGGTCTTGAAAAACCTCTTGGTGTCCTAGTTGAGAAGAGAGGACCTGGAAACAAGGGTGGTGCTGGCACCAAGTCTAAACAGCAGACGGGGACGGGGAAGAAGAGAATGAGGGATGAGGACGAGTATGTTGGCGGTGGAGACGATGAAGATGCAGAAAACGAAGACGACGACGCGGAGGAAGTGGAGACCAAGCCCAAGAAGAAGAAGGTCAAGCCTTCTCGCGTCTCTGAAGACGTGGCTGGCTCAGAATCGACGCCAGGCCCACGACGAAGTGGCCGTAACGCTGGCAAAACCATCGACTACAAATCCGACTCGCTCAAAAGAGATCCTCTTTCCGTCTCTGCTTCTGTACAGAGCGGCATCAAGAAGCTGGGGCCTGGGAACGAGGGCCCCATGGGCAGGACTGGAGGAAAGCGGGTGCATAATCCGTGAGCTTTCCTTTCGTCGTTGGTTCTATGAGAGGTGCTGAGCAGTTCTTTCGGTTGTGTATAGGAAGACCTTTGGTCATATACCGGGTATTGACGTTGGAACTTGGTGGGAGAGCAGGGAGGCTTGTAGTGCCGATGCCGTTCATGCGTGGGTCGTTTTATCCATCCTTTCTACTGCTATTCCTCTCTTTCTACTCTTCAACCAACACTAACACGACTCCTTTTAGGCCGTGGGTAGGCGGCATAGCTGGCTCGAAAGATACTGGTGCATACTCCATTGCTCTTTCAGGAGGGTACGAGGACGACGTGGATCTAGGGTCTTCTTTCACCTACACTGGCAGCGGTACGTTATCCCCTCTGTCTTCCCTTCCAGTTTACCGTCCAGGTACTCATAATTGTCCCTTCTTTGTGTTGCTCAGGCGGTCGAGACTTGCGAGGCACCAAGTCAAATCCTAAAAACGTACGTCCACCTTGCACCCTCTCTTCAGCACCCCAAACCCGACTCACTCTTTTGCTCATAGCTGAGGACTGCGCCGCAAAGCAGCGATCAGACGTTTGAAGACTCAAGGAACGCGGCCCTAAAGGTATGTCTCCACCTTGCTCCCTTTCTCCTTCTCCCTGTGCTCCCCTTCCCCAATTCCTTTCCGTCTTCCTTATCGGGGCTGTATCTAACACGTCCACCTTTCCCCATTTCTCTAGAAATCATGCGAAACCGGAAAACCAGTCCGCGTCATCAGAGGGTTCAAGAATAAATCCGCGTTCGCACCCTCCGAGGGGTAAGTCAGCCCTCTACTCTAACCATCAAGCTCAGTTTTGACAAGTACCGTGTCGTTTTTAGATATAGGTACGATGGTCTATATCGTGTAGAGAAAGTTCGTTCCTTCCCCTCTCCCTTGTGGCTCATTTAAGCAGAACTGACGCACTGAATTACAGGCGTGGCTCGACAAGGGTGCTAACTCGGGCGGATTCATGGTTTGTCGGTTCGCGTTCAAGGTGGGTAATTCTTCTGTCTCCCTTCCTTGTTCGTCTTTGCTGGAGTAATTATTGACTGGTGTAACAGCGTCTGGATGGTCAACCGGCCTTGGTCCAGCGGGATCTCAAGGCTGAGAAGGAGCAAGAGGCTGAGCGGGCGAGTAAGCGACGCAAGACGAGCAAGAAGGAAGAAGACGAAGAGGACGACGCACAGGACGACTCTCAGGACGACGCAGCCGATGACGAGCAAGGAGCCGACGGGGAGGGCGCGAAAGATGAGGAGGAGGACGTGGAGATGAAAGATGAGGACGCTAGCGTCGAGCCTGTAGCTGCAGCCGACAAGGTGAGCATGGAGCCTCGCCCTGTGAAATCAGTCGGTCAAGACGACGACGACGAAGAACAGCAAGAATCAGATGACCCGGAGGCAGAAGACGACCCAGAGACGAATTCCTCAAAGGCAATCAAGGCTCTCGCGCAATGCGCCGAGAATATCAAACAAACTGCTCGCACCTTCAATAGCCCTGAATTTCGTGCGCGTGCTGCCCAGGACCCTGGGGTCGCAGCTGCGGCCATAGTAACAGCGGCTGGACTAGTTGCTGCTGCTGCGACCACCGCCGTTATTGTCGCGGTTCATGAGGAGGAGATAGAGGAGGAGGAAGCTGAATTGGAGGAGATGGAGGAGGAGCAGATTTGAAGTTCGTTGGTTGTGGTTGTGCCAAAGTACAGCAGTGGGTAGCTTCCTTGTATGCGGTGAATATCTCAGCTGACTTGGGTCTGATTCGCTACAGGGCTTGGACTTGGTATTCTGCCTGAGTTCTCCATGAGGCTCCATACACCCCTACACCTGTGTTTACAACAAACATGGACACCATACATTTCCCCCTCCACTGAAGGGGGTGCGACACGATTTACTAGTGTCTGGACTACACATACCCCCCCTGTCCTGCTCTTGTCATCACCACCTGGCTTGCATGCCCACTTTGGGCTTGATTTCCACTCTCTATCCCAAGCGTTTCTCTAACCGACCTACTGAAATACCAACAATCTCAGTCCTGATCTACTTCTTGACTAGCCACCTCTGACTTGCCTTCCGATGTACTATGCTTTCATGTTCGCTCTTTAACTTGCTCTCCTTCGCTTTACGTATCTTGACTTCCCATCTGTTGTGTATATATCCAGTAACCTACTTTATCATCTCATCTACCATCGGGTCGGTGTCGATTCATTCGCTCCTTTACCGGTTGACGACCCAATTACAGAAGACAGGAGGGTAGGTAGACTCTGGGGTGACTACGAGTAATACCTCATCATTTCAATTCCAATTCATGCACCGAACATAGGTAATACATAGGGAAAGTGTACAAACACAGGTTGAAAAGGAGAAAAGGGGAACAAGATGCATAAGCTGTCGTGCCTCTGGCCAAGGATGCGCTAAATGGACTTGCTCTTCGTCGCGATGCTCGTCGTCAATTCGTCCACGTCGAAGTCATGACGCGCAATTACACCTGCATGACAGGGAACTCTCCTATCCTCAGCTTGGTAGACTACCCCAGAAAACAATCAGCACATCCATCGGAGCGAAGAGAAGAGCCAAAGAGAGAACGCACGCCATAAGGAGTCAACGTAACGTTGACCTTCTCCCCGGTACACGCAACTGGTGACTCAGGGGGGCTGGTAGCATAGGTATCCCCAGCAGTACCCCATTGAATCGGGCACGCACTCGCGCTGATCGCGTAAGGGGGTAAACCACTGTCAAACACGGGGCTAGGTAACGAATCTACGTCGTTAGGGTGGAACACGAGGGTGTTGGGGTCGATAGCGTAGGCCCAGGCTTCGTCGGCGTCGAACTGGAGGTCCTTGGAGAGAGGTTGTTGCGAGTTTTGAGAGAGCACCGTGGTGCGGCGGGTGAGGTCCAGTGCGTAGTGCAGTGGGCCACGGTGGACTGCGACTGAGCCGTGGGGACGGTCCTCTATATCAAACGTTGCGAGTTCAGTAATCCGAACGTTCAAGAGAGGTAAGGTCACCCACCGACTGTAATCTTCGCCGGCACGGTCAAGACGATCTTGGTCTCTCCGGCTTTCACACTGACGCTCTGCAAACCATTCTCCGGGTTAACGGCCTGGGCCTCGCCGCCGTTGACTGAGATAGTTCCTCCCTCTGTCCAGCCGGGGATTCTGACCTTGTAGGTGAAGTCCTTGGCAGCGTTGATAGTGGTGGTCAGGGTATCGCTGAATGGGTAGAGCGTGTCCACAGTGACGGAGACGTCGTTATCTGTTGGTTATCGGAACAGTTAGTAATGACGACAGTGGCAGCGGGATGTAGGGTAAGAACACACCGTTAGCAAGGGTAGTCTTTGTGCTGAATGGACCGAGGTATAGGTGGATTAAGGAAGCGGAGTCGGGAGTAGTTAAGAACGCGTTGGTGATGAATTTGGGGAAACCTTGTGGGAAGTTGACCGTGCAGCAACTGGATACATGGCGCGTCAGGTCAGATCAAGGAAGATGGAAAAAAAGAGAAGAGATGTCACGTACGGATAGTTTGGCTCGAGACCGAAGACATTGGAGTAGTCACTGTCATCGTCAACTCGTTAGTGACAGAACGTATCACGTTGCCTGAACTGAACCGAACTCACCCATCGGTGGGGAACGGATTACTATCGCATGCAAGTAGGAGTATATTAGATTCCGAAAGAACCTGAAAAAAAAGGAGAGAACTCACGGACTCATCCTCTTCGCCGCGATCTGGTTCTGCTGCTGCAAATACTGCCTGGACCACATGTCACCGGTCAAAGTAGCGGGAAGAGCGTTGTAGGTCATCTTCTCCACTCTATCTGCGTATTTGAGGTCGCCTGCAACTTGGTAGAGGTATGAACCACTGTATCAGTCGGAGGAAGAGTCAGTCCAGTTGAAGCAAACGGACTGAAAAGTGGAAGCGTACGAGAACATGTTTTCCTGCGAGTCAGGAAAGAGAAAGAGAAGGACAAGACCTAATCAGCGATCTGATTCCAACGGAGAGGAACACGAGACGAAAGAGACGTACGACGACCAAGCAGAGCTCAGATCCTCTCACCGCCTCAAGGCCAGCGAGATACTCATCAGCGGCGAACACACCAGACGGACGACCGTGATACTTGTATAGACGATCCCAAGCTTCGGATGCAAAGTTGAGAGCTAAAGAGGGCGAGTGGTCATTAGATTTACGAATATTACAGGCAAACGAGCCTAGGGATGGAGCATGAACTCACTGTCTTCGTTCTTGGTGAACCTATACTCAACGGGCATGGCTTTGAGACCCATCGCCACGTTGACACCGTGCCACTAGAGATTCAAACGCAGATTCGTGAATACCCGTGCAAAGACCGTGAGGAAGTTAAGGAAAGGAAGACATACGACAAGGGGTGTAGTATCCACAGGACCAGTGGGGAACTTGGCTTCTGAGAATGCATCGACCCATCTATGTGTAATGCGCAAGTGAGAAATGGTATAGTACAGAGACGAGGGTGGAAGAAAGGGAGGTCAAGGGAAGAGAGACGTACGATTCACCGGTGTTCTTGAGCTGGTTCATAGTATCGATCAACAAGTCTTCGTTCCCGTTGGGATGGTAGTCGTACAACCTGGATCATCACGACCTCAAGTCAAAACAACGCAACCGTAGAAAACAGAGAAGAAAAGGGAAACGTACCACTGTAGGGCAATTGCATATTCATCCCATCTGACTTTGCCCCAAGGCTCAACACCTTCACCGTTGTTCTTCAACATCGTGTTGGCGAGTTTGGTGAACTTGTACATTGAGTCGACTATACGGTCAGTGAGATCTGGGTACGCTTCGGCCATTTGAGTTGCGCCGAGAAAGAAAGGGTACCTAAGAGACAAAGAAACAAGAGAGTCAGTCAGATTTCAAACCTTCTCAGAGGAGAAAAGTAGCGAAAAGAGAAGTTGCTCACCGTCCCACAACCACCTCTTCTTGTCCGTCCCAACTTCAGGGCCGAGCCAACCAGTCTCATCTTGGTGGTCGAGCACGTATTCAAGGAAGTCGCGGGTTTTGTTCTTCAGCGCGGCGTCATTGGCGAGGAATGCATTTGGGACGAGTCCGTTCTATGGAGAGAGAGAGAAGGAGCAATATTGTTAGCGGGGTTTGTGAGGTTGGATTGGTTGGGAGGTGAGGGAAAAGGCGGAGGAAGCGACGTGATGGACGTTGTGATACGCGACACGACGGGGTGATCGGACCAGATACAAGCCCAGCTAATATCAGATATCGCTGCCAGTCAGAGCGTCTCAACACACAGTACAATCAAGTGCAACGCAGAGAACGAAACAATCATAAAGCAAGGAAGGAGCAGGAACGAAAGACTAGATGAAGAGCCTGAGACTCACAAACCAGTAACTGCCCGCCTCCTCAAGATCCGAATAAAACGCGGTTCCACCGGTCCAGTCACTGTTTGCGGTGTAAGAGTAGAAGTTGGATTGCTGGCCCGCGAGGCCTTTGGTTTGGATGTCGAGCTATGCAAGTAGAGTTAAGCTATACGTGAGAGAGCAAATTCGAAGGTGTACTGTACCTGATCTTTCAACCAACCGGACGGGAAGATCTTTCCAAGGGGAAGAGGGAGATACTTCTTCGGTGCAACTGGTTAGGAAGGAGATACGAATAGTCAATCAGATTAATTTCGCTGAAAAAAACGCCCTCATGAATCGTAGACGCAACCCGCTTGGTGAAGGACAAAGAGAGAAGATAGAGGAAAGCTCACGTCCTTGTGCGTTTGCACCTACGAATAGGAGTAATGCAGCAGCGAGAAGATTTGGGTGTATGATAGCCATGACAATCCTCGAAACTGAGAAGGAGTATCAAGGGCAAGAGATGAGGAGGAAAGCGATGCCGAAGGAACCCCTCCCGTCGTCCCGCAGAGGCTCTATTTAAACCCCAGGCCTCGCTGATATTCGATGACGGTCAATTCCAACTAAGTCCTATGACTTTCGTTGAAAAGTACGGATGGGCTTCTAACATCTGATCCTTACAATCCAGTGCTGCATATGCAACCTGCCCCTTAGAACCTCATGTCATTTGCTATACACGCCGCTCACGAGGCTTACGGGTGGGAGATTCAAGGAAGGACGACGAGATCCAAGCGGATCGATGACGTTTTCTGGTTTACAGCTTTGCCGATGCACAGACGACAAGGCAAAGCAAACCTTGTATATCCCCGTCTGGGGTAGATATCAAATTCAGAACCATGAGGAGAAAAGTTGGTTTAGATTCCGAGAAATCTATCGCAAAGCTGAGGCTGGTTCTGCTGACTGAGATTCGCTAGATATATCCTGTGTGTTGGGTTTATACTTAGACAAGTCTTCGCGAAGCAAGAAAGAGGTGCAAGAGTCTCCAGTAAGGTGATGAGAAAACGTACGAGCTAGAAGAATAGAAGGACCATGATGGTGGTCGATGTCCAGGTGACGAGCGAACACATGCGACGCGATGACATCCCGAAGTCACTATTGGTTCCGTTGCCCGGGATCACAAGGACTCATTTCATGATTTTACTAATCACTCTCGAGTTGGAGTTGGAAGAGTCCCAAAGCCTCTTGGGAGCGTTATAGGCGACAGTGAGGTCAACGTACATGAGCGCGCTGATGATCGTGGTCAAGAACTTCAAGGGCGTGATGGCGATGTCCCGCATATCTCCAGGCTGGCAAGTCCAAAAACCCTGCATTCCCTGCCCCCAGGTTTTCCAGCTCATGAGACGATGTCGGTTTCGCAGCTTCTCTCCAAGGTACATAGTCTAATCACAAAACGTAGATTCTGTGGAATCCGAGAATAAACAATATGATCACAAGATATCGACGTCTTTTAATCAGAAGCCTGAGAGATCCTCATCCTAGAGATCCTCTCGCTAAAGCCAAATGATCTTGTCGTGAATTACTCCCCAATTTCTCCGATTCGAGATCACCATCCATCCATTTGTCTATCATCAACGGCGCCCCAGTCACCATCCAAATTCGATATGGACCCACCCATTCTCAAGCAAGCAATCACTCACTGGCAAAAGGCAAGTCGACAAACAAATCTAAATCCTGAATCATATTGTCGAACGAATTCCCGTTCCGCAGCACATAGGTATACACGAGTTGAGGACGTGACAAGGGATGCATATGCAACGATCGCGCTCAAAGCCTCTAGAACGGGAATTCGCTTGACGAAGTCTGTACCTAGCCAAGTGTTGTTCGTCATGCGTATGGGAGAGAAAGTAATGGGGAGAAGCACGTGTGTTATGATTGCGCTGGGAATCCAGGATCCTCCTTTCAGTTCGAGAGGAGTCCGTTTCTCGCCGAGTCATGTTTTTGAACTTTTATGGGTGATTATGGCCAGGGTATATGAACCCGCAAAGGAGTCCATGGGCTAGTAGACAATGAAGATCAAATTGGTCAACATTCCAAGTCTTCAGTGACAACCCAGCCATTTCTCAGTGTCGAAGAGCAATCCAGAGAAGCCAAAGGTTCTGGTCGTAGGTAAATTGTGTGTCATAGTGTGTGAGAGAGAGTCGCAGCTGGGAGGAAGTGATGACGGCAAGTTCTATCAGCTTTTGGACCCCATCGATTAGTCAGCCAAGACTAGGGCTTGTGCCAAGCTGTGCCGCTTCGGCATCACTCAGTCCTCCCAAGCGGAGCTCAAATTCAACCACAACGCACATCAACGTTTTTTTGCAACAACCTTTCCTGCCACCAAGCACTCAACGACCTTGCTAGTATCACGTCCACCTGTATCTCATTGTGAACTCATCCTCGACTCGAGACTGATTTGAATAATCTTCTGTACCACCTGGACAGACCTTCCTCGTCACCATCCATGGCTGGCCAACTCTCTTGAACGGTCTGATCTGTCCAGGCTCCAGAGGTTCACACATGGAAACCGGTAACCTGCTTTGAGGATGCTTGACCGCTTCTATTGACAACACAGTGCTTACCGTCATAGTTTTCGGATGCCGTAGGATCTGTATCCGTCTTTTGAACTCTAGGCAGCCGAATAGAATTGAGTTCTCAGCGATAGACTCGTTTTCCTTGCTAAGCTAGATTCTCTGTGCGCGGCTCCGATCGGTGGGAACTTGACTGTCCTTCGGTTACTAGGGTTCCAGCGTCCAAACTCCCCAGCCATTAGGGTATGCTATGCCGTCTTGTTTTGAAGGAAGTGGTGGTGGAAGACGGATCGGCTCTCCTGCGACTCCCAATTGAACATTGATCGAGAAGATTTCTTTGCCATGACTAGAGTTCTTGATCACACTCGATGCATCCTCGCGGCGGCTCGTCTGTCTCCGTTTCCGACTTCATTCACCCTTTCTTATTACTGCGTTCGAATCGGTTCCTCGACAAGGAGAGTAGCGCTGGAGTTCGGAACGGCTCTCTTGCGACCTACGACGAGCGCCGGTCGGAGAATGGCGAGCTTGTAAAGGAGTGATATCCTCCAGTTCATCAGGCCCAGCTAGTTTTTTTTTCTTCTTTTCTCTGCTTGGAAGTCGCCGAGACATGTGGCTAGGTTTGGTTCAGGGGAGGAACGAGCCGGGACCCATGTCCAGACCGAGCGACATAAGCGCCGGTCACCCACTCTTTCCTTCTCGCCACGTCGAGCCTTCTCCCCAAGGCTCGACAACTTCGCTCCCTCTCGTTTACTGCTTTCGCACCCACCCACACCGCCCTCTTTTTACTCACGTTACATTTGTCAAGATTCGCGTACCATACTAATGATTATTGCTATCGTTCTCACACTACCAACACGGTTTTCACGGCAGTTAAGGTGCCTACCACTCTGTCGTTTCCCGTCAGTCTCATGTTTTTCCGGTGTCTGCTCCCCGCAAAATCATGCGACAGAGAGGGTTTCCCCGCCCACCCAGCGGCTAACCCTCTCCGCATGTCTGCGCTGGCTTCGCCAGCACCCCCCCAACCTTTTCTTGGGAGCACTCACCGGCGCGAGGAGACGAGGCTGGATGACGGTTTACGACAGTCGGTATCGTCATGTGGGTACTATTCTTCGTGTTGGGTAAGCATGCGTCTGTATACGTACTATCGTACATTGTGGGTTCGGTTTGAATTTCTACCTACTGAAATTACTTTCTCTAAGTAGCCCACATTAGTAGCTTGGATGATGTGCGACTTTGAGGACGCCACGCCACTCCAAGATATGGGGGTACCGGGGTTTTAGCTTGTGAATGTTATCCGAATTTGAGGCTGCTGCGCCTTGTCCAAGTTTGATTATTGCTCCAGCCTACTCTAGTGGCGGTCTTAGTTTTCTCTTCACCCTCTTTTCTTCACTTTGCTTCACCTTCGCAGCGGCTCGTCCTGTGGCGTTTCGACTCCATGTACTCAGGCTCTGATTTTCTCCGTTCGGTCGGGTATCTTGGAGAATTGGATCTGAGTACTTAAGCTTTGAATACACAGATACGGATTACAAGTCTGATCCACTATGACTCGCGAAGAACTTTGGAATTGAAGAGCTCTTTTGGTCGTTCTCCAGGATAGGTTAGCTTGGTTTCCGCAACGCGACGCACACCAACATCTGAAAATTTTCCAACTTTGCCCTCACCGAAAGCCTGATCTCAATAGACTTGATTCACAGCCAAGGAACTCATACGACGATAGACTTCTCTAGTAATAGTATGCAAAAATACTCGGCGTATTCTTTCACGAACACTGTCCAATTCTATTGCATGATTTGCACAAGGACTCTTCCTCCTAGAAACCGTGCTTTGTTCTCGTGTTTTTGTTCTCTTCTCTGTGCCAGTGCAGCTTTAGGTTCGCTTGGGCCTATGTTATCTCTCAGGGTTCCTCGTTGCAGACTTGCGGATCTGGTTTAGTAGTGGACCCTGCCATACGTGCCGCCATCCAAGAAACTCCAGGAAGAGTTGTACTCCGTCGGGCTCTGCTTAAGGGCGGTAGGAGGTCTGTTGTTCTTCGTCTACATTTGTCGACTACCGGAAGCTTCAACTTGAACACGATGGATCATCATGCTTTCAGCAATCAACCCTGGTCTTTGGAGCTTCTTCTAGCTGATTACATCCTCTCTGTTACATGTCGCTTCTCTGGGCTTGCCAGCGGGTCCCATTCACCTATCGTCTGAGGGGGCTGTGAGCCAGTGTATAGCGACTCGGATGTAAGGTAGTTTAATCTGTAGCGTTTATCATCTGAAAACGATGGTCATGTATCGTGACTGAGGCGCCTCGCCTTGACTTCTTTCAACTGAGAAATTTGTCTATTTGCCATCTGATCCCTTCCTACATTACCTCAACCAGTGTCAGCGCCCCGTCCCATCCTCGTTCATACCACCTCTTCAATATAAATAAGACCAGACAATACTCGGTGCCACAAAAATTAACCGAAATTTACACGTGATCACTAATACTGTCTTCGAATGTAACAGTTTACTATATCTATTGAGAGCAAAGCAAAAGCAAAACAAGTACCAAATAAAAGCGTGTAGATAGAGTCTAGTACTTAGTATGACCACTCCTGACTGCAAGAACTGCCTGAAATGATCCTCCAGTGGTGGTAGCGGTACAAAACGATACACGACTTTGGGAGCTCAGGTTAAAACGATCACGTGAAAATTCCGGTTAATTATTGTGGCACCGAGTATGGCTCTCAAGCTTCTGCTGGCTTCCGAAGTTCCTATAACCCGGGTTCAAGTTAAAGAGGATCCCTTCTACTAGTACAGTTCCAATTTCGCTGATTTCAAGTTCAGAGCTTCATCAGACCTTTTTTGGGTGCATAGTATGAAACCTCTCACAGTTGGAATAGTACTCCTTTGCTGCCGTTTCGAGAAACCGCATTCATTGGAGTAGAGAACGGCTTCGACGGCGTATCCCTTCCGCCCTCACATGGGAAGCTATCAGACTTTGCCAGCCCCTTCTCCTTGGTCCGATGTGTACGTTCAATCATAACTAGTATTCTAATTCGATCAATTCGCTGGCACATTCCCGTTTCCATCAAACCTCTTGCTGCTACGCTTTTTTGTTGATCATCAACATGAATTAGTTCTCCTCCTTATTATCCTCGCACATAGGCCTCTCGTGAAAGCACTTTGTGGATTGCTCATTCGGTAATTAACTACTTCCCGGTTTATGTCTATGGCCTCGTTACAGCTCCTCTCTCAGCCCTAAATTTATTCTACTCGCACAGGTATGGGCCTCATTTTGCCGGTGCTCGCATTGAGTTCAGAGCGCTGAGCCGTGATGCTCGTGCCAGTTTCTTCAAATGATCAACAAAAAGCAGCTTCGCCGTGCTAGTTAATGTGTAATATCCTGCGATATTGGGGAGTAGTAATAGCTCTCCGGTCTTTAAAAACAATCTCCCTTTGGCAATGGACCTTGGGCGGTGTGCTGGTATTTAGGCTCTGATCCTGATACCTCCTAGTATTGATGGACCTGATTCTCGGTCTCCAGCGGTTATCTCTGGTACTGGGCAGATTCCGTGAGATCCGGACTGGTTTACGATGGTGTCTGGCAGAAAAACTTAACGTAGTTTGGGTAGACCATGAGTGAAGTGACTATTCAAGGTACTTAGGGGGGATCTCCGAGAGAAGAAGCAGTTTACGTACGGTAAGTACTCTTTTGGGACGCCTCTCATTAGTAAGTATGTCCTTCATTAAAATCTAGCTCATGTGTGCTGCATCACTCTTTGAGGAAGTTTTACAACCTCGCTGCATGAAGCGTACCCTTATCCCCGATCTTTCTTGCTTCGCAGAGTCAGAACCAAAAGCTTGGTGAGAGCCTCTGGAACTCTCCGAAAGGGACATGGTTGTCGGAAGTCTGGAATTTGATTTGGCCATGAACTGCCAGTTCGAACAAGATAAAGACGTCTACTTCGATGGAGTTTTTCCTGTGTTCCTCGTCTCCTCAAATTGCTCACTTGTATTGGATTAAACAAGCACCGTAAGATTCACATCGATCCCTGAGGCCCGATGCTCAACGGTGCTACTGGGTTCAACGAAATCTTCTCTCAGATGGACCGAGGTACAATACGTCACCTTGACTACAGATTAGATGGACATAGGAAGACTGTGTCCACAACCTGTTGATTATCTTCATCCTTATACCATCACTGGCATCGTCATTTTTATGCTACTGTCATCAGGAAGTCTAGGTTTATACTCGCGGGATGATGGGGTGCCTGTGAGTTATCTGATCCAGGCAAGTATCCTCACCGATCATCTGAACCGGTACCCACCTGGTCCGTATGCGGGACCGCTGGGGAGCCGTAGATCTTCTGCGTCGGTCACGGATAGAAAATGTGTCGAGAGAGAACTATGGTGGCACAGTTTGAGCTAGTTGATGATTCATTAGGTCCTCCGTAGCCGACGACGACGACTGGGCGGAGGAGTGGCTTCAGTGTTTGTATTCAATCCGTTCCAAAACAGAGATACTCCCTACCCGCCTCTCGGACAAAAACCTGAGTGGAATACTATTAGTTCGGGTTCGTTTTGATCCGCATCGACCATGCTGTTGACCAATTCCCCTTCCACAAGCAGACGCTACGGCTTTCGCCAGCGGTGTTCGACCAGGCTGTACTCTTGATATACCTATCACGATACAGCGAAACTCTATCCATATTGACATTATTGCACTGATAATTCCAGTTTTCAGGTTGGTTAGGGCAACGCACGACAACAGTAATTGGAGTCAGATCCTTCTCGTCGTGACTATGGATCTTCCACGAGGGTACTAGCGATACTGACACGGCGAAACGGTCGAGATGATAAAGTCCGGTTTTCTCTCTTCCTTCCCCTTGCCATCTCGTTCTTCATGATGTGGCATTGATAACAGGCGCCACTACCAAGGGCACAGTATCTCAACAACCAAACAATTGCCACAAGATTAGCCTACGATCAGTCTTTGCCAGGATCAAGTTGCTGTTAGTCTCATAGAGACAGGATATAAAAGGAGAGTGCTGGTTGTAGTGTCGAAGTCCGCCTTCTCTCACTCACCTTCATGCAGCATAACATGACCCGTCAAAATCGTAGGAGTTTTGCTGCTTGCAAAAACTGTCAACAGAGGAAGAAAAAGGTGTGGTTAATCTCCTGCCACCTGATATCACGACTTCTCTCTCATACTGACTATCATATTTCTGTTCTATCATCCCGGGAAGTGCTGGGTTCCACCTGACCAGGAGTCATGCGACCAGTGCTCCCGGTCTCGTAAGACGTGTGAATTCAATCTACGAGGGCTGGAGCATCTAGCGAATATCACTCGACCTATCGATTCTTCTCGAAGCTATCTTGATACTGAAAATACGCATACCTCGTTTGTTCATACGATATCTCCCGCGCCGGCGATGGCTAGCCCACAAACCAGCGTTCAAACTCTAATCACAGGACACACAAGGACCCACTTCTCTCATGACCTTGATTCCTCTTCCTACTCAAGCTACTTCACATCAACGTACCCCAAGGTATGTCGAACCTGTCCTGGAGCTGTAATTCTCTTGCCATGAACGTGTTGATCAACATGCAGTACCTACCATCATCATCATAGTTCGAAGAAGAGACGCTGAGAGCAATGCACTCGTCTTTTTCTAGTCAGGAATGGAACCCGCAGCAATGCAATCAAGCGATAGAGAGTGGCAAGATGATCCGTCGGTTGCAATCGGAGCCCCTATGTCCGGACCCCAGCATCCACGACGAACAGACCTATTACGACCAGCAGGGTTACGCTATAGGTTCACACCACTCCGAGTCTTCTTACCCGCACTCTCACGGCCACGCATCATACGCGTCTGATGAGAGATATAAATTAACGTCTTCACTTTCAACACAGTGGGATCATAGCAAGCTCGAGTTGCATTCCACATCACCCCAGATGCACCTTCCAGCTGGGGATGTACGTTACCACCTAAGGTGAGATATGCCGCCTCGATTAATTAGCAGAGATACTCATCTCAACTCCTTCAGCGGGTGCGGGTGCTCTGGTTGTGTTCCCGAACATCACCGTCTATGCGTCGATCACTCTAGCCAACCCGACCAGGTATACCCAGCGATTGAATATTTGGCTTGGAGGGCATGATCAGTCGTTCCACTGCTGGCAGAGGAATCAGATGAAAAATCAAAGCTACTCGCTACAGCCTTCAACGATCGTCAAGGACTTAGCGGGGAGAGGAGCTTAGTGAAGAGTTGGATTTGTTATTCTAGTTTTATTTTTAGGCGTGTTATAACACGTCAAAAGGAATTACTTAAAGCGCAGAGGACGTTGCGATACAACGCTAGTCTGCTTCTATTTCTCTTGTAATGTGTTGTCTAGAGATACCCACAGGGCCCACCGTTGAGGTTTTTATTGTACCTGAGAAGTAGGCTCTGATCGGTCTCCTATAGTATGTTGTAGTTAGTATTTATTGTTACTGTACTGGTGAGAAAAAAATAAATGCTCCGGAACAGTATCACAAAGCAAAACAGCATCAATGACCATATTCAGTTGTATACACGCCCACAGGAGAAGAGAGACGAAATATTCTCCAATCACCTCGTTGCCGGGACCCTTTCCCCAAACAAGCAATCTTTATTCCACTCGCGGGGGTTGCGGTACGACTTCGCGTCCTGGCGTCTCTCCTGCATGAATTCTTCTCGTACCTCTTCGGCCTCTTCCACCTCCATGTGCTTGGCGCAGAGTCTCAGTTCCGCAGCGATCTGCTCCCTAATTTCTACAGGGAGAACCCGTAACGCAGGACATGCTATCACCGCGTCTGGATACCAATAGGCCTGCTGCGGTGGGATATCCGAACAAGAAGGGATACGAATCGTTGGGTCCACGAGGTGGAGAATCACAGCCTTGCGGTGGCCTGGCTTGGTGGCATCCTTGAGCTGAAAAGAGGACACTTTGCGGGTGTATATGTTGGGAAAGGTAATGCAGCGATTGAGACGAATGGCGGTTACTGCTCTACTTTGCACCAAGGGCTCGCCACTTTGACGTGGCGAGGCGTGGATTTTTAGCTCAAGAGAATACTGGAAACAGGATGAGCTTATAACTCACGACTCTAAGCCATACAATCTTTTCACACACGCGTCGTCGTCATCGTCGTGGCGGAATGGTTGTCGAACCGCAGTTTGGAACTCTATATGGGACTCAGTGACATTGTCTTCGTCGTAGAACTACAGTATATTGTTTATTAGTTTGATTCGGGGGGTCTACTAGCCAATAGACTTTCGACCGACTGGAAATTGCTCACATAGATGAAAGTGGCAACGACGTGCTCGTTCTCCATACCCCGGAGGCGATATTTTCCAGCTTTGAGCCGCGGTTTCGGAGGTGCTAGCTCAATGTTTGAGAACTTGACCACCACTTGTATCGTCTTCCCTCTAAGGCTTGTTGCCTCTTTCCCCGTGTGTTTAAAATCATCATTGCAGACATCTACATCGGGAGCCTCTACAACTGACGCTGCACTGGAATCTGACTCTCCATCCATTGTTTCTATAGCTGGGTAAGTAGATGATAATGGTTGGAACATGAGAAGAATGTGGGAAGAACGTACGTGACAGTGCTGTACAGATGATATTGCGAACGTATCTTCTTCTGGAACCATCGTACGATAAGCTGGTTGGTGTAAGGCGGGAAGGCCTGAGCGGTCTAGTAAGATCAAACAGCACTCGTTCCCACATAGGCACTGCTGCTTGAACTAAAGCCGTGATGACAGCGTTTACGGTTCCATGGATGGACGGTTCGACGTTATTGATATACGGGGAAACGAGGAGGGCGAATCCTTTCTGAGATATATGAAAGTCGGAGGGGATCCAGGAGAACTGATTAGAGGCATGCAAACGATTCGAAACAGGACCCTGAGGAGGGGGAATCGGCTTAAAATTTCGCCTACGTCGTACAGCGACTGACTCCCTTGACTCAAGGGCGGCAGCGTTAGAGGGAACCCAGGATGTAAGTGTATGATCATAGATCAGAGGGTACATCGAGGGATCGAGAATGTATACACAGGACTTTGATCTAGGGGAGGGCATGGTGCTCTTTAGCAGCAAAGAGACAGCAAACACCTGGGCTCTCAGCTCCGTACTGATGAGATTGTCAGAGCGCCATATCCGCTCAAAACAGGCTGGTTCAATCCCGGTTTCAGGGTCCCGCAGAGTGGAGAACCTATGCAGATCTGCAATGACACAGTCAACCTATGACAACCGCTGTTACTCAGCGCTACGGAGGGAGAGATGGGTTCAACTCACCATCTGAGGTGTTAACACGAGGCAACCTGGCTCCTCCGCCTGGGCCTTCTCCTCGTACTGTAGCGTCTTCTTTCGCCATCGGTCCATAACCTTGGGACGATCTATCAGGTCCCACCAACCAGCGCGATCCCTCATGCTCTCTGACAATTGACACATCCTAATCTCAGCCAGTGTTCGAGGCAAGTCAGCAAAAGTGAAGTTCCGGCGACGATCGAGTTCAACTTGTTCATTTGCAGTGGACAACTTTGTAGGAGAGGGGAGAACGAATGGATGTGGGTACCGCCTTGGCAAACCGTCCGCTGCTGCTGGAACCAAGCGACAGACACCATCATCGAGCTCTGTGTAGTACAGATCCCCTGAACTCATATCGAAAGTGGCAAAACTGGATACTGATATGTACCGTGGATTTTTGTTGGTTCTTGGGACAACGCAACTTCAGACCCTTGTTCGACAGCGGTGACACGTAGAAGGAACGCTAACTGAGAGATAATATTGCAGACAGGATACTGACGAATAAAAGATCCAAGCAAATAAAAACTAAACAGCGAATTCTTGTCAATCGATACAGTGATATCTCAGATGTACCTGCGAAGATTTGAGTCAGTAAGGGAGGCCACAGAATACGATTGAAGGCAGTCGGAAGAAAGTAGAAATAATCAGAAGAGTCATTCATGTCAATGAACCACGACTCCCAACGTTAGCCAAGTAGTCATGGCACAGTTCGACTAAGAGGTGCCAATTGGTTGAAATAATACAACACTCGTCATACAGAAGAAGAAGAGAAAAATCAAAAGGAACAAAGAAAAACGATGCTTACCATGAGAAACGAGGAAGAGAGGAAAAAAAAAAAGGATGGACACAGTGGAACGAAAGGTTGGGACATCAACTCACGCGATTCTTATGGGCAGTTTTCAAGCGGAGCCTTAAAGAGCCACGTGAGCCATCAGTGATCCAACTGCTGCAGCAGACCTAGAGCTCGTCGTCGTCCACAGTCCCAACACCCTTTCTCGCCTCAAGAGGTTAGTAATTTTGCCATTTATCGGTTCTATATGTTCTTTGGTAGTCATCCCTGCGAAAGAGGAGTGCAGAAATGATTGGATCTGGATGGATTCACCTTCTTATCTTTGGATGACTCCGATTTGGTACCAGTGCTGATATACTCCTTAATCCTCAGCGTACCCCACTCTCAACGCAAAATGTCTGGCCAAATCTCCAAAAAACGCAAGTTCGTCGCTGACGGTGTCTTCCGCGCCGAGTTGAACGACTTCTTCACTCGTGAGCTGTCAGAGGAGGGGTACTCTGGTTGTGATGTCCGTCAGACTCACGCCCGTACTGAGGTGCGTTTCTTCTACGCGAACTATCAACCTTATCAGTAGATTTCTCACTTTCATTCTCTTTTAGATCATCATCCGTGCCACCCACACCCAAGACGTCCTTGGTGAGAAGGGTCGTCGTATTCGTGAGCTTACCGCTCTCGTCCAAAAACGTTTCAAGTACCCCGAGAACTCTCTTGAGCTATACGCCGAGAAGGTTGCCTACCGTGGTCTTTCTGCCGTTGCTCAGGCAGAGTCTCTCCGATTCAAGCTCTTGAACGGTCTGGCCGTCCGTCGGTACGTATCTCACAGTCTTCTACATCCAGCCTACTCATTCCTGATCAATCTTCCCTATCACAGTGCTTGCTATGGTGTTTTACGTTTCGTTATGGAGTCTGGTGCTAAGGGTTGCGAGGTCGTGGTTTCTGGCAAGCTTCGTGCTGCTCGTGCCAAGTCGATGAAATTCACCGATGGTTTCATGATCCACTCTGGTCAACCCGCCCGCGATTTCGTCGACTTTGCTGTTCGTCACGTCCTGCTGAAGCAGGGTGTCCTCGGCATCAAGGTTAAAATGTACGCTTTTGCGCTCTGTAATTTCCTTCGTCCTCATCACTAACCCCTCTTACTACAGCATGAAGGGCTGGGACCCAGAGGGTCAGCTCGGCCCCCGCAAGCCTCTCCCCGATTCCGTCCAGATCCAGGAGCCACCAGTGGACAAGGTCGTCTCCGAAATCACCTCCGAGTCGAAGGAGGCTGCTTTCGTTGCTCCCGTCGCCGAGCCAGCCTATGGCGAGCAGCAACCTGCAGGCTACGAGGCACAGCCAGCAGAGTACGCTGCCGAGCAACCTGCTTTCTGATCTTTCTCACTCTCTCGTCGCTGTTCTTACTTTCACGCATGTATACTGTACGGCACAATATGTATCGAGCTTACGTGTCTATCGCTAAGATATGTGATCTCATCGCGCAAATTTACTCCTGCTTGAACGCGCTCAAGCCTCGCGTCGTTCATATGCATCAGCCGACTATAGCTTAGCTGTAGCTGTCGAAGACAGCCTTTTGGAGTAGATCTTTACCCCGTCGCGTTCCACAGT
The DNA here is from genome assembly GCA_002718315.1 of Agaricales sp. HM26-F1. NCBI lineage: Eukaryota > Fungi > Basidiomycota > Agaricomycetes > Agaricales > Agaricales sp. HM26-F1. Next base: position 1,870,038 of record NIBX01000127.1, read on the forward strand.
TTACTGTAATCTCGCCGGCTAGAGAGGATAAACCTATACCCTCGTGACAATTTCTTCGCTTCTCCCGACTTTCATCGTCCCGTCAGCTCCGCTATGAGAAACTGTGGGTCATCCCGCGTATTACATCGGTCCGCCAAGAGAGTCAAGGAGACAGTGCCTATATAAAGCAGTTTTACCTTCTCTTGCCAACAATCATATCCCCCAGCAGCATGAGAACCCTTCGTTTTTCGATCGGATCAGAGGATTGGTCTATCTTGAGCAGTCTCACACTCTCGCTTTCCTTGTCTTCAATCGTCACTGCGGGCTTGGTTCCTACGCCCATAACTAACTCGATTGCCACCAGAGCCTCGAATGGGTCATACCTTGAGACGCTTTCGAAGAATCAGAGAGATGTCTTCACGTACGCGATAGACGTCCTAGACAAAGCCTATCAAGAAACTCCTCCATTTGTGGTACTGATTCGTTCTCTTCTCTTATTATCATCTCCAATCTGATTCGACGCTACTTCTGATGCATTAGTTCAACAGCGTGCGGTACGGTGTTTGGCATGGCGTCGGGTTGTTGGCCAGAAACAAAGGTAACGACTCTGCGGTGGCGAATGATATATTCACGCAAGCGTCAGTGTTCATGGTGATCCTTCTGCTGGACATGGATACTCATTGATCTCGTTGTATAGCCTGAAATACCAGTATACGAACCCAAAGGACAAATGGTACGGGACCTTCAAGAACAGCCCTGATCAACCCGACCCAGGCCCAGATAATCCACCAGTAGTACGTGCATATTTGCGTCATGTCACAGCTTTTTGTGCCTTATGGCTTTGTAACAGATCTACCAGACTTATGATCCTAATATGGGATTGTTCGTAGCAACTTCGTGGATCATCGCGCTCGAAGAGTTCGGGGATCTTATAGATCCTGAGCTTAAACAGAAGATCAAAGATAGCGTCTATGTTGCTACTGTAGGTGATGGGTACCGCGTCGGTGGTGTGGATAGGGATAACCGTGCGATTTTCCGTCTTCATCTCTCTTGACTCCTCGCTGAGCTATCTGTTTTTATGAATAGTACGACCGGCGTACACGAATCCTTGGTACATGCGCGTCATGGCCACGACGTACTGTGGGCAAATGAAAGGAGACAAGAACATGACTCACTGGGGAGACGTATGGGCGAACGAGACGCTAGATCTGTTCAATAGGTATCACACGATGAGCGAGGTGAGCCCTCTTACTCTCAGGGTCGCCATGCTTTCTAGGAATCCATCTGATTAGCCTTTCACAGTTCAACTCAGCAACCTATGCCGGAGTATCCTTATACGCGCTTTCTCTATGGGGCTACATGCCCAAATCGTCTGTGATTTACAAGAATGCACCTATGATGATCGAACACGCCTGGGAAAGTATCGGAGAGCTTTATAACCCGACGTTACATACCCTCGGTGGACCGTGGGATAGGTCCTACGGCTTTGACATGGTTCGTTCAAATTACTTTGAATGCCTGCCATATCAAAAGGTCGTCTGACTCACGAGACGAAATAGAGAAAGTACTTTGGTATTCTCGGAGCTCAGATCACAGGGCTTGTGGGAGGGATAGATGATGGTACCGCTCCTGTGCCTAATCCTGCTTCGCAGGGTGGCCACATCGGTGACGCAGCTACTTTCGTCCTGTGAGCAGATGGCCCTTCCACTATATCTATTTTACTACCTCGTCTCATCTCCTCTTCCCGCAGAACTCCTCTCGTATCTAAGTTTCACGACAACCACGTTCCGGCGTCAGTCAAAGACAAGCTGCGGAAGGTCAGCAAACCGCATCCGTTCTCGGCCAGCGCAGTTTCACCGCCTTATGATAAAGACGGGTTTGGGCCCAGAAACTACACTGCCTGGACGCAAGAGGGCGTTAGTGCTGGTGGTATAGAAGTTGACGAAGCGCAACGCGGAGGGCCGGCTGTGAATCCGAGTCAATTCACCCCAGGGGTTATATTGTGGGATACGGGTGTTAAAGATGCACAGGTTGGGTGGATTTCGGTACGGTGCAAAGCTCTCCTTCTATCTTCTTGTTTTCTTCTGATCGCTTCCCAGTAGCATTATCCCACCTCGGGTAGTATCTCCTCCGTCGCAAAAGATGGCTCTCTCAGAGTGTCGTATCCGCCATCTAAAGCATGGCCAGACACATCCGTCAAATCGTCCATCTTCACATTCTTCTTCTCACCTCTCGACGACGCAGGGTTCAACTTCACTGAATCTACCATCCAATCTGACGGCTCTGCTACTTTACCTGGTCTCAAAATCAAGTTCAGTGGGGACGCGATCGACCCTTCCAAGGCCTTCGTTGCCTTCAGTGGGAGTAAGACTATCAATGACCTCAAGTACTGGAACGTTACTTTTGCGATCAAGGATGGATACAAGGGTGTACCAGGGATTACTTTGGGTTTCGACAAGACTATGTAGTTATATAGCTTAATGCATTCATATGAAGCTACTTTTTGAACGACGAGATGCAAAGGCAAAACATAGTAGTAGGAATCCGGTCTTCCTCATACAGTGCATAGGTGACGCTGGGAGTCGCACTATTCATGTTCAATCAATAGGCTCTAGCTATATATTTCACAATTAACTGTAATAACGCCCTCATGGCTCAGTGGTAGAGCGTCTCACTCGTACCGTGTATGTAATGAGAAGGTCGGTTGTTCGATCCAGCCTGCGGGCAGTCTTTTTCCTTTATTTATTCCGAGTTCATGTGAACTCGTTCCGAACTTCTTAAGCGGAGTACAATGTAAATTGGGAGGGTGCCATCTGCAACTCGCAATGTGATTGAGTTTGATCCCCCATCAATAAATCGGTCCGTGTGCCGTGTCACATTTCTTTTCCAAGTTCCCTGTTCCGAGTTCCCTCGTAGATGACCCTCAGCATGACATGGAGCTGGCGAAGAACATATTCATCGTCACCCGTCTTGTCTTGGAGATGGATTTTGCCTGAACGCCAATGGTCACTGGTAGAGACAAGCGAAGTACGACTCACCTTTTCAAGTTCGAGTAGCCCGTCAATGGACGTTGGGGATGAGACATCGGGCAGTGCCGTCGTGCCGACAGCGTAGCTTGAAATTTTGAAAGTCCGAGTATGACGGGCCGAGAATAGTATCACCTTCTGATCTGCAGTCACTTAGATAAGGAACCTAGCCCTTGCGCTCTCCCACCGCCACCCAGCGGTCACTACCAGTTACTCCCTTTCTCATTCCACTATTCCATTCTCCAAATTCATGCCACCGCCAAACCCCACACATCCCTTGTTCGACGCACCGAACCTGAAGACCTTCATAGTCAAAGGCTTCTATTTCTCTCAGCTCACCTTCCAGGCTGGCGCACGGCTACCTTGTGCTGATTCGGATGCATCAGCAATGGTACCAATAGGCTCTTCATCTTCTAGCCAGGGGAACGCACCCATTGAGAGACCTCTATGCTTACGGGCGCTGCTTCATCCCTTGAACCTCACCATCAGGCGCCAAGGGATCTTCACTATGAACGATGAGCAAAGGGCCACCTATGCAGTCGAAAACCCTAAATTCTCCAACGCGATGGTAGACTGGATATTCTCCCTGGAGGCGAGCTCAGAAGGAATAAACCAAGTTCGTGACGAACTCGCCATTTGTAGGTGCGATATGGGGAACTCGTTGATATTGCAGTTTCATTCGTGTCCCGTGTTGGATGACGAAATCATGAAACCCAGTGATCCTTTCATCGCCAGCAAGCTCAGGTTCACTTCCTCGAAAACTCTGGATAATCCCAACGACGCCTTCATGGCCGCTCTCCTCGGTTCCATTCTCCACAACCTCGCCACCATGATCAAAGGAATCGGCTTCGCTCGACTCGCCCGATTGAAAGATCGGAAATCGTTTAAGAAGAAAGAAGAAGGGTACAGGTCTTTGGCACGTGTCTTTAACTTTCAGCCGAAACGGGTCCTGGAGGTTGTTTCCTACGTGTACGAGAGGTACCAATGTTGGCCCGCGTTGGAGCTTCTTTCGGTTTCGGACCCGGAGGGACCGCCGATACCGCATTACCTGATGGAGAGCATCCTATACTCGAGTTTGGAGCCCTTTTCCCGTCTTGTCAACGCCGTGCTTGAACGAACGGAAGCGTACATGCATAGCATGGTTCGAGCAGAGCAGGCGGCTGAGTCCGGATCCACCTCTGCACCGTCCGACACCGTATGCGATACTATACCAGACGAATTTCTAGCGATAGCGGCGTTCTTCCAATCCTCTCTCCTGAATTTCGTCCTACCTCACGCTCTTACCACCCAGTTTGTCCACGACGCATACCAGAAGATCTTCGCCATACTCGCGGTTTGGGCGTCTCTACGGGAAATGCCGGTAGAGAAGAAGGGTTTCAAGGGATTCGATCGATGGGTGATCGAAGTGCTGGTGCGAGTTGCCCGAAGGTTGCATCAGGTGTTAATAGCAAGAGGCCTGCCTGAGGAGGAGGTCGGTCCAAGTCCACTTTTGGTTACGCCCCAGAAAGAGGAGGACGAAACCCTTGTGTGCGGCCACCTCTGGGCCGGCATGGCAATCCTAGCGAATGGAAGAAGATGTATGAACTTGGAGTGTAGTGAGTCTTCGTTTATCATCCTCTCTGCCTTTTCATTGAGCAAACTCTCTCTTATTAATTGCACGGTATACGCGTACGCTAGAACGCTACCCTGACAGCTATCAAACCTCATTCCACCGCTGTGCAGGCTGTAGAGTTGCATCGTATTGTGCGTCGTGCCCTACCAAGCGCCCTCCAGACCATGTATCAGATGACTAACGGATCTACCCCTTTCGTGCTATTCGTGTCAAACTTCACAGGTTCTCCAGAATGCCAAAGATCAGCTTGGTCCTCTCCCTTTTATCCCCACCGCCGCATCTGCAAGGATCTCAATTTCTTCCGAGAAATATGGGGTGTCACCGTCAAACAAATGGCGAAGACCAAGAACGCGGAGCTGAAAGGATCCCGTGGCGATGCTGAGGATAACTTGCGGGCTATGGTCGATGCTAAAAATCGAGGTTATTCTTCGGAGAAGTTGTCTGTGATCTCGAAGACGCTGGGTGAGTTGAATGAGTTACTGGATTATGATGGGGTCTTCGTTCCTCCGGACGAATCGACGTCCCAGAACGGACTTAGTAATGATGAGGAGGCGAAGACTTCGTGTAAGGATGATGTGGATGGTGCTCCTATCTCCCTATCTAGAGGTTGACGGCTTGACGGGCGACGATAGTCACCACCATCGGTCAGAATTTACAGAGCTCTAAGTCGTATATGGATGTATGTAATTGTATTTGTTCTGATCCCTATGCTGTTGTAATCCACGAAACATTATTTTGCTCTCCTTGACTCAAAAAAATGTGCCCTCACACACTGACTAGACCGAAAATTCTGACTTAACAAACTACAGTAATACGGCCGACTATGTGTCGTATTGAGAGATTAAGTTGGACTCCGAATGGGGTAAACCAAGGATGAAAACGAGTCCCATGGGCCGACGAGTGAGTTTATGGGCGCTTATTCCATCAACTCGGGAGGTCTGCTGATATGCGGTCACTGACACTCTGTTGTAGGTACTCTCGCACACCTAGTTGCTTCGTTTTTTCTCTTCGGACTCATCGACGATGGTTAACTCTCCCTCATCCTCCTCCATGTCACCTCGCCTCTACCTCACTTCTTTAATTCAGTGCTCTATGTCATAATTTTCTCTACCGTACTCGACCTCGCCCCGCCCTCGACACCTAAAGATATCATAGCTTTCTTCAATTTCGCATCCGCACTGGTAGCCAAGGTCGGCTAGCCCTACTTTGTCAAAGGCGAGATCCTGTGTACGAGGAGAATCGTCCACTGTTTTCCTTGAGTTTTTTGGGTATCCTAGTGAGTATCTGTTCCAAGTGTAGTGCTCGTTCTGCGTGTGTAGTGTGGTGCCCTCTCTCTACGTTGCACTCTTTTCTGGGTATTGCTTTGTTTTCCTGATGTTTGTCTCGCATTGGATCGCACTATTCGTGCCTTTTGTTTCGTCATGTTGTTCCCAATTACTTGTTTTGCTACCGTTTTGCGGTTGACCCGTACGGAGTTAGCTAACGCTCGGACAGACCCAGCCCGTATGGAGTATCTACAACGCCAACCAGGTCGTTATGTGGAGCGGAGTGGACTCGTTTCGTGTCTTGAGCAGTGTAATTCTTCTCTGCCCAGTGTATTTCGTCGACTTCGAATCCTGCGTTACTGACAAGAACGCGTTTGTTCCGGTTGCAGGTGGTTGAGTTTTGTGTTGGATGCTGTTTGGAATTGGACTCGTGTCGCTCTCATGAGGTAATCTCACTTCCTGGCCTATGTCTCTTCCTATTCGATATATACTAAGCCTAATCTTGTTAGGACTCGGTGAACTCACGTTCCTTCAACTCTCAACCACCTACAGCCTAGCGTCTGTAGCAGCTCACTCAGCTACTTCATATCCTGTACAGGGGACGCAGGACTCGTCGGTGCGTCCATCTGGTGGGAGATAAGAGGCTTCGGTGCTAAGATTGAGACGGGGATGTCTTCAGTGGGTTCTTATTCAGATCCTGCCGCTCATCACATCGATCACGTACTTCTTCCTCCTCCCTTCGCCCTCAGCGTTCTCGGAAGTTGAGTCGTCGAGCGCGGCGTATCAACCCATTCCCTCCGCCGCTGATGATGTGGACGATGATCCCATGCTCTCGTCCTCGGGATACTGTCTAACAGTGCGACGTCTGAGCCCGGCAGAAACGAGGTCGAAATATACTGTATATTGTTGAACTCCGCTATATTCCGAAATGTAATTGGTACACCACTCTGCAACGACTGCATAAGCAAACGAGTCCCTCGTAGAGCTAGACTTCAGATAAATACAAAAACTACATAGCCCGAGAATTGCATTAGTTACGCGCAGATGGGGGATTGGGGAAGCAGTCCAGCCATTCCAACCCGGTGACAAGATTACTGAGATCCGGTTTGACCATGATGGGTACTCCCATAATCCTGACAGTCGAAGGACGCCAGATGGCTTCTCTGTACTGAGCTGGAACCCAGAACAGCCGCTCTCCCTGGGGACTCAGAGTCCAACCATCCTCATCTATTACGGACTCATCCGTGAGACGTCCGAGGGAACCTGTGAGGATGGTAAACTCTTATTAGCTGTGCAGTGAGAGATAAGGAGCGCACTCTTGGAACAATCACCTGGAAGGCCACCCCCACCACGCAGTAGCGATTTCGTATCCCATACTCGGATGGTCCCATCAGGAGATCCAGAAGCTAAATATCTACCGTTTGACGAGAAAGATACAGAGGAGACCGCCGATGTGTGACCGCCAATTGGACCAACTATACATACACCAGTCTGTGCATCCCAGATGCGGATGGTTCGATGTGTAGAACCAGAAGCGATGTACCGACCATCGGGGGAAAAGGAGACAGACCAGACGATACCAGTATGACCGGTGAAAGGAGCGCAGATGCAGGTGCCGGTGCGCGTATCCCAGATCCGTAGGGTCCTGTCAGAAGAGCCGCTTGCTATGCGTTGGCCGTCCGGGGAGAAGGATATCGAGGTGATATGGTTTGTGTGCCCTTTGAGTGGCCCAAGAATGCATTGGCCGGATCGAGCATCCCAGAGTCGAATCGTTTTATCCCAAGATCCAGATGCGAGGTAAGACCCGTTGGGAGAAAACAAGACGGATGATACAGAATCGGTGTGGGCCTTGAGTGGACCAAGGACACAGGCCCCGGTGCGTGCGTCCCAGATACGGATGGTACCATTGCTGGAGCCAGATGCGATGCGCTGACTGTCCGGCGAGAACGAGACTGATAAAACCTCGCCTTTATGGCCCTTCAATGGACCGAGGATGCATTTCCCGGTGTTGGAGTCCCAAACGCGGATGGTTTCATCCTCGGAACCAGATGCGATGAAGCGACCGTCCGGGGAACAACAGACAGACTTGACTTTTCCTTTATGGCCCTCCAATGGCCCAAGGACGCATTCGCCTGTTTCTACATCCCAGACGCGAATAGTGCTGTTTTCATAGCCAGCAGCAATGCGGCGACCACAGGGCGAGAAGGAGGTGGAAAATATGGCATCATCCACCGTCATTGCTCGGTAGCTTTCCCACGAGTCCCAATCGGGCGGTATTCCACAGACCAGCGGGATAACGGTGGTAGCAACTTTTTTTCGATAGTGACGTGCCACGATCGAGTCCTTTGGGGAGAAGCCAGGGAGGGTAACGTAGATCTGTGGGGCACTGATGCCTATGCACTCCCTAAACTCTTCGATGAGTTTTACTGCGTCACTGGCAAAACTTTCCTTGCTATCCACGTCGTCACCATGTTCCCCTCGTGAGGCAGCTACAGGATTCCCCCTTCTTAACCGATCTCTCAATGTGCACATGGATATGACTGCATCGCCAACATTCTGCCTCACGCTGAAAATCTCCAACCAGAAAAGGAGCTTTTCCTGTAGCAGAGTTTGGACGAAAGGTAGTGGGAGTGTGAACTTTGTGCCGGCGTTCTTTAGGTGGTATTCCCAAACATCAAGTGCGTATATGAGTCCCTCGGGAAGGGTGGCGATCCGATCCTTCAGGTCTTTAACCTTACTGTTGGACATGGAAGACGACTGCAGGCCAAGGGTATTGAAACGAAGAAGGGATGCCATGCACTTGAACGCACAATCGACTGCGTAGCCATGATGCTGTCTGACGTTGATCTGGAATTTCGCAGCGTGATTACTGGTGATGAAGTCGACGAATGATTTGTGTGGGATTGGGACGGTAGAGGGGGTGATAGGATCTGTACCGGGAGCCAGTAGACTGCGAGCGCGCTCAAAGAAGCGATGAACGTCAAACTCTTCGTCTAGGCTGTATCGTAAGAAGTCCTCGATGACCGATAGTTTGTGTGGCTTCTCCAGGATGATGATGAACCCCAATAATCGCTTGATGGAGTCCAGCCGATGGGGGTCCATTCCAGAATCGTCCTCTCCCAAAGCCTGCCTGAGAATGAACAAGTACAGTCCGTTTAAGTCTCTCAGACCACTCTTTGTTAGCGTCCCTAGCACAGTATCCCGCTTCCCTACCCCATGTATACTGATTGCGGATAGGATGTAATCCACCACGGTCCGAGCCCACACGTAAAGACCATCAGCCATGCTCGCAAGGTCGTCCAGTTGTTCTTTGCTAGGCCAATTCGCCCAGACGTCTCTATTTCCGAAAGACGACCGGATCCCATCCCGAAGTCGACGTTCCAGATAAAATCGAACGTCATTGAATGATTTCTCGGTGGGTATGTCAAGCTTGACTTGAGCCACTAAGTCAACTCCGAGACTGGTGAGGATGTCTTGTTCGTTTCGTGCAGTGAGAATGAGACGCATGTTTGAGGGTAGATGGGGTATGGTGCGAGAAAGGATAGAAGCAAAGGTACCTGGCTTGGATATCTCATCAACCGCGTCAATCAGTATGAGAACTGTGCCCGTATAGGCTCGAATGGGCTCCAAGAGTAGTCTCCTCTGTTTGTCCTCGGTGGTGATGCCAGCAGCGAATGCAGGGGTAAGTAGCTGGTTCATCTTCTCGGCCAGAAAACGGGAATGGAGAGCTAACTCATGAGCGATGGTGGTAAAGACCCTGGTATGGTCGATGGTTGGGTCGGAGATACGGCGGATGCAGTAATGAGCAGAGATGAAACCAGGACAACGCTGGGATATCGCTTCGAGCAGCTCCAACACGACGGACGACGCGATGGTTGATTTGCCACTTCCTGGTCTACCGAATATACAGATACAACGATGGGATGCCGGGAGGTCGGTATCGGCAAGGCTAGTTCTGCCCTCGATCCATCGTGAAATTTGAGCAAGGATCCGTTCCCGCGTTCCGGGATAGCAGGGGTTGTGGAACCTATCTAGTCGAGCTTCCTTAACAACGTATGGACCTAAAATTTTCTCCTGCAAGTGAATCAATCAGAATCGGCACATGAGACTAAGTTGGAAGTGAGCAATGACCCACAATGCGCTGGTAGATATCGTCTATAAAGGTGGGACAGTCAGCTCTGAGTATACAATCAAGTAGGGGTGTGTATTCTGCGCACCTACGATATTGCTGATGTTCAAGGTATTATGACTCATGAGGTCTCGTCCCGCGTCTAAGCATAATGTATTAGAAAGGCCTGGACGGACGTCTAAGGAAGGGATACTGACTGAGGTAGGAGGAATGCGCTTGTAAGTTCATGCCGAGAGCAGGGCGAGGAGAGGATGACGAGACATATGTCGCCTCCTCTATGGGCAATGTTGTAGGTTGGATAACACCAGCGCCCCGAGTCCCATGGGAATGAATTGGGTCTGGAGAGGCCTTAGGAGGCACCGAACTAGAGGGTGGTGGTGGATGACGGCCATCGGCGCGACGAGGAACGGAAGAGTCGAAGGCGCGATTAGAGGGAGGTGAATCCCCAAGAATCTTGTTACCATGAAGGGCTGGAACCACGTTACTGGCGGGCACCTTCCCACTACTCGATTCTCGATCTGGCTGGGGAAAACCACTGGAAGATTTGCCAGGTATACGTCTAGGGGGTGGTTGTGGACCGGGCTGATTTGGTGCCGGAGCAGCGGTGTCGTGCTTTCGGAGCGTGTTGGGCTTAGCGGCTGGCCGAGAGCTTCGAGGTGTAACGGTCGTACGGGGCTTGGTTTTAGGGCTAGAAATGAGAAAGGAAGTGTTCCGGGTTTTGGCTTTGGAAACAGGAGCCGATGGAGCAGTGATAACAGATGGGCCACCACCATCAGCTGTGCTTCGCGCCCTATTAGCTGTGGAAAGCGCACTGGAGCTAGCTGGTTGGGTATTGTTTGGATGAACGGTAGCGATATGCATACCGCTTGGTCTAGAAGACGACTCGTAGGGGATGTGCCTAGTGGGCCGTGGAAGGAGAATAGGAAGAACATTGGGAATGGTATTGGGGGTGGGGGAATGTTCTGTGGTGCGAGCAGGTCGACGCGGTGAAGTACCACTGGGTATCGTGTTGGGTGTGGGATTACGACTGTTGGAAGAGACTCTGCGCTTCTCAGAACTGCTGGTGGCATCCAGATAAGTTGAATGTCTGTTACGAGTCGAAGACGAACGAGGAGCATTGGTCCCTATTCCTCGTTTAGCTGACGACTGGAAGGAGTTAGAAGCACGGTGGGCGGCTGTACGATCAGCGGATGGTGATGATGTTGAATGATCCAGGACGGTGAGAGATGATGGTCTCAAGTTGCGAGAACGAGCAGTGGTGGGAGTTCCAGACGACGCTCTAAGATCACTTTTGGCACCACCTGTCGGTTTCTCGTCTTCCTCATGTCGTTCTGAGGATCCAGTACTGCTCTGGATGGTTTTCCCAGCGGACGTGGACGACATGATGGTGGAGAGAAAGGAAGACAGTTGAACTTGGCGCCCACCGCCGTGACGACGTGATAGAGCCAGAGAAGATCGTCGTCCAGTCAGGTGCTGATTTCATAGATAATCCGCCCTTCCTCTGCTGTAACGGTCATGAATCACGAACCGTGGAAGAGACCTGGGACGATACAAAGTGTATAGAACCTGCTTAATGAGACGAACCAAGATCATCGATCTGCGCTCTTAGTGTGTGTGTGAGTGAGAATTGTATGAGATGGGTGCAGACGTTGGTATTGCCGTGCTCGAAGTTCCTGAAAGTGACGAAGTCGGGGGACAAACTGAAGGGAGTGCTCTGCATGGTCTTGCTGACGATGCTGCTGAATCCTCTAAACTTGAGATGTTGCATTCGAATCCAGCTCTGAGCTCACGCTTGGACTTGGTGGAAAATGGCTGAAAGGTATGCTTAAATATGGATTTCTCTACGACAACAGCGAACCAGATGAAGCTGGAGATGTATCAGAGAAAAACCAGTACGAAGAGTGTTAGGTTGAGTGGAATGACAGACTGGGCGCACTGTAGATCATGATGAGGTGGTGGAAGGCCGCGGCGAACAACCGGCTTGGAAAATGATTGCCTTTTATGTAACGAACTGCGCGACGATCAAAGGTCATTGCCATCAACCACAGCATCCCCCTCCTCATTCTTCTCTTCCTCTTACCACCAGCACCACCTACACACTCAATCTCACCTTCTGCCTCTCGTCTACTACAGAGGAACCTATACCATGTCGTTCTGGAAACGCAAGGACAAATACGCCATCCCGGCTGTAGAAGAACCTTCCTCGAACCGAGCTGGTTCAATCAGATCCAACGCATCTGCTGCGACGAACAGCAGTCTTCCCTCATACCATTCTCACGCGAGTACATATGTACCCAGCCGTGATGGAGATCCGTACAGCAACGGGAATTTTAACAGGAGCAACAGCGGCTACGGCTCAGGGGAGAAAGATGGCTACGGTGGTGGTGGTGGTGCAAACGACCGAGCACCTCCCTCTGATCCCTACGCTTCTCGCGACCCTTATGCGCGTAACAAGCCTATCACGGATGCGTATAGCCGTGGGGACGCCAACCTCTCTCAAGACCGTGCTGAGCTGTTCTCGGGGTACAATCCCAACCGCGCAGGTGCGAGCGGCGGCTCTGGCCGGTTCTTTGATGGACCGCAGTTGAGTAAGCAGCCTGTGGAGGGGCAGGAGGACGATGAGGATGTCGAGGGTATCAAGACCCAGACGAGGTTTGTGAAAGGGGAGAGCGTGAACTCGACGAGGAATGCGTTGCGGATGGCCAGAGAGGCTGAAGAGACGGCCAGGAACACGCTTGGAAGGTTGGGTGATCAATCTGGTTCGTTTTTTATCTCTCTTCTTTCTGCTCTTCAGCTTCTATGGTCCTGAAACGTTGGGACCACAGAGAAACTCGCAAACACCGAACGTCACCTCGACGTCGCGAAAGGCCACTCTCAGCGCGCGGACGACAGGACCGATGAACTCAAGCAGCTCAACCGGTCTATCTTCAGGCCCGTCATCACCTTCAACAAGGACTCCAAACGCGCTGCTCAGGACGCCAAGGTCCAAGCCCGCTTTGAAGAAGAGAGAGCGGAGAGGGACCGTGCGATGGGTGATATCCGCGATTCGCAGAACCGACTAGGCAGAGCTGCGACCTACGGGAGGGATGCTGATCAGGAGGATGAAGAGTCGATCACGGCTGGTGGTGGTGGCAGGAGCATGGGCACTGGCCGTCTTCGTACGGCTACGCAGCTCGATGCGAGGAGAGAGCAGAGGAAGAGGTATCAGTTCGAACAAGACGAGGAGGACGACAGGCTCGAGGATGAGCTTGATGATAATCTCGATGAGATCGGTGAGATGACCAAGAGGCTCAAGGCCCTTGGGTCGGCGATGGGTCAGGAGTTGGATAACCAGAATAATAGGATCGAGAGGATTGAGGGTAAGACTACGAATTTGGATGGAAGAATATTCAGGAACACTGAGAAGGTGCGTTCTCGTCTTCTTGTTCGTCTCGTGAGTTGGAAATGGAACTGACTCTTTTCGTTTCTGTTGTAGTTGAAGAAGATCAAGTAAACGATGAACACTGTTACGACCTCATGGACCCTATCTACTTTTCTCGGTGTATCCTAGTGGTTCTCGACGACACCGTTCTGGTCGTTCGGGTTCGTCATGGGTTGTGGGTACCTCAGCTTCCGCATCAGCATCCTCCATATTCCCATCTTTTCACTAGCCTCTAGATCGTTGATTACCCACACTCTTTCAACCTTTACCATGGTCTTATCTACTACTTTCCCCCTCGATTCATATTCTTTCCTCTCCTCCATTGGTTTCTTTTGCGTCACTTGATGCGAAGAGCAGACAATTTCTCTTTTATTCTTACAACGGACTCGGAAAATGGATGATGTAAATAATGGGATCTACGGAATACTATCTCTCTGCGCTATACATCTCGCCTTGAAGCGAAAACCTAGGTCCATTATCCTGTGCTGCCCTGTTCAGGATCCATCGGTGGTCGGTGGATTGCCAGGGGAGATGATCTCAGAAGTGGTTCAGTTTCTCCCCAGTCACGAGCGCCCATCGCCGTCACTATCCAAACGCATCCCTAGGGTTCTTGCAACAATGTCAGCTAGACTCTTGAAATTGGTTTTCAAAGTGCAGTAGGATGCGCAAATCACCAGAATTTTGTGGTCTGAGCTACTTGGATAAGTTGTAGACTAGGATCGAAAGCTGGGAAGCCGTTCGGCCTAAGCTTGAGATCGCCGGCTGCAGCCAGTTCTCGGCAACCTCCACCTGATGGTGAGAAGTCGACGACGTCCTCCTTCCATACTCCTCGCGCTCACAACATCAGCTTTTTATTGCATATTCTCCTCCTGCATATTCTTCATTCATGTTCGCTCTGGGCGGTAGGAGTGCTCGTCGTCACCTAACATCATGAGCTGCTTCTGTTTTCATAATGACGAGTAGTACAGACTATACGACTCGTCAAAAACACGACTCTGCGACCTCACCAAGTGAAGATTCAACGACAATGCTCGATCACTACTCTCTCATCCTCGCCAACTGGATCTTCATGTCCTTTGTCAAGAACATGGAACGTCGATAGGATTCTGACTCCCGTTAGTCTCCGCTAGAGCTATATATCCAAGAGAATCTTCTTAGAATGCTCTTGCCGTTGTCGTGTACGGCTGGGGTTTCAAAGTGATAGGTGCGTCTTCGTATCTTCTTCCTTGCATTCGCGTTGTTGTTCTTCATCTCCTATTAGCTGTGTTCTATGCTATTGGACTTGATGTATTCCGCCCGATGAAGTTCCTTCAACCTTCTCTCCCCTTCCTTCGTTTCACGGACGAGTTGCGAGGCTCCCTTCTGACTGTCTCGTTCTACTAGTATAGGTCGTGCACCACTATAGGTACCTTCTGTCAGAGTTTACCATGGAAGGAAGGCCCTGTCATCTACTGCTCAAGACGACGATTCTGAAGATGATGTGTCATGGAGTGGCACGCTATTGACGGCGTCGGTGGTGTCTTTCCTCAACCCGTAAGCTCTTCATCTCATCTCCACCCCACGTAACCGGCTTGTATTAACATTCACCTTTTCCTCATCGTTTTCTAGGTCCTCTTGACAGATGATTTATTTTTTCCCCAATCGCTTTCCACTGAGACTGCTTCCTCTAGGCTGGCCCTATTCCCTCGCTGGAGGTGTTCTGCGATATTGCGAAGGTTATGAGAACAAGGAAACACGAGGAGATCGAGCTTCTCTCGGTAGGGGGTGATAACGTTGGAGGTGTAGGTGGAGAGAACGTTATCGACGAATCCTGTTGTCCATGCTCAAGCCGTACTCAAGTGCGGCAGTCCGTTTTTTTGCCTACACCCGAGTATCATAACCTACTCTTCCGCTAGCACTGCCAATTATTGGTTCTTTCACATCTGGCTGAGATCATGATGCCTGGATACAGCAGTTTGCAAGTTGTTGAGGAGCTCCACAGTAAATTTCAGCTCAGCTTTCGCACTCAGGGCATTGATGGACCCTGTCATCTCCATGGAACCGAGGAGGGATTTTAGGTCCGAATATCTACGTTTTGGGCTGGAAACTGGTGGCACTTTGAGTCTTTTGGGGAAATTTTGTGCCTTTTTAGGAAAGCCACTGACCCGAGGAAATCGGCTTTAGTACTACCTCTTCAGGGTCGAGGCTAGCCTGAGCGCAAAAGCTGAGTCGAAGTTTGCTGTGGAGCTCCTCAACAACTTGCAAACTGCTGTAGCTTCAGTTACTTACTCAGAATGAGCGCCTGGCTGTAAGGCACGGGCGTCATAGATGGTGGAAGACTTCTTGATCTCTTGATGTTTCGTCACGTCCTCTAAGCTGTTAAGATTACCGTCTCAGTTGACGACGGTGACTTGCCGTTCTTCTTCTTCCTCCCACCATGTCAGCCTCTGGGGCCAGGCAGACTGGTTACGATTCTCAGTCAGAAAACAGAGAAGGAGCCTCCAGCCACCCAAGACTATTATCACTTGGTGATCAGTCCTCATCCGGTCCTTCTTCCAATCCTGCTCGCCCTCGCATTCGAGAACACTCTCCAACGGATGACCACACGGCTGGCCCATCGAGCCCAAAGAGGCGCAGAGTGGAAGAACACGCGGAAGATCACAACAGCACAGAATCATCTCCGTATAGCCAGACAGCATCAGCTCACTTTCCCAGCACTACCACCCATCGCATCCCACAGCTAGCTGAAAATTACCATCCTGCCGCCGCTCAGTCCTCTCACGATCTCGATCGTCCATCGAGTGGGAATCGCGGTCTTCCCTTCGACTATAAAGTCATTCTGAACGATAGTCCATGCCTTGACTCCCCTGAGCATCGTACGGATCAAGGAGCGCTCTCGCATCGTTCTGGTGTTACTAACTTCAGTCCCGCAGCTCCGAATACAATGGATATTCCCAGTGGATCACCCTATTCTATTCTTACGCAATGTGATACGCTCACACGGATCCTTCAAGCTCCTAGTATGCCCATCCATGGTCTTCCTCTCGCACCCATTGCGTCGTCTAGTCGAAACCCAACAGTAGATCAGACGTTTGTGTCCGGAACCGCTGGCTCTATACTCGGCCGCTTTCCTCTCCTACCTGATCCGACAAGCAGCTATATTCCTCGAGCACCTGTTGGACCTCATCCGAGTTGCGTTAGTACTAGCACGGGTGAGCCATCGACCTCTCGAGCTGTAGCCCGAAGCGCTCTCTCAGTGGGTGGATGGCCGAATTCTCTAGGCTTCACACCAGTGGCCGAGAGTACTGCTCATAGGTCGTCACAGGAGCTTTCCACGCGCAATCGTGCATTTCCAGCTGCTTACCATAGTGGCTTCCGTCTCGCACCCCAAACAGATGAACAAAGTCATCCCGGCTTTTCGTCTGCCACTGAACTCTCCATGATAAGCCCCCCAGATGCCAACTCCTTTGCAACACCCGAGTGTTCTCCAGAACCATTCACTCAGAGATACCCACCAGCCCATACCACCACTGCATCTTCCACATACGATCACGATCGAAGGTCGTTCGCCCGGGCCTATCCTCCACCTCTTCCTCCTCCTTCGCAAGGATCTACTTTTCCAAGTCAGATTGTCAATTTCGAACATTCAAAGATTAGTCAGTGCACTATCTCGTGCTATCCTAGTCTGCATGTTAGCTGACGTACTGCGCTCAGTTGCGGGAGGTGATATCGGGAGCCATAATGTCACGAACGTGGGGGTCATAAACAATGTTCATGGTGAGTGGCTCGGGATTGCCCCTTGCGTTCTTCGTTGGCTGACAGTTGATAATCTCGTCTCTACTGGTCAAATAGACGATGTATGCCTTAGAATCGTTAGTCTTCTCAATGTGGTCATTGAACCCAAACACTGATCCAACACGTTACTTAGGAGCAGAAACTACGCTCTCATATCGTTTTGGAGGCTCGGTTGAACAACTACCATCGGTCGTGTTATCCTGGGACGCGCGACAAGTTGCTTCGTCAGATCGCGGCATGGGTCATCGGCCAATCCAGCGAATCCTTCCAACCCGACTTCCCATTCCTACAGCAATGCATCTGCATATTCGGTAGACCGGGGAGTGGGAAATCCACCATTGCTTCATCAATCATGTTTGAGCTGCTCGACGAGCTGTCGACTCGATGCCCAGGCCTCATCTCAGCTCATTACTGCATTCGCCGACTTGCCGTTTCTACAACGAATCCCAATAAGGTCTTCACCACCATTGCCCACGAGCTCGCCATAAACTCCGCCTTCATGGCCGAGCGAATCAACCAGTTACTTACTCCCTCGTTTTCCAACGGCATTCACACCGAGGAGAAACAACGGAGACTCATCCTGGACCCGATCACAGCCTACACAGGCATCGTCCTCCTCTTGATAGATGCCATAGACGAGGTCTCAAACCCAAACTTCTTCGCATCCGTTCTTTCCCGTACAATCCCCCTCCTCCCGCCAAACGCGCGTTTGATTCTGACCACTCGAAATGAACATGGTATCCTTCGAAACCTTGGTAGTGATCTGGTAGCCAGGGTCCGGTTGGACATACGAACCGAGGAATCCACCGGCGCTGTTCGATACTATCTTGGAGCATATCTCAGAGATGAGATACGCGCCGAGTTCGGAGATGACCCGGCTTGGTCGTCGTGGCCCTCAGATGAGCAGCTTGATACGCTTTCAGAGAGGGCTGAGGGGCTGTTTGTCTGGGCCACCACGGCGATCAGATTTATGGTCCCCCGCCTACGCATCCTTGGGAAGCCCCAGCGAGATAGGGTGTTGGATGCCGTGATAAGCGGGAGCGGTACTCCAGGAGACCTGGACGGCCTCTATACATATATCTTGGGAGAAGTTGAAGGAGGTGGATCACATGAATTCGACCCCGAGCGCTCCCGCACGATGACCCAAATCCTTGGATTCCTTGTTGTTCTCAAAGTGCCGATAGAACTGGCTGAGATAAAGGATTTCCTATCTCTGTCTCCAGAATTCGATTTCTATCGCTTCTTCGAGCTTGCTCGGAGCGTTCTAGTGCCTGGCACGGATCCAATCACATCGTCGACCAAACCACAGATGCACAAGTCGTTTGTTGACTTTCTCACCAGCGATCACGCAGGTCGGTTCCAGGTCGACATCTCAGACCATCACGAGAAAGCTTTAGAGTTGTCGTTCAAGTGGATGACTACCCACCTTCGCTTCAATATATATGGATTCGAGTCTTCGTTTCTCCTCAACATGGACCAACCTGACTTCAATGTACGGAAGGCGGCTGTGCCTCCAGGGCTGGTCTACGCATGTCGCTTTTGGGTATATCACTTCGGCAATTGCGATGCCAGTGCGCCTCAATCGCTGGAGCAAGTGCGAGAACTGCTCGAAGATCGCTTTTTGTTCTGGTTGGAGATAATCAGTATCAAAACCAACAACTTGAAAAAAAATGATTTCACAAATCCATACTACATTATCTACGCAGCAGAGAGCTCGATGCAAGACCTGAGTGCAATTCTGAAAGTGAGTGTCTGTCTTACGTCCCATGCGACTGTGAATAAGCTGAACGCTGATAAATCCCACTGTTAGAGAACTGAGGATGCCGGTCTGAGCGCATTTGCCGCGGATGCAGCAAGACTGATCAACAAGTTCGCTGGGTGCATAATGGAGAGCATCGCACACATCTATATCTCTGTCCCCGCCTTCGCCCCGAAAGACTCCATTGTCGCATCTCACTATCGAAAGAAAGTCGTTGAGGTTATCCCGCCGCCTTCCGAAATTCCGCCAAACTGGACTTTATGGGAGGATCACTCCAAGTCCAATATGACGTCATCGGAGAGAGTCATGTCGTTTTCCTTCTCACCCTCCGGACGTCACATTGCTGCTGGCGGCTACAAAGGCATGGTTGGCATCATTCGCATTTGGGACACGGAAACTGGTGAATGTTTACTCCGTCCACTGAATGGACATGAACGACCTGTCTCGTCAGTCTGCTACTCACCAAGCGGCCACCTCATCGCCTCTGGTTCTCAGGACAAAACCATTCGACTCTGGGACTCGAACACCGGTGAATGCATCCTTGGTCCACTGGAGGGGCATAATCAACCCATCTACTCAATCTCATTCTCGCCTGATGGAGAGCGTATTGCATCCGGGTCCGGGGATAACACCATTCGCATCTGGGATATCCACACAGGTCAATGTGTGCTTGGCCCACTCGAGGGTCATACGGGTATAGTATTCTCTGTCTCATTTTCTCCTGATGAACTGTATATCGCCTCTGCCTCCCGGGATGGAACTATCCGACTATGGGACGCAAAAACTGGCGTATACATTCCTGGACCACTGATAAGACACGATTGCGTTGCTTGCTCCGTTCCTTTCTCCCCGGACGGTCGATTCATTGTATCTGGCTCAGCGAACCGAACCCTACGAATATGGGATGCCCGAAACGGTTCTGTCATCAGCGCTCCCCTTTTTGGTCATACAAACACAATCCTCTCTGCCTCCTTCTCTCCTAATGGTCGATACATCGTCTCCGGCGGCTGGGATGGCACTGTTTGCATATGGGATGTGCATACCGGTGTTTGCATAAGCGGTCCACTCGGTGGTCATTCCAGTTCGGTTAACTCAGTGCACTTTTCGCCAGATGGCAAATATATCGCGTCTGGGTCTTCGGATGGTACCGTACGAATATGGGACTTTGAAGCAATCCTGAGTGGCAGAAGTTGCGATCCAACCGTTCCTAACAATAGTAAGCCTCGATTCCTGCGCCTCAAAGTTCTTGATGTTCGATATTCACGATACACAAACTCTTTTACAGTGCTCCTCGGTCGTCTCAAAGGCCAATCAGCAGCGGCAGATGAGGATGGCTGGACTCTGGGACCGAATGGAGACTTGGAGCGGCTATGCTGGACCCCCGGGTACTACAGAGACGCGATCTGGCGACCGGCCACTGTGAGGATCTTGGGGCGTCCAACCATGATCAAATTGGACTTGAGCAACATAATCACGGGGAGAGAATGGTTGGATTGCTTCCCTAAGACTAGTTCCCCACCCAGCTAATAGCGCTCTTATGGCCCTCCCTGATTACTCACCCCTGGAAATGCTCTGTGAGTCGAGCATTCGTGGGGTATCGCGAATCTTATATATTCTAAGCACTATTAAACGACTTCCTTTCTATATACAAGTCATCGCGCACCTAGTAGGGACGTAGATTAGACCATATCATTTGTTGCATTTCCCTCTGACTCACTCGTATATCGATACTCTGAAACTTAACACAGTGCAATACGTGAGAGCATCGAGGGATAGTCGAACACCTCAGGAAAGGTGACCAACTGAGGTACATAGTATCGGCGAACGCAACCTAGAAAGGTTTGGTGCAAGAATCGATGACGAATTCGGCGGATAGTTGGCGAGGAAACGGAACTAGATTCAAAGTTTGACAAGACTCGGTGGGCGAGTCCTATACTAATGATTATGCCCACGCCATCTCGTTGAAGGCTATGTAGCCAAAGGAATAAATGGGAACCAAAAGTGAAAGGTGGAGTAGCAATGTAGATTGTTGTATCTTAGGGTAAGTTAGTAAAGACGAAGATATATCTACATGTACTATATTCCAAGAACCCGACGAGACGAGAACAAAGTAAACAAACAAAACAAAGCGACGACCCACTCCGAACCCCGACCTCAACCCTAAAAAAAACCATCTCCTCCCTCTAGTTAACATCACTACGCACCCTCCCCACAAAGCTTCCTCATCATCTGACTCTCCCACTCAATCATCTCCAGCCACGCCCTCATCCCCCTCGCAATCTCATCCACCCTCTTCGCATCCACACCCACCATCGCCGCCTTCACTCTCAACTTCGCCTCCGCCCTCCTATCGCTATGCGGGAACCCAAGCAGCTGAGCGGCGACGGTGGGGTTGGAGCCCCAGAGGGTGCGGAGGAGGCCGAGGTCGGCGCAGACGGGGCGGTGGGAGAAGTGGTCGGAGGAGGACCAGGAGGATTTTTGGCATGCTTTTGAGCCTGGTGTTTTTGTTTTGGGTGGATATAAAGTAGATAGAGGTGCGTGGGGTGTGTGGTTAGCCTGGGTGTTGGTAGGAAGGAGGAGGGGAGGGAGGGGGGGGAACGTACAGTAGCATGCGACGAAGCATTTTGAGCAGCGGGAGAAGGCTTTATCTTCTTCTGGTGCCTTCCCTACGGCGTATCGTCAGCCCATCCGTATAAAGAGAGAAAGAGAGAAAGAAGAAAGGAAGGAAGGAAAAAGCAAGACTCACGACAATGCACATTCATACAATTCCTTTCCATCGCCAGAATCATCAGACCCAACAAAAGGGTCACACAAGGCCCCTTGGGCTCCGTATCCACATCCAACGCGTTCTTCTCAGTAAGGTAAGTGAGTATATTCTGTGCTGGTACTGCGAGACTGGCGAATAAAATATCGTTGAACGATTTCTGCGCGTCCGAGTCGTGGATCCCCTCCGCTCCGGTCCATTCTTCGATGATGTCGAACATGCTTTGGTAGAGTTTCTTGAGCTTGATGACGGAAGCCAGTGGTGGCGGGAAGGTGTGTACGAAGAGCGTCTTGGGTAGGAGACCTAGTCTGTATACGTCTGATTCTGAGGCTAGGTCACGGTCCACCGCTGCTGCATCGGCTTCGGTAGATTGGGCTGCTGCGATACGTGCGAGAACGATAGACATGATACGATCCAGCACCATATCCACGACGTGGAACATCACCGCCGGATCCACATAAAGGAACTTCCTCGTCACATCATGCATCGGCACCTCACACGTCGCCAACCACTCTATCGTAGCCACACTCCTACACCTCTCGTACCACACGATCGTAGCCTCGATCGCGCCCATCGGAAGATACGTATAATACTTCGCTAGAGACGCGTAGCCTCTGTCTTGTGCTTTCATGAGCTGTTTATCTGGATCGACAGGGATAGATGCGATATGTGAGATTGGAGCGTGGGTGAGGACGATGGTGAGGATGCGGTAGAGGGTCGTGCAGAGTGGGATGAGGAAGTAGTCGTTCGGTGTTTCTGTACGAGGGGTTTTGAGCACGTCTCTGCCCCTTACCAGTGCACCGGATTTAGAGGTCAGCTCGAGACCAGGGGGGCCAGTCCTGTGCATCGCGTCCACGAACGCACCGTCCCCGCTCCCGAATTCGCCATCTTTACGATCATCCTTATCCTTAGTGGAATGTGTACGATCGCATCGACAGACGACGAGCCTGTTCCGTAGGCTATCCAAAAACTCAGGCCTACTCTGCGAGAATACAAACTCCACCAACGCATTCATGAAAATCGGATGCGTATGTGGAAGACGGACGATGTTCTGTGGAGGCGGGTCAGCGTTGAGCGTACTATCTGTCCCGAACACGTATGTGATCGTGTTGGAGAGGCTCTGTAGGCATAAGGGAAAATGAGGTAGATTTTTGGTTCTGTAGGCAGTGTTGAGTGAGGTTTTCCCGGCTTCGAAGGTGCGCTGGATGAGGTCTAGGGCTTTGATGGCTTGTGGTGTTAGACCGTGATCTGGCTCTGAGTCTAAGGGATAGGGATGGTGATTGTTGAGATGGAGATTTGAGATGGAGTCTGTGAGAGATTGGACACTTGGTGTCATCGTTGTAGTCTGTGATCCTGTACAAACGGGAGAAAAGAGAGATACAGAGAGAAAGAAGGCAAAAGGTCCAGCCCAGAGGAACGCGTTTGATGTATCAATAAATTGGAATTACAAGGTCACGTGTGTCACCGACAAACCTC
Source organism: Agaricales sp. HM26-F1 (assembly GCA_002718315.1). NCBI lineage: Eukaryota > Fungi > Basidiomycota > Agaricomycetes > Agaricales > Agaricales sp. HM26-F1. The sequence continues at coordinate 1,893,243 of NIBX01000127.1, forward strand.
GTTGCGGACGCCGTCCTCGACAAGTCCTCGAGCACAAGTTACATTCCAAGTGGCACTAGACCTCGCCATCCTCCAGGGCTGCCCCATCTCCTCCCACTTCTCGCATGGTGGAGGAAGACAACATCCAGGAATCATCTAACGATGTCCTAGACCTATGGTACGTTACCCCCCTTCCACATGCATATACATGTACACATACCTGTGTAACCGACGTATCCTCAACTGAACATATTCACAGGGAAACCCTGGCGTCGCAGCAAGGCACCCTATTCCGGGAAACAGCAACGAAGAACAGAGACCTCACCGCCCGCGTCTCAGAGCTAGAGAAGGAGGTCAACGTATGGAAGCTGGCGTACGATACTGCGCTGGCGGAGTCTGGTAGGTTGAGGACGCAGGTTGGGAGGCTTGAGAGGAATATTGGATCGTGGAAGGTATGCATAGCTTCTTTCGCCTTTGGGCTCGAAGGCTGGGTCTGGTATTGATTTTTTCTCTTGGGTATTGGTTAGGACGACAACCCGTTGATCATCGTTCTCCTCGACGGAGACGGAAACATATTTCATCCAGACTTTCTCAAACTAGTACGAATTACCACCCCTCCTCCTCCTCCTCCTCTTTTCTCTCCTTTCACTCACTCACCTATCCTTCTTCTATTTTTATATATTATAGGGGCAATACGGAGGCCGCTTAGCAGCCGCCACACTCACAAAGGGTATAACGACCTACCTCGAATCACTCCACGACATCACCAGCACCAGCGCCTCTTTCCCCACCTCCTCCACCGAACCTACCCTCAGCACCACCACACCAAGCACACCCTTCACCACCACATCAACCGCCCTCCCACTAGGCCGTGCCCAAATCTGCGTCTCAGTGTACTGCAACCACCGAGGGCTGCTACACGTGTTGAAGGACAACAAGATCTGCGACGAAGGCACGTTCCATGGGTTTTGTATAGGGTTCAACCAGGCGTCGCCGTTGTTTAATATCGTGGATGCGGGGAGCGGGAAGGAGGCTGCTGATGGGAAGATTAAAGGTCCTATTACCTATCTGTTTTTTTTGGAGTGGCAAGACGCTGATAGCTAGTTTTTTTGCGTTGGTGTAGAATGTTTGAGAGTGTTCACTAGATATCCACAAACAACACGAGTCTTCTTTGGCGGTACGTCCCTCCCTTCTTCCCTCCTTCTCCTCTCCCCTCCTCTCCCCTACACACCCCTTCTCACCCCACCCTTTCTCCTCCGACAGGCTCACACGACAACGGCTACACACCCACCCTCACCTCCCTCGAGAACGAAGGGCTCCTCACCAAGATCGTACTCCTCAAGGGGTACAAAAACGTCGCCGCTGAGATCCGGAGCTTGAAGCTGCCGGAGCTAGAGATCGAGGGTTTGTTTGCGGGGGTTAAGTTTGTTACTGGTGGTGTCGCTGGAGGGGGGGGTGGGGGTGTATATAATGGTAACAATGGTGTGGGGAATGTTTATAACAGCAACAACGTCAACAACGTCAACAACAACTTCGCAGTCGGTGGGAACAATAACAACAGCGGTGGTGGGACTAGTAACTACAGTCGCGATAACGGTTACAACAGTAACAGTAATACCAACAACGGTAACGGCTTCAACACCAACTTCAACCCTAACCCTAGTAACTTCAACACCAACACCAACGTCAACAACAACTTCAACACCAACAACGTCAACAATACCAGCACCAACAATGGCAACACCAACAACAACAACAACATCGGTCACAAACCCACGCGGCCGACACATGTGTACTCGAGTAGTTCGAAAGATTCGAGAGATTCGGTCTCCGAGTGCGGTACCGGTGACGATGACTCCCTATCCCAATCTCAATCTCAGTCTCAGTCTCAGTCTGAGAGACGGAGTCAGGTAGGAGTGGGAGGAGGGATGAGAGTCGTTGATAAGAACCAGGTATGTTAACGTTTTGATCTTGCGTTTCTCGAGGCTTTGGATTTGGATGGTGTTGATTCTGATATACGGGTTTTTATTGTGTTTTGTTGCTTTAGTCGATGATTAAACGTACGTCCCCCTCTCCCTCCCCCCTCCTCCTCGCTCATTACTCTCATCATCCTAACACCACGATATGAACAGTGAAACCACCCCCCTGCGTCCGACACTACATCGACCAGAGCTGCAGCCACGGCCCCAAGAAGTGCCGGTTCAGCCACATGTACGTCCTCACTGCCGAGCATGTGCAGGATCTGAGGGAGAACGCGAGGATGATTCCGTGTCCTAGTGCGAATTGTGAGTTTTTGAGCTACATTTTTTTTTTTTACTTTTCTCTTTGTCTTTTCTGCTTTGCTTTGCTTTGTTTGTATTTTTGTGTGTGTGCGTTTTTTGGCTACCATGCCGATTGTTGTTGTCGCTCCCGTGTCCCTCTTCCTCCGTATTTTTTGTTCCTGTTTTCTCTCTCCTGTGTCTTCTCTGTCGTGTTCCTCTGGTTCTTGGACTTAAGGCTGATCCCTCCTATGCATCGTAGATGGTTCGTGCAAGAAAGAAACGTGTCCGTTTGGACACCTTTGCCCTAGGGGTAAATCGTGTAAACTCTTCCTGCAAGGGAAATGTAAATACGTTGGGAGTACGTCTTTTCCTTCCTTTCCTTTCCCTCTTCTTTCCTCCTTTCTCGTCTCCCTTTACGCTTGTCCCTTCCTCTCTCCGCTTTCTCACCTCCCCGAGTCCACGATTATGCGGTTTCGTTTCTGCATGCAGGCTTGATCTGACCCGTGGCTCTTCTTTCTCTCTTTTTCTTTTTCTTTTACGACATCGTTTTTAGAGGATATGCATCAAGAATTCAGTCCTGCATCAAATTATGCGTTAAATCTTGATTAGATACACGAAACAAATGGTTGCGTGTTATGTAGAGTTGCGAAGGTGAGTGCCGCTGACGTCTTTTTTCTTTTTTTTTTACACTCCTTACTACTGTCGTGCTGATGTGCTCGATTGGTTAGGTTGGGTAGGTTGGGCGGGATGTGCTGTGTTATAGCCTATAAGTCTAGGGTGGGGTTGACGCGGATATCTGGGTGAGTGACCTTTGCTGGCTAGGTAGACGCGAGGGGATATGCTTTTTACAAGCAGTAGACTTGTTCCTGTCGTATTTCTAGAACAAACGCACGTTGGCGTCGCAATTCCCCTCTCTTGCCCTGTACAAATCACAGTAATATATATTAGTATAACAGTCTTCTTTTGCTACGTGTGCATACCGTCACGAGAACGAATCTCTTCACGAAAGGCCTCTCACGACTTGGAAGCAACACATGCACCCTTCGAAGCCCAACTTTGAACTCTGAAGGAACGTTGTGAATAGGTATCTATTTTTAGACTCAGAGCTAGAGGCTCGAGAAAAGGATCCGAGGCGTCTGATCTCATGATTTGCATGATCCTGTGAGATTTTTTTGCCGAGGGGATTGCCTGTTCACCTCATCATCTTCGTTGAAGCGGAGCAACCGTTATCACTTTGTATCAACAGCGACACATGCAACACCAACACCCATGAGAAATCTTCTCTTTGCGACCGTTCGCTATACCAATAGTCTCATGGTCACACGTGCGATCGGGGAGTGTTCTTCTCCACGACGCAATGTTCTGATTCTTCAAAGTTGCGCTAGTTGCCATGTGTCTTGTGTCTCCTGGGTTTCTTGATTCTCCAAACCGTCGAGTTCTCGAGTGGTCATGGAGGCCTTTTTGGATCTTTTTCTCAGATATCGGTAATACTAACCGAGCATTATTATCGTATCGAGGCGAGTGAAGAGAACCGGTACCCATATAAAGCCTCCTACCTCTCAGATCTCACCTCTTCTCTCCCCACCCACGCGCTAGGTCTTCCCTCCCTCCATCCACCGTACCAACCCTCTCACATCCATCGCGTTCGAGGCCCAGATTCCACCATGCTCTCTAAGCTCTATCTCCTTTCTGCCCTCCTCCCCTTGTTGGTCGCTTCATCTCCTTTGGAGGTGGAGAAACGTGACGCGGTAGCGTTCTACAACCCCACCGACGGCGGAGGCTCTATGCTCGACAAGGCGGGCGACCTGGGCGAGCCGTTGAATGTTATCATCTCTGGCTTGTCGAGTCCTGATGTACTCACGGATGAGGGTGTTATTAATTTTGCGAAGGCGATTGGGTTGTGAGTGGTTTATTTTTTACTGATGAGGTTGGGAAGGAGGGTTTTGGTATACTCAATGTTGTTTGTAGCTCGACGGAGTGCCTCGACATCCACCTCGGCGATCCTCAATCCGCCAACCTGGGAGACGGAAACGGCGCCGTCAACCAGACCGTACGTCCTTTCTCTCATTTCTCATCCCCCACCTCTCACCCTTCTCTCTCCTTTCTATTTTCGTCGTCTCACGAATCATTCGGTAACCATATAATCTAGGTCGAGCTTCGTCAAGACTACGGTAACCCAGACGTGGGGACGTGTTTGGAGAGTGCGATCGGTGGGAATCATTTCCGGTGAGTTCCTACCTATCTCCGTCATAGTATCCCCTTCTTTCCTCTCTCCTCTTCCTCTCCTCCCCTTCATCGGTATTCCGAGTCTTTTTGCTGACTGGGCGATGTTGTTCTTTGTTAGTGTATTCCGCCAGAACGGACCCACCGCGAACAGCGGTGCTCTCTTCCTAGCGTACGTCCAGTCCAGCTTGCATACCTCTCCTCATCTCACCCCGACCGTGCATTGACGTCGTATCTTATACATATACAGTGTTTCTCAAGAAGAGGTACGATTCATATCTTCCATTTTCGTCCGAGTCGTGTTTTGTTCTAGTAGCTGACTTCCGGATTTTTTCGATTTCGTAGGACGCGACTCAGGGACATACGTGAGCAATCCGTCACCATCTCTATGTCCGTTCTCAGCCATCTAACCTTCTTTCTTTCTATTTCCCAGTATCTCACCAGACGGATATAACGTCGGCAGGTACGCTCCCCTTCTTCAATTCCCCAATTACATCACACCATCTTCACCATCTCTAACAATTACAACCATTCTACTCTCATTCCATTCACAGGGACAAACTAACCGACGCAGCAAACGGTGACACGAGCTTCGGCGGCGTGAACTATTCTACCAAGGTGGAGAGACTGACGGGGTTGTTGGCTGCTGGTACGGATGGGATTAATCATGGTATGTTTTTTTGGATTTGATTTTTTGGAGCTTTTTGGATTGTCGCTGCTAGTGTGTTGTTGCGGTTCCTTCTCGAAGTTCTCTCTTGTATCCCTCTCTTGTTCTGTTTTTTTTTTTTCTTCTGTCTCTTCTACGCTGTCTCTCTTCTCCAAAGAAACCCATCATGAGCTCTGTTCTGTTATATCCTAGGCATCGGTACGGACGGCACCACCGTGCTCTTGACCGTCACCATCGCATGAACGCAACACGCAAGCGGACTGGCCGCGGTGGAGGTCGTCTCGTCGTCTTTGGAGAATAATGTTCGCTTATTCGTTATGGTCGAGGACGGGATTGGGGATGGTATTAGGGAGATGGTGGGAATAGAGGTGGTTGTTGGTCCCTCGTGTAGTGTTATTCCACGTCCATGTTGAGAGTATACTCATGTACTTTGTCGTACTTGTCAAGACCCGATACCAACAACCATATAGCTATAGCCGTCTTGACCACCCGACTCCTAGTAATTCACAATGTCATGAATATTTTACTATCATCCTCGTTTCCCACGAGAAGTCGGTTCACCCACGTTTTCCTCAGTCGGACCACGGTCGACCATTTGTAAACTTGGAACAAATCGTTATACCAGAACTATCACAAACGACAACTTGTCCTATATCCTCCACATATACATTTATCAAGCCAAGTTTCACCATAACTCATCCCACCCCCACCCCCACCTCCTCAAACCCTCACCCACCATCCTTCCTTAGTCCCAGTAACGGGTGAAGACCGCTCACAACAAGGCTCGCTTCGTCTTACCCTTCCTCCATTCGTCGAAATCCGCTAGCCAGCTCTTGACGAACTATCATAAGAAGGAGAACGAGTAGGTAGGTTAGTAAGGAGAGGAAGAACAAGGAAGAAGAAAGAAGAGAGGAAAAGAAGGGAGCGTACCTTGATCTCGTACTTATGTATCGCCTGGATATAATCTGGCTCTTTGGAGATATCGAGGAGACCGTTCTCGTCCCTGTTATTACACCAAACAACGGCGGTGTCAGAAAAAAACTCATGATTTTAGTAACTGTATACGTACCAATGATGTCCACCCTCTTCGATGAGATAGAACGGCCTGAGTAGTGTATCCTTCCGCTTGTGGGTATCCGCATCGGGACTATGCACACACCTACAGCCACGAAAAAAAAAAAAAAAAAAAAGTCAATCACGACTCCAAACCGAAGCCCAGCCCCAACCCCATCAATCACGACTTCAACCAAAGCCTAACCCCATCTACCCAATAAAAAAAACAAAAAACAAAGACTCACGCATACTCCCACGGATCCCTCGCCCCATCCACCTGCGCCAACCTATCCGCCTCCAACCTCAACCCACCGAACTTGTTCCACCTCTCTATCATAGGGCTTGGAGGGATGGCGTTGAATTGGCCCGGTGGGAAGGAGAAGGTGCACCATTGTTGTGTGTAATCTGGTTGGATGGTGCGGGAGAGGAGGGTGCGTCTGTTGGGGGGTGCGCCCTCTAAGAATGGGAGTAATAGGGGATGGGGTGATAAAGAAAGAGGTGAGTGGGATAGGTAATGAGATGAGTGGCGTGAATGCGAGACGCGAGAGAGAGAGAGAGATGAAGGGAACGTACGACTCCACTGCCCAGTCTCCAAACACGACTGATACACGTACGACCTCGACCCCGAGAAATCTTGCGTGTTCGCCCAGGCGGTTTGGTTCTGAAGGGTACCCATATAACGATCGTCTCGTTAGTACGATTTCACTCGAATATGGTGTAATACGGGGAGTTGGTGTGATACAAGGAGTCGGTGTGATACGGGGAGTCGGTGTGTTGGGGAGCGATAGAAAGAAATAAAGCAAAAAAAAAAAAACTCACATGCGTCCCGAAACACTCATTCGAATCCACACTCACTCCCTCCGGACACAGCGGTATAATCCTCTCTTTAATCCAAGCAGCGTAATTACCCAGACCTTTCCACGGTTCTCCGTTCGTGTACTCGCTCAGCGCGAAGTCCACTTCATCCACGGCAGAGGTGTTGTTTGTGTTATTGGTGTTAGAGGTGCTATTGGTGTTATTGGTGTTATTGGTGTTATTGGTGTTATTGGTGTTATTGGTGTTATCGGTGTTATCGGTGTTATTGGTGTTATTGGTGTTATTGGTGTTATCGGTGGAGTTGGAAGTGGAAGCGGAGTTGGATGAGGAAGAAGGAGAAGAAGAACTCGAAGTGATATTATCACAGAACTCGAAAAAGTCGTTAGACCCGACGGCGGGGTCCCAGTTGAGTTCTTGCCACCTATTATAATAAGATGTGATTCAGTTGCTTCGTTTCCACCGTGAAGTCAAGCAGGAAGTGGGAGAAGTGAAGTAGGAGTCGGGAGGAGGAGGAGGAAGACAGTAGAGCAGAGCAGAGAAGAGGTAAGAGAGGGAGGAGTGGGAGAGAAAGACGAGACGAGACGAGAGGAAAAGGACGTACGTCGGATTCGGATAGAAGAACGGATTCTAAACATGCATCATAACACAACACAATCTCAGTATCAGTCGAACAAGAACAACTTAAAAGGGGGAGAGACGGGGTACGTACACCGATCGGGAACTAGAGTAAAAATGAGAGTTGATGAGTTCAGAGAGAACGAAGAGAAGAGAGGTAAGATAAAAGAAATAAGCTTACAGCGATCGTCAACCCGAAATCCCTCTCATCCTTCAACTCCTGCAGTCCAAAAACAGTTTTGAGCGCTGTGATGGCGTTGGTGTCGTTTGATTCTAGGACTTTGTCGACTCTATCATCATAGAATATCATATCATATGAATGAATATGGCGATGAGTGTAAGCAGTGAGAGGGAGGGATGGAGGGATGGAGAGGGAGGGATGGAGGGATGGAGAGGGGGATGAAGGGATGGAGAGGGGGAGTGGGGGAGGGAGAGGGGGAGTGGGGGAGGGATGGGAGAGGGATGGGAGAGGGACGAAGTGATGCAGTCTTGATACAGGGAGCTCGAGATAGAGAGAGAGAGAGGGAGGGACGTAGGGTAAATTAAAAGAGAGGAAAAAGCATACTTATCAACGATATCCTCCACGATCCTCACACACTCTTTTGGAGCGTACTTCTGTATGTTATAGTACCTAGATCAAAAATGTGCTCAGCTCGTGCCATAGAGTAGTAACTGGCCATAGAGTAACTGGCCATAGAGTAACTCAACGGGACAGTGGAGAAAGAAAGAAGGCTTACCACTGCGGATACCCAACGAACGCCTCTACAGTCCCGCTAGAGCTGATCCCACCATAGATAATATCGCCGTAGGTCTTGACGGTGAAGGCGGCTTCTGCACCAGCTAGGGATCCACCATCTAGCAAAAAAACCAAATCAGCCCATCAGCCCATGGTAATACCATCAAGTAAACGTATAAAAGAAAGAAAAACTTATAAACACATAAACATAAGAGAGATGAACTCACAAACGACCCACGCCCTCCCCGGCGCCGTCACATCCTCCTCCTCATGCCCCGGCACGACCACGTTCTGCACAAAGTAGGCAATGTCGGCGATAGATTGGTCGGTGGTGAGCCAGCGGAGGTTGTCGGTGGTGAGATCGGAGACGGGGAAGGAGGAGCCGTAGTATCTGTGTTCGAGGATGATGCCTAGGCCGCTAGAAACGCGATGTTGTGCGTTAGCAGAGAGGTGTAAGGGAGTTTGAAGAAGAGGGAGAGAGGAAAGGGTGAAGGAGATACACATAGTACACCCACCCAGTCGCCGCCGCCAACTCAGCAATAACCCCACTCATCAAATACCTCGTCCTCCCACCCGTCGCACTCGTCTCCCCACTGTCCAACAAATACACAGGCCCGCCACGCACATAAAATGTATCGTTCACTACGAATCTTTGTGCGAATGTTGCGTTGGCTGGGGGAGGGGGTGGGCCGTAGAATGGGTCGTTGGGGAAGTGGTTTGTGCGTTGGGTGAAGGTGCCGATTAGGGGTGTTGGGGAGGGTGCGGGTGCGGGTTGGGCTTGGGAGGGTGTGGTGAGGGTTCTGAGGAGGGGTTAGTGGGGAGAAGGAGGGAGGGGAGGGAGGTGCGTACTGGTACTTGTTGAGAGGATGATTGAGGAGTTTGCCTTGAATCGGACTAGTGTTCAGAGCGACGCTCGTGGCAGACAGAACCGTCCATAGCAGGAACGTCGCAGCGCTGAGTAGTACTGTCATTTTCAGAGGGACGTCGAGGGTGCGATTCAGATTCAGAAAACGAAGACGAAAGACGGGATATATAAGACAAAATACGAGTCGCACACTCGGATCTAACGATCACGAAATGAAAGGGAGGCTTCTTATCTGCTTTCTCACTCTCATAGAACGACCACGCGTGGTCGTAGATGTATACCCTGTGTACTGTATTAGATCGGTGGGGACGAAGTTGGGTATTCTTAGTGCGTGTTATTGTGACTCGGATGATGGGGTGACGACAGCGGGATTCTTTATTGCGTTATGCATGAATAGATAGACGGGGATGGGATGTTTCGTGTACACGCAGGAGGAAGAGAGCAGATAGAGGAGGATAGCATACAAGAGAACAGCGAACGTCGACGTCAACGATGGTGAACATCGTCGTCGTCGTCGTCGTCGTCAAGCACATCAAACCCCGAGTCGGGCAGTCTCCGACATCTCCGTCATTCAATTTCCGACCAACGGACCGTCTTCCGTTCACTTCAATGAACACCTTGGCTGACGCCACTAGCAGCGTGCCTAGTACCAGCGTCTCTCTCATCCAATCCAATAATAACAATTTCATTCTCCTTCTCTGACCCTAGCCCTCACATCTCTCTGGGCTATATCCAGGAAAGAAACCCAGGAAATTATGGACGTGGCTCTGATCATGACATGAGATAAAAACCCACCTCAGAGGCCGATTGAGAGATGTCGAGATGAGCTTCGCTTCAGAGTTCGCATGGCTATGGGCCCCGTGTGCGGTGGGATGCTGCGGTGTGCTCAACGACGACGACGACGACCCTGTTGTACTTTGCTTCTGTTTCTGTTTCTCTTTGTCTTCTGCTTCTCTCTTACGCTAGTTATTCCTTGGACTCACTGGTTTCGCACCTCAGCGTTCAATTTCAACTCCTCTCCGAGTCTTGCTACACCCACCCAAAACGCCTCTTTAGATCTAGACTCGCCATCTCTCCTCCGCACGGAATCCACCACACGTAATCCAAGCACCTGTTTGTTATAGTGCTTTCCAGATTTTGCTTGGGCTGCTAGATATTAGACGTTGAAGATTGAAGAACGAGAGTCGCTAGTGGGATGGCGTCGTATGATACGTTGATAGGGTTAGTTTCATCTCTCTCTCCCTCTCTCCTCTTTCACCTTCTCTCTCTGCCTCTCCTCAACGCCAACCCAACCCACCCTCTCTGAAACCCCGACACTCATGCCTTGTCTTTTATACCCTATAGTTCATTCCTGATAGCGACGTGGGTGAACACGCTATTGTATACATTGGAGATTACACAGGTACGTGTGTATATATTCTTGCGTTTATGTGCTTTGCTGACTTTATACCTTCTCTCTCTCTCTCTCTCTCTCTCTCTCTCTCTCTCTCTCTCTTGCACCGCCATCATCACTTCTTCCCGGATTCCTCCTCTTCTAATACTTTTTTTGCACCCCTCGCTCTACTCATCACCGACGACTTCTTCAAAATCGCTCCTCGTCCTACGTGTGATCAAACACATATAACACACACGACGTCCTACTTCTAACACCCAACACCCAACATCCTACCTCCAACACCCAACACGCCCTACCCCCAACACACGTAACACACACAACACCCTACCCCCACCCTACCTCCAAACTATAAACTATAAACTATAAACTATAAACTATAAACTATAAACTAAACCCCCAGGCCCGAAATTACTTCAAAACATACTCCAACCACGATCCGCCCCTCATCCGAGGCGTGGTGAGCCTGTGTCTGGTACTGGACACGGCGAGTCTGGTGGCGGAGTATGCGTGTGTGTATTTGGTGAGTATAATCTATACTTGCGCTGATTTCTCGCCCTCCTTCAAAATTTCCGAGCCTGTTCATACCCTCCTTGTATCTTTCTCGCTCCCCTCCCAAGCTTCTCGTATTCATCCCGTTTCCTAGCTCTTTCGTTCTCACTTGGCGTATTAGCATATCTTGGTTTTCCTTTCTTTGTTTTTTCTTTTTTTTTTTTTTTTCTTTCGTTTCATCTCTCTCTTTCTTCGTTTCATCTTACCTCAACCTTGGAAAAACAACGCATACTGACACCTGTTTCCATAGTACGGCGTAACACATTGGGGTAAGGAACCCCCCTTTCTTTCCCTAGCATTTTCCACTCCGTTTGGATGCTGAAGATCTATCTATCTGTTTATTTCCTTTGTGTTACCACCCCTCCTCACATTCCACTGACAATTTTTTCGTGCTTCGTTTCTTTTTTGGGTTATTGGATCATGGATCATTAGGCGATGAGACTTTTCTCGTGAGTTATATGCCCTTCTCATATATGATCTCGATGAGTTGCTGGAGTGTTGAACTGTGTTTTTTGTGGTGTAGCGGTATAGAGCGTGGTACGACCCCTCCCTCTCATCTCATATACCAGGACCTCGCCTTACTGATAATGTTTCATCCCCCCCCTCATCCCTATCATCCCCGCACCGGAATAACAGGACTACACCGAGTACGTCTCTCCTCCCCTCTCTCCCTCTTCCTCTCTTCTTTCCGTCTCCGGCTCCCCTCTCCCTCTGTCCGCGTTGATGGTTTGTATTGATGGATGGAATTTGTGCCAGTGTACCTGTTCGCGACGGGCACGACTGCGTTCGTGGTACAGTCGTTTTTGATAAGGCGGTATTGGAGGCTGTGAGTCCTTTTTCCTTCCCTTCCTCCAGCCATCCATTCGTCCGTCTGTCCTTATTTCCAACCCTCTTTGAGTTTTTTTTTTCTCTCTCTTTTATTTGCCCAAGATCATCACGATCGGCTCTTTTCCCACCCCTTTTTCCTTACCGACTTGTATTTCATCTCACCGACTTTGTTTACTGACGACTCTTATGTGAATCACGATAGAGCTCATAAGAAGCTGTTGGTGTACTTTATGATATTCTGTTCGCTTGGCGCTGTACGTCTCTTCCTCCCTCTCTCTCCCTTCATCTCTCTTCCTCTCCCTCCCTCACCCCCTCTTTCCACTTCTAATAATCCTTCTAACAACCAAACCAAAAACAGCTCGGCGGCTCCTACGGCCTCTCCATCGTCATCATCCTCCACAACACCTACGAAACGAGAAAAGACAGCGTAGCGCCTGCGATCGTGTGGTTAGTCTTCAGCGTCGTTACGGATTATACGATAGCGGTGGCGTTGATCGTGAAGTTGAGGAGGATGAAGAGTGGGTTTAAGGCGTCGGAGGGGTGATGCAACTCTTTCTTCTTTTGTTGAGTTGGACGGGTGCTGATGATGGTTTGGTTACTTTGTAGGCTTGTGAGGCGGATAACGTATACGACGATTCAGACGGGGATGGCTACGTCGATGTTAACCCTCGCGACCATGGGAGCTTATATCGGTGTCATATACGGTGGTCAGCTTAACAACAACAGTCAGCATCCCCCCTTTCTCTCCCCCACAATCATGAATCACAGTACCCACTAACACACACACACACACTATTCAACTCCGGATCTAGTCCCATCCTCATTCGGGTTCTGCATGGGCTGCACCTACACCCTCACCATGCTGCACAATTTGAACAAGCGCAAGACGTTGTCGGAGTACGTGGATGAGACGATCTCTTTTCCTAGGGAATTTGGGACGTTGGGGTTCGGGCTTACGAAGATCAGTACGTTACTTTCCTCTGTGGTCCCTTCTTTCTCTCTTTTTTTGTTCTTGGGGCAGTTCAGGACCTTGAGACTGGATATTCGGAGCTGATTAACGGTCTTTTTGTATGCCTATCTACAGTGGCGGAGTACACGAAAACCGTGACGAGGAGAGATTCCGGGCCTCGTGAGCAGGAGGGGGGTTTACATGGCGTTGCGAAGCTGGATAGCGGTGCGACGGCGACGACGGTGACTGCTACTCAGCAGAGTTCGAATCTAAAGGTAATGGTTCTCTACCCATCCCTTTTGTTCGGTCAAACAATGCGATTCGGGGGTTATGCTGACTCAAAAGCGTTGGTTCGTTTATAGAAACATACACTTGATAAGATGTCATTGGCGTCTGCGGGACGGTTAGAAGACGTCGGGGAGAAGGAGGAAGTTTCGAATGGTGCGTTGCGTTGCGCCTCTCTAGCTTCCGAGCTTCGGAAAGTGCCCTTCGTCTAATCTATACATTCCTTGTTTTTCACTGTAGCAGATCGGGGTGATTTATATCTAGACCGTGGGTCTCCTTGTTGACCACCACACACCGCACACTGCACACGGGTCCGAGTGCTTGAGCAGGATGGGTTTTTGTGACGGCGTTTTTGTATGTTTTGTTTCGTTTTTAAGTCTGTTTTTTATACCGTTTTGCAATGAGTAATATATCATAGAATGAATATGGAGATCAAAGGATAGGGAAGGGCGAAGTTTTATGCGTGAGTTTAGGAACAAAAATATGGTCCCAGGGGAAAGGTTCTTTGAATGTGGACGAGCGAAGTGGTTATTCCGCTTTTATTTCGAGTATCTCTGAGAATAGGGCCAGCTGATATCGGACTCGCTTCGCTCGCCCAACTAGATAGAGTCTAAGCAACAGGCAAAGGGAAAACGCTGCCTAGCAAACAAGCAGCCCCAGTCAACTACTAATGAGATACGACCTATGATCATGCCCCGGGGCCTCCTCCTTAATCTCCTCCCACATCTCCTCCAACTCATCAACCACCCACGCATCCAACCTCCCCTCCCCCACCCAATCCAAAATCTCACCCAACTGCACCGCCTTATTCGTACCCACGATCACCTCGTCCCCTTTCTCCCCATCTAACACTGAATGATACACGACCCAACGATAGGCGAGCCCCGCCCTGCTTATACCCGCTCGTCTCGCCAGGTCCGCAAATTTAGATAGATACGATAAAATGAGAGGTTTATTATACACGTTCTGATTCATAGTACCTGTATGTGACTCCCAATGCCATCGCGTGCCTTTCATAGGATGTGTGATATCATGCGGTGATTTGGTGAGGAATCCACCGGCCATGGGGCTGTATGCTTGGAATGAGATGTTGAGCTTGCGCAGGGTGGGGAAGAGCTGGTGCTCGAGGTTGCGGAAGATGAGGCTGTAGGAGCCTTGGTAGATGCTTGGGAGGATGAAGTTGAGGGCTTTTGCGGTGGTGTGGATGGAGAGGAGTTGGGAGAGGGAGAAGTTGGAGAGGCCGAACTGTGGGATTTGGAGGGGGAGGTGGGGTGGGGTTAGGTTTGTGGGAAGAGATGGGAGAGGGATGAGGGGAGGGTGCGAACCTTGTTGAATCGACCTTGTTCGTAGAGGTATTGTATCGCTTCCATAGTCTCTTCGAACGGAGTCGTAGTATCCGGCGCATGAAGCAGATACACGTCCACCTAAGTAGGACGCACAACCACCACACCGTTATCGTCAGCTTACGATCACAATAGGGATACATGTACATGGAAGCTAACCTTATCCACACCAAGCACCCTCAAACTCTCCTCCGCATACTGAATCACCTTCTCCCTCGTCCCGTCCCCAGGCGTGAACCCAGGCGCTTTAGTTGTGATCTTGAACCGCGTCGAGAACCCGAGCGAGGAGATGGTTTGTTCGCTGTTTGGCTGGTCATGAGTGAGATATTCGTATTAAGGATTCTTATTGTAGGCGTATAAAGTGGAAGCATGAAGATTCAGAGGAACGATGCCGTGATGATGGATGCGTGTTTGACTCTTTGAGGGTGGGAGGAGGGCTTACGTATTGACGAGCGGTGTCGATACTCTCCACGCCCCTTGAAGCAGCCAGCTCGAATGCGCGTAAGGCGTCTTCGCGCGTGGCGAAGGGGACGGCGGTGCCGTAGGTGATCTTTGGGTACGTTTTGTCACTGGGCGGGGACATGTTGGAGAGCGATGTGGTGGGTGTTGTGGTGGGTGTTGTGACGCGACACGTTGGTTGTGTGTTTTGATTCCGAGCCCGAGGTCGTCACTGGTGCTACATGTACAAGTTCAACGTTCAACCATCGTCCTTGGTCCCCCTGGTCTGGTTCAGAGAACTTATAGTCAACTCCTCCAAGTCCTGTCTAGTGACCCATTCATTATCAGCAACTTAACGCGCCATCCTTTCCTTTCACTTGTCCTGACTCGGATCATCTGTAACTCCAACATAGCACACAACAGTTCTGAACTGCCCAAGTTGACTCGCTGAGAAGAAACGTCTTGTATCACAGGCTGCACAATGGTCCAGCGAAGAGCTTTTGAAGAAGAAGCCACAGATTATGAAAGTCCACAGGGAGTTTCAAGAGCTGAAGGCTCTCGAGGCGTAATCAGGCCCACCTTCTTCACTAGCTTTTTCTTTTTTACAGTAATCGAGTGCCGTCATGATCGCTATTGCTATTGTTTCAGCTGGCTCTACCTTTTTCCCTCCTGTACGTCGCTGGTTCTCCTCGGTCCACAATACGCTAGAGCTATATATACTCTTCTTGAGTTTATATGCAGACGTTGAGTCGACTGCTGCTCTCGCAATGCATCCAAATAAAAGAATCCTGCGGCTGGGAGAACAGTTGACCCCCGGGCCCCTTACGTCGCCAATTTACTACAGCAGACCGTTGCGATGTCGTATCCCTCCTGCGACGGACCCTCTTCATAAATCATAATTCCGGGATCATTACTGTAACTCCCATTCTATCTCGGTACTGACTATCAGTACTCAATGGTTCCTATTGTACAGTAGCTAGCGAATTTTTTTTTGGCAGAGTTTGCAGGGATCGTCCGCTCTGAATCGGAATTTACAGTGATAACCGATTAGATGGAGGGCGTCGACTAGCCGTTGCTAGCAGTGGGTGAGTTGTTTTAACTTTTATGTAACGGATCCCTCATGGCAACATCGTTTCCTGAATCTCTTTGTTAGCTACTATTACTTCCCTGGCACTGTAAGCAGCTGTATATCTTCTTCGTCTCGTTCACTCATATTGGCTATAGCTTAACTCGGTATTTGAAGTGCAGCAGTCAACATCCCTATAATCGTTCTGTACCCTTAGTACTCCTGCCTTCCGAATTCCAGCAAGCCCAACTGTAGATCTTTGTGAACTTGCTAGTACAACTCATATGGGTTCGCATGATACGTTGATAGGGTCAATTTCCTTTTTTTTCTCATCCGATTAAACCTCCCAACTCCTAGACTCTGGCTAGCTCAACCATCGTCTTCATCTTCTTCAAACATCACCTTGATTACTGTTTCAATCTGACTGACACGTACTATCGGGCTGTTTATTAGAGCTTTTTTGATTGCGACTTGGGTAAACACGTCGCTGTTCACATTCGAGGTCTCTCAGGTGTGTAGTATCAGTAATCGATTTCTGGTTCCCTTCACGCTATCCGGAAACTTCTCGACCACTGGAACGCTCATATTGATGTTATAGGCATGGAGTTACTTCAAAGCCTACTCAAAGCACGATCCGATCATGATCAGGGCTATGGTTTGCCTCTGCTTGTTTTTCGACACTGCGGGTCTATTGGCGGAGTACGCTTCTGTTTATCTCGTGAGTCTCCAGATCGGCCTCTTTTTTGTTTGATCGATTGGTGTGGAGCAGCCTTGACGCTGATCGATATGCTTGCTTTGTTTGTTCTGTTTAGTATGGTGTAACGCATTGGGGTGAGAGACTTGTCCTTTTCTCTCTGTCCGAGTCCGAAGAGCTGAGGGTTGTCAATGTGGTGGTCTGACTTGTTGCTGATAGGTGACGAGAGCTTTCTCGTGAGTTCCTTCGCTTGATACGTATTTTGTCTTCAAAATCGTAGCTGAAACGCCCGTTTTCTTGCATCTTACGCTTGCAGCGATATAGATCTTGGTGAGTGATACTCTCCACCGTTAATGTGCTCGAGATGCACACAGACCAACTCAAAACGCAATCTATCCTTCTTTTGGATTTTCATCGTTACACGGTACCTTGACTCAGGACTACACCGAGTACGTCCTCCCCAATCTCCTTTTTTTATCCTCCCATCCTCTCCTCCAATCCCTGTTCCTTCCTTCTGAGCAGTGGCTGACGGGATCTCGCATCGTATTGCAGTGTACCTCATGGCAACGGGAATGACCTCATATGTGGTGCAGTCGTTCTTGATAAGGCGTTATTATTATTTGTAAGTTCTCGGCCTCGATACTATATGAGATCTAGAGCTTGAGCACACCTCCTCGACAGGTCCCGGAAGAAGTACCTGGTTTACTTCATGATCTTCTGCTCTCTCGGTGGAGTACGTCTCTCTCTCTTCCACCACACACTCTTTTCTCTGAGTATCAGAACATTGCCGATGCGTTGGCTCACAAAAATTGTATTTCTATTATATAGCTAGGAGGCTGCTACGCGCTCTCCACGGTCATCATCGTCCACAACGCATACGCAACGAGGAGAGACAGCGTGGTTCCGGCTGTAGTGTGGCTAATCTTCAGCGTCGTCACGGATTATACGATCGCCGTAGCGTTGATCGTACAGCTCAGAAAGATGCAGAGTGGGTTCAGGAGCTCGGAAGGGTGGGTCTTTTTCAGATCTTCCGTGTCGTTGAGATGGGGTATCTTTGTGGTGGGGGATGCTGATGTTTTTTTTTTGGTATTAGGTTGGTGAGGCGGATCACGTATACGACGATTCAGACGGGTTTGGTGACTTCGTTCTTCACGTTCGCTACGATGGGGACGTACATGGGCTTGGTCATCAGCGGTCATCCGAAGAATAACAGTACGTTCATGTTCTCTCTCTCAAATCCTGGACTGATGGGTTTCTCTTTCCATCCCTCCCTCCGTTTCTCTTCTACGACCACACTATAAACAGTCCCGTCATCGTTTGGCTACTGCTTGGGATGCGCGTACACACTAACAATGCTCCATAACTTGAACAAGCGCAAGACGTTATCAGAGTACTTCAACAAACCGGATTCGTTCTCTTTCGACGTTGGATCGCTGCGCTTCGGTTTGAACCCACAGCTCAGTATGTATCTTCCAGTGTCATCTTTGATGAGAGGTTATCGGATTTCTATGTTGTGTTTGCTTTCTGCTGCTTTTCGTTCTGGAAGGTTACATGGGATATGCTGATCTGGGTTTCTTTCCCCCTGGGTTTCTTGTCCCGTTTTTCAGAGAGAGATACAAGCACCGTTAGTACGGACTCTGGTTCTCGGAATAAATCAAAGAGGGGATATCACTGCGGTGCTCCGGTGCTAGACAGCGGGTCGAAGGACATGGGGGTGATGCAGCCGTCTGCCACTGGTGTCGAGGTATGTTTTGTTCTTCTTTCTCTACTAGGCCATAGTATGGATACGGAGAGATTGGCTGATTCTTGATCTTCAGAAACCTGCTGATGATGGATGTCTCGGTTTTGAGCGGCCTCTACAACGATTAGGAGCGGTCTGTGAAAAGGAGGAAGGCGCTATCGGCAGCAAAGTTCAAGTTTCCAGTAGTATGTCAGAGACCTCTCCTTGTTCAAGTTGACCTCTAGCTTTACTAGTAGGAACTCATAGTTCGATGTGTATACATTCCCCCTCATAGTTTCAGAATAGGACAATGCCATTTGTTTCCAGACTTACGTTTCTTCTCAAGCTCATGCACGCTCTATATTCTTCGAAGAACGACCAAATCCGAGTCGAGCAATTAGTATGTAGATAGAAGTCGTGCAAATGCCGGGGCCAAGGAACCTTCCGAATCACCTGGCCCGGGGATTTGCCCAATCTGGGAAACGTACTTCTGGCCGAGCGATATCTCAATCGTATACCCTCCTTCTCTTTCTTTCCTTCTTACCACCACCACCACCACCACCATCATCATCATCACCTACTCGAGCATGGGTGAAAGTTCTCGGCGTGTCGTGGTGCCCACTTCCAGTACTTCTACTACCCCGATCGCTCGACCTGTTCCACAGAGGAAATCTATACTGGATCACAACCCACCTCACGATACGCCGGCCGCTCTGGAACTCATCCGCAGTACTTTTGAATCGCTGTTCTTATCTCCATCCTCTTCTCTGAGCGATGTAAAGGTCCAACCGCTCTGCCTCCCCTCGCTATACCACTGTATGCTCTATGTCTTCGGATACGAGAGGGTCATCAGGGTCAGGCCTCCCGAATTGATCTTGCAGCTTCCGACCAAGTACCCTTCATTCCTCAACATGATTATGCTCTTCGCATTTACACAGACCTCCGTGGAGAAACTGCGTAGCTCCAATGATAAGCTATCAGTCTGTTCCTGCGATAAGACCGACAAGCTCGTCAACTCACTTCACAGATCCCCACCTATCCTCCTTCGCGTCGAACCTAGCTCCGATCCCATGCGTATCACGAACCCTGCCAACGAGCTTCTGGGCAAATTGGGCAATCTCATATTCCGGATCCTCTGCACCATCCTCAAGGCCACAGATCTCTCCAAGTTCGAGAGGATGCAGGCCAGGGCTGCTACGCTCAAGCCGAGGGACGATGGGTACACAGGGCTGCTCTATTATCTGACAGTGGAACCAGAGTCGACGATGAGAGCGTCTGTGGCATGGTACGAAGCATATCGCTGCGTCTCTGTCGCCGAGTTTGTTGCTATCGAACAATCAGAAACTCACAACGTTACGTGGAACATGATTTACAGCGACCCAGAGGTCCTGTTTCGTTTCGTCGATATGGTTTTAGATGACGTAGAGAGGGTGTTCAGAGGGTGCATCGAGAGGGGAGACGGGGTTGGGTCGTTGGATATAAAAGGACTCTCACACGCAGACGACGTCCATCAGATCGCAACACTAGCCTCAGCACCGTTTGAAAGCCATGGCATGCCGCCTCCCATCCCCACGTCTCTTCTCAAGCGGATGTATAAGCGGTTCTACACCATCCTCGAGTTATGGACAGAGCACGAAAGGACGTTTGAGGGAGCGAAGGAGCTCGACCGGATTGCTCGGACCTTCCTTTCCCATCCCGCCAATAATCTGTTCTCGAGCTTGAGGAAAAGGAATGCGCTAGATGACGAGACTGGGCGTTCTTTGCATCCAGTGGTGATGGATTATCAGATCAAAACTAGTGAAGCGGCGAGCCGAAGTCCGTTCTCGGTATTGCTGTCAGGGTTTCATTTGTTGAAGAGCGAGAAGAGGTGTATGAACCTCGGGTGTAGTGAGTGTCGTTTTTCCTTGTTCCGTGGCGTCTAAACAGCTTTACTCTCCCAGAAAAGACACCACCCGTATCCAAAAAATCGTTTTCTTTGTGCACCGGATGCAAGCTTTTTGCGTATTGTGAGAGCATAGTCCTTTTCATTCCTATCTCAACGCTCTCAGACTCCGAACCCTGTTACCCTACTCCTCTCTCATTCAGGTTCCAAAGAATGTCAACGCAAAGCCTGGTCTAGTCCACCAGTGCCCCATCGCCAGCTCTGCAAGCCCGTCGGTCTTCTCATATCCATATGGGGCTCCACCACGCACGAAAGCAACGCTATCCTCAGATCTCACGCCTTTCTGAAGAAAAGCAACGGCTTCAAAGGTGATCCGGATGATAGCTTAGAGACGTTGAGTTTGCTACACGGATACGATAGGAAGAAGGTGGCGGAGCTGTGGAGGGTTTGGTACAAGTTTGAGATCCTGATGGTTACGTCCCAGGTGATTCCGCCGTTTGAGGGGGAGATGGAGATTATCAGTACGGATCCGGATTCTCCGTCTATGCCTTGGTATAATCTAAATTAGCGTTTTGTGTCCTCTCCTGTACGTGGGTTTACTCTGCGTGATTAGGCCTATAGTAGACGATGAAAGACAGACGACTACTGTATGAGACTTATTCAATTGTATGTGTCTTCAAATGGTTCTATAGCTGAATAGTGTATGTATGAAGACGAAAATTCTAGGAGATAGCTGTATATTTGAGGGGCATAATACTAGCCTGAGACAAAGAGGATGAAAGAAAGTAACAGACTCCCGAGCGGTAGAGAAATGAGAGAAGAAGGAACTCTCAATGACAGGGCGTTACCGCGTTCGGAGAGCCTCCAACTCTTTCACTTGTACAAGGTGATAGTCTTCTTTGGACGATATGAGATGAGATAAAATGATCGTTCTCCTTCAAAGAGGACAAGTTGGAGGACGTTGGATGAAAGTTGAGCCTGAGGTGAAGTGGACGATAGGTACCGGTTCGGTCGGCCACACCGAGTAGCCGGGTCCCCATGATCTAGAGGTCATGACCTTCGAGCGCACCTTGGCCAGAACCAAGTTGAGGACTTTGAACTTCAAGTACATTCCAAACGTACTCACGACAACTCCAAACCTTCAATGCTTGCCTATCTCAAACCCATCGCTCAGAAGCTCATGCCACTACCCAGCCGTCTTAACGCTCTCGTTCCTCCGGGTGCTCTCGAGAGGACGGTGACTGGACCTTTAGTTCGTAACGCCTCGTCGGCGGCGGGTCATCGTTCGTCTGCGGTGGAGAAGCTCTTGGAGAAGAAACCAGACGACGTGGTTATCACGTTCGCGAAGAGGACTGCACTTGGAAGGGCGAAAAAGGGCCAGTTCAAGGATGTGCCTGTAGATGAGATGCTGAGAGCGCTGCTCGTGGTAAGTATTCCTGTTTCAGTCCGTTTGTGCTAGGAACGTACACGGAACTTATGGGTCGTGTTCTACTATTTCTTTTGCGCAGGCTACTCTGAAGGAAACTCATATAGATCCTGCTAAGATTGATGATATCTGCGTCGGTAAGCTCTACTTTCTTGCTTTCTTACCTATCAGTTCCTCAAAACGAGACAAACGCATTGCAGGAACATGTCATCCTCCATCTCCACTCTACGTGTCGCGAGCCGCAGCATTGGCCGCCGGAATCCCGGTCACCGTGCCCATCTCCACAGTGAACAGACTGTGTTCCAGCGGCCTGATGTCTGTACGCAACATCGCTCAGGCCATCAAAGCCGGTGACGTGGGCCTAGGCTTTGCTGTCGGTATTGAAAACATGACCCTCAAGTGAGTTCTTCGTTTTGCTTCTATTTGGGGGGCCTTGCAGCAGCAGCTCTGGCTGGTGCTTGCATATGTGATGGTGTGCTTGAGAAAACGGAAGATCCGTGCTTCCTTTCTCAATTCTATTCCGCCCTATTCTATTCATCCGAGTTCCCACTTGTGCGACTTGTTTTCTCATCATGATTCCTGTTGTTTTGTTCTTCCGTCTAGTCCGAGGCCGACACCTGAGGTGACCACTGGCGTATCTGACCACCCCGCTGCAAACGACTGCATTCAGGTACTACTCAAATCAACTACTCTATTTTGAGATTTACTGATCCAAGTCGTGTTCAGCCTATGGGATGGACATCGGAGAGAGTAGCAGCGCACTACAACGTCTCCCGGCAAACACAAGACAAATACGCTCTCATCTCTCACCAGCGTGCTCAAAAAGTATGTTTCTCTCCCTCACATTCCTCGATCGTCCCCACACCATATAACCTTCTCACGTTTGCTAATCACACACACACCTCCTCGTGTCTTTTCCTATTAGTCCGTGGAAGCCAATGTGTTCGCCTCAGAGATCATCCCCATCACACTGAACACAGGTGCCGTCGTGAGCGTGGACGATACAGTCCGACCTGGTGTCACCATGGAGAGTCTGAGTGGCTTGAAGCCTGTGTTCCCTCAGTGGGGTCCTGGTGCTTCTGGTTCGTGCCTACATCTCCGTACTTGCCCTATTCTGTCCTCTGAGACGTTGCTCTGTGTCTCTAGGTCCTGATAGCGTGGAAGGAAGCGTCTCTCCACCTGCTGCAGCCCCCAGCACCGGTGCGTCGACGACGGCGGGCAATGCGAGCGGTGTAGGCGACGGTGCTGCGGTCGTGGTGCTGACGACAAGGGAGAGAGCCCAGAAGGAGGGGTGGAATGTGATGGGGAAGTGGGTTGGATGTGATGTCGTCGGTCGGTGCCTTCTCATTCTTCTGTGATTTAATGTGGCCCTGATGAGTGCTGCTGTAGGTGTTGAGCCAAGATATATGGGTATCGGACCTGTGGTCGCTATCCCTGCGGTGCTTGAACGCTTCGGGTTGACCAAGGAGGACATTGACGTGTATGAGGTTCGTCAGATTAATTTGATACCGATATACATTTACTTGTCCTTACCTTACTCCGTCACAGATCAACGAGGCCTTCGCGTCCCAGTTCGCTTACTGTGTTGAGGAACTGGATATCCCTATAGATAAGATCAATCCTAAGTAAGTCATCCGGATCCCCTTCGCTCCCGTCGCAACTCATCCACCTACTTCTCGCAGCGGCGGTTCCATTGCTTTAACTCATCCCGTCGGCATGAGTACGTATCTCCTCCTCTCTTCCTCACTCTTCCAGTCGGTAGCTAATGAGTTGTGTTACTTGTATTGTAGCGGGAGCACGTCAGATCGCCACTGGTCTTGCTCACCTGGAACGTACGGGCGGTCAGCTGTTGTGTACGAGTATGTGCGTGGGCAGCGGCATGGGTGCTGCAGCTGTTTTCGTTAGGGAGTAGGTGAGCGTCGGTTCCAGTGGAACGAGGGTCTGCAAGCGGCCATAACGGCTATTGTATTTTATGCTATCTATGTTGGTTTGTTGAATGGTAATTACCTGATTTGAATCGATTCTAAGGAATACGACTCGGAGAGCTTAGATCTTATGTTCAAGAGCACAGTAGTTACACCAATCCTATCATACTCAAGTTACGCAATGACTAGACGATTCGGCTGATCAGGATGCGCCTAAGTCACTCGTTGACATAGAAGTGAAGGTTCAAATATAAACCCTCAGGAAACTTCTGTCGTCCAGGAAGGAGATGCATGCTAAACGGGTGAGGAGGGTGAACGAAACAGGGCTATGTAAAGACCGAGACAAGATCGGTTTGAACGGCTAAGTATGTTCATGACACGAGTTTGGCATCAGATGTGACAACGATGGATCTGAAATCTCGCCCCTGCTATATGTTAGAATCTGCAGGTCAAGCCACGATTAGTTCATACACAGGAGTCTAAACGAGAACAGGAATACAAGTCCCCATGAGAGGGAGAGCATCCTCTGGACGAGATGAGCTCCGAATAACGTCAGGCTAAGGAGGAACAGTCCTCGATCCACATAAACGAGGGAGAAGGACTGGCAAGGCACTGCGTGTAGTAGGCCTCTGCAATGATTCACAAAACAAGAAGGGCAAGAAAGTTTATGTATAAATCGCTCTAATTCACTACATTCGGAAAGGTTGATCAGGAAAGGGCTTGGGGAGAACACTAGACAGGATGCATACCGTAAATAAGGCGTCTAGGAAGGGTGGCCCCGGAGCAGGAGTTACGACTGCGAAGGAGCCTGTCCGAAGTACTCCCACTGCCCAGGAGGTGCCTTCTCGACTAGCGGCTCCCAACTACGCAGAACAAGAATCATCAGTAAATTTGAACATATTATAGCATAGAATAAACAGACGTACGCTTTCCATTCAAGCATGTTGGTCGCCAGAGCCAGCTCGTCATTAGCAATATCCAGACTCGTCTCGATTTGTCCCTCCTTCAGCTCAGTCTCAACCGCCTGCACAGCACTCGCATCATACTCGGCTTCTCCCTTAGGAGCATTTTTCAGGGCTGCTTCCACTATGCTGATCTTGTTCTTCGTCAAGGCTTCAGCGGACTGCCTGTACACCGCATGTGACGGAATCGACGAGAGGGCCGTTAGTGTCGATTTATAGGTCTGAAGTAGAGCCGGTAATGGGTTTGGGTGTACTTCAAGACCTGTTATGCCGGTAGAAGTCTTGATAGCCTGGAAGAGTGGACGAGAAAGACGGAACATCGTGTAGAGGAGTTTTGGAAACGAGGAGGACGTGGAGTTGTGAACAAGAACCGTGCGAAAAAAATTAGTGATGATCTCGTGACCTCCTCCACTCACCGTTGTCATCAACGACGATAACCACATTCCCTTCGCTGCACTCCACGACGAC
This sequence comes from Agaricales sp. HM26-F1, assembly GCA_002718315.1. Lineage (NCBI taxonomy): Eukaryota > Fungi > Basidiomycota > Agaricomycetes > Agaricales > Agaricales sp. HM26-F1. The sequence goes on from NIBX01000127.1 coordinate 1,918,389, forward strand.
GGCGACCACAGCTTTTTCTCGCTCTCTATCCCTCAAATATATAATTTTCACTTAAGAGAATGGACTCTCTAATACCATTCACGACCTCTGGCTCGCTCATGGACTGCGTAGATCGTATGCAACGATTTCCTCTAAGTTCCCCGTCATCGTCACCAGAACTGAGCCAAATCAACCACAAATCCCTATAAAAACTCTGTGCTTCTTGCATATTCTGCGAACGAAACCGCTTCTTGCATGGAAATACATCCTCTTGGCATATCTCTGCTTCTAGGCAAGATGCTCGTCGTGCTAAGAGACGGCAGGAAGCTCCACGGCGTGTTGAGGTCGTATGATCAGTTTGGTATGGCAATCCATTCTTTTACCCAATCCATTCCATGGCTAATTGTGTACATGGGAATAGCGAATCTAGTACTAGAGGATACCATCGAACGCGTATACTATGGCAACGCATTCGCTGAAAACAGACACGGTCTGTTTCTCATCCGAGGGGAAAACGTCGTCCTACTAGGCGAAATCGTGGGGCACTTCTTTCATCCTCAATCCGTCATACTCATCAATCGTTTTCCTCGTCAGGACCTCGACCGAGAAGACGATGTACCGCTCCGTCAAGTTGACTGGGCCGTCATCGACCCGCACTGTAAGATGGATGCCGAGAAGAAGAAAGTTCGGGAGGAGATCAAGGCTCAGATCCTCTTCGAACAGAAGGGATTCTGCAAGGAAGGCGGGGAAGGAGACGGATATTGAGGTTTTATTACTTGGCATCATGAGTTTGCGTTGCTTTGTCTATCTTTTCTCTGCATAATTTTGCTTTGGTCTCGATTCCAGGGTTCTTGGGGGGTCAACTCCAGGCAGAGATTCATTCATATGCCGAACCCTGTAATTCTGTGTATTAACTCCAGTAGAAATGTAGATCTATCTCTCTATCGAATCGTGAATGGACCCTCACAGTCTGGGCTGGCAATAATTTCTATCACTGTCGGAGAGGACGTACACATATCTTGCACCGAAACGAGAGAAACATACGGTAATACAACATGATCACAGCATAGCACATAGCATGGAGACAGTACAAACACGATGATGAAGAAATATGAGAGAAACGAAACGTCTAGGAAATGATGCTACGGATACGGCAATGTATGATATCGAGATAAGACGCTACACATATGGATGGATAGGAAAAGAGACCAAAAAAACCGATTAGGGCCATATATACACAGAGAGAAAGTATAGGGTGCAGGGGCAGAACGTAGTACTGGGGCAAGAGATATACAAACACATAGAACATAAGATAGTTTGTCCGTTCAACCATCTAACGTCTTCCTCTTCTTCTCCTGCTTCTCTGAGGTGGCGATACCGTTGGCTTTCCTCCCGTTAGCGCCGCTAGACGCCTTCAGCACGGCTTTCGCACCGACACCATTCAGTGTTGGACCGTCAAGGTCGAGCGCCCGTTTTCGCGTGTAGAGGAGTTGTCGCTGAGCACCGAGAGGATCAATTGTGTCCTCGATCCGCCGTCGAATATCACGTTCGCGAGTAGTGAGCTTGACCAAGGCTTCTTCTTTAGAATGTTTCTCAATCGCAAGGTCTTTTGTTCGGAGGGCTTGCCAGCTGAGGGTAAGGGAGTGAGTACGTGAACCCCATGACGATGAAAACGAGCCTACCCTGCATGACGCTGGCACTTCACCATACCGGAACACCACCAGTCCCCGTGTCTGACTTCATCCTCGTCACCGTCCGCACCATTAGTCAGGACACCGATCATCTTCTGATCCCCTTGGTCGTCGCCCTCGCCGTTCTCTTCGTTCTCTCGCTCAACGTCATAGGTTTCCAGCACACTGGTACCGAAGTCGCCCTCGACTTCTTCATCACCAAGACAAAGGCGCTGATCCCAGCCACAGGTACCGACCTTCTCCGCTCTCTCCTTAGCGAGGTCTAAGAGCTTTTCGCGCCAGAGGACGACGTCCATGGCCCGTTTGAGTTCTTCTCGCATCTTGACCACTTTGTCTAAGAGAGCAGTGAGCTTCTTGAGTGCGGCTTCGGAAGAGGCCCCGGCGAGGGCAATGTATTCGTTGGAGGTAAGCAGTGGGCCAGAGAGTGTGGTGACGTCGTTAGAGCAAAGGGAGGATGGTATGGTAGTCGTTTCCTGTGGAGGAGGCGAAGAACCCCTAGCCCTAGACGTCTTAGTACGAGACTGATCCTTGGGCTTGGTATGGGAAATAACCGTTCCCTGCCTCTTCTTCGCGGTCTTGACCTTGTCCCACAGCTTCTCCTTCTGGCCGCCCTTGTTCGTCCAAGCATTGATCTTCGACTGCATATGCTTCATCCCACAGGACTTGCTGCAGTATTTGGAGTACGCTCCACGAGACGGCTGATGACAAGCAGCTGCAGACGCTGGGTTAGGATGTTGAAGGCCTCGGAGACAGCGGGGTTTGTATGTGGTCTTGAGGGAGAGTGTCGGGTAGGCGGCGATACAACGTGGACAGAAGAACTGGTCGACGAGGTCGACCTCGAGGTCTGGCATGGAGACACAGGAGGTATGGTACCACTCGTCGCATCTACCCATAGACGATTAGTAAAGACGGAATTGAGAAAGGGAGAGTGGGATAAACATACCGATCGCAAGCAATCATAACGCGATTCTCGTCGTACCGGCTCTGACAGATACAGTACAACCTATCATCATCTACTTGCTCCTGTTCCTGTTCCTCGTCCATAGGTGCATCTCCGTCTAGAGGGGCGGATGAAGAAGCTCGGTCGCCTGGGGCAACAGAGGTAGATCTGGAACGCGGAACGTCGCTAAGAGCGGAGGAGAGACCTGGACTGCTCGGTCTTGACTTCTTGGGAGAAGGACTGGGGGATGGAGATGGAGGCTTCGGTTGTGCTGAAGTCGTAGCAGCAGCAGGAGCTGTAGCGTTCTTGACACGAGCCATCGCGGTGGCTTTGGCTCGTCCCTTGGCTGAACCGTCTGCTTTTGAAGCTCTTGCGCCCTGCTCAACAAAGAACGATCATATAAATAAAAGATAACAAAGGAGAGTAAAAGTTATGCACATACCTTCTTGCTCTTCGGACTCGTCTTTGTACCAGGCTTGCCTTTGGCAGAGTGGTTAAGGGCTTCGTTTTCGTCGGCCTGAGCCACCGATCCTGCAGCAGTAGCTTTCATCGCTGGACCCGAAAGCTTCTTGTGTGGTGTATCGTCTAGCAGGCTCAACAGCTCGTCGTCAACGTCCATATCCGTATCCCCACCCGCCTCGCTCTCCTCGACCTCCTCGTGGGCGGCGTGAGCAGTCGTATCTTGCTCTTCGTCATCGGCACCCAGCACTTCTCCTTCCAACAGATCAGCTGCGTCAACACCGTCGACGTCCATAGGCGTGTCCGGTCTGGCGGCCTTCCCATCGTCCATATCAAGATCCAGGTCCAGATCCTCAAGAACACGATCCGAACTCCCCGAACGAGGGGGTACACCACCAGAAGGAGCCTCACGGTGGGACTGGACACCAGCACGAGCAGGACTCGTAGGACCACCAGCAGTCTGAGCTGCCTGGGTCTGAGACGGAAGCTTTCCCCGCAACTCGACGTCGTCCAGAATGTCTCCGACAAGTGAATCCACGATGTCCTCATCAGGGTCGGGTTTAGGATTGATCGTGATCGTTGTCGTCTTGATCGTCTTAGTCGTAGACGGAGCTTGCCTCGGCCTCGTGGCAGGAACAACGCCATGGGGTGACGTAGCGCTGGTCGACTTTCCCAGAGCATTTTCCAGATCCCGTTCAAGCGCCATGACCAGGTCGTCCCTTGTCGCGTCTTGCACTGCTGCACCAGACGAAGAAGGAAGAGAAAGGTGAGAGGCTTTAGCTGACTTCTTGCCTGGATGCGTCTGAGCGATGACCGGGGGAGGAACCGCGCCCGGATTCGTGCGGACGATCGTCGTTGTGGTGGAGGTCGGAGGAAAACCAGCAGACGAGGATGGGACAGCCACAACGGGGTTCTTCACTTTCGCTTGCTTTTCCGCCTGATTATGAGCCTGGGTCTCCCGAGACTTGATAGCCCTCTTGCTCGAGACCGTCGTCGTGCTGGACGTCGACGCTGCTCCGAGCTTCCCACCCGCTTCAGCTTTCTCCTTCTCCCTGGCCTCCTTGGCCTTCTGCTTCTCCTCTCTGTCTTTCCTCTTCGGAGGCTGCGTCTGCTGGATGAAAGGAGGTTCTGCTTCCGGTATATGCACAACTCTGAGTGGCTCCGCTCTACGTCGTGGCTCGGGTACGTATCCCAAATCCGCATCGTCATCTTCATGCTTGACAGAGACAGGGAATGCAGGAGATATCTGGATCTCTTGTGGAACCGATTGGTGGTGCTGTGATGAATGAGGGGGGAGTCCGTGGGAGTGAGGTCCCGCATGACTGGAAGATGATGAAGGATAATGGGGACGCTGGTGAGAACCGGGTGAAGGCGGCTCATGACGTGCAGTACCATGGACACGGGAAGGGGACTTATCCCTTAGTTTCTCATGTGAACCAGAGTATCCAGACGCAGACGGAACTTTGGTATCGCTGGAAGATCGTCCGACTCCTGGTCCAAATGCCGCGTGAGGCGAATGCTGCTGCTGCTGCTGAGGGTGATGATGATGATCCCCGGAAGAGAGAGGACGGGGATAAGATGGCGACCCGTCTCTAGGCGTCGAAGACTGCCCCTGTCTCCCGATACTCTGCCTCCCAGACCCAGGTCTCCTCAACGTGCCGTCCTTCTCCCGAGCAGGGATACCCACACCGGGCCCAGACCCACCAAAAGACGGGGACCTGACACGCGCTCTGCTGCGCGGGGACACAGCACCGTCCCTAGACTCCAACGACTCAGAAGACCAACTGTGCCCATGGTACGAGGGCCGCTGGTGGGCCTGCTGCTGCTGCTGTCCATACTGCGCTGACGGGGCAGACCCCCAATGCGACGGCACCTCGTCCATCCTCGCCACAGGAGCAGAGGTACTAGACCCAGAAGATCGCCTCCTCTTCAACGGAGGCTCCCGGCATTCGTCGTCTTCCCTCATCACCTCTCTCGATCGCTCCCGATGATGATGCCGACGAAGCACCTCCCTGTCGTAGGCAGCCTGGCTCTCGTACATACTAGGAAGAGTAGGCCGATGCTCATGCTCTTGAGAACTTGGAGACGCATGAACATGAGCTGAGGTATGACCCTGGTTGTCTTCCCGAGTGGAGTGACGGGCATAGTGGGCGGAATGTGGAGACACAGCTGAAGAAAGTGGTTTCGTAGAAGATGAAGGACCGGTTTGAATAGGGGGTAACGTCCGTAGAGACTGAAGGGGCGAGAGCGACTCTGCATGGCGCTGTGAAGTATGATGATGATGATGCTCTTGACGATGAGAGGACGACGTCGAGGACGGCAAAACCTGGGGCTGGGTTTTATACCTGCCCTGCTGCACCGATTGCGAATGGGGAGAAAGCAGCGGCCCATGAGTGGGTGAAACCATCGCTGAATGCTGATGCTGTGACGCAGAGGAGGACGACCGCTCCCTCTTCATCGTCGTCGTCGGCTGCTGTTGCTGCTGCAAAGCGTGGTGATGCTGATGGTGGTGCTGATGTTGCGGCCCCTGATACTCCCAGGCCTCCTTCCTCGAGCTACTCCCAGAGAGACTCCTTTCCCTCATCCTCATCGCCCTGAACTCCGCCTCCTCGTGCACTGAGGACGCAGAGGCAGGAGCAGAGCTTGACACGTGTGGCCCCGGAGCAGAGGTAGAGATAGGAGGCAACATGGGACTTCCCGATCCACGTCTTCTAGCCTGAGGGATTGAAGCAGCTCCGAAAGCAGCGGAGCTGGATGAAGAGGGACGTGCTGGGGCGGAGAGGGGTGCTGGGTGACCGGAGGGCAAAGATGCTGGATGACCAGAAGCCAGAGACGCGGGGTGCCCAGATGACAACGGTGCGGGGTGTCCTGAGGACGAAGCAGAAGGCGGAGGGAGAGGAGGAGGAGAAATAAGAGAGGACCGATGCGCCCGATTCCGCTGAGACGATTGATGGATCGGTGGGAGTGGAGATACAGCTCCCTCGGTATCACCGTGCCTATCGAGTATCATAGCTTCACCCTGTCCCTGTCCTAGAGCATGGTTCCGTCCTTGTCGAGAAGAGAGCGGAGGCGGAGGATGTAACTGTTCATAAAGGAGAAGAAAAAAAAAAAGGAGAAAAAGTAGATCAGCAACACTTCCACCAACAAAAAAAAAAAAAGCAAACGAACCTTCCTCCTCTCCCTCTCCTCAACCGGACTCACAGGCGCATACCTCGCACCATGCCCATACCCATGCCCATCCGCCGAAAACGCTACCCCAGGCCCACCGGGCCCACCTCTCAACGCATCCTCAGGGCTCGAAATCGCCCTCCGCATCATCTCAGGCGAGCCGCCCAGACCAGTGAATGACGGGGGCAGAGGGAGCACTGAGCCAGAGCTCCGAGCGTGCGGATGGGCATGACTATGGGAGTGGGATTGAGGGTGGGTGTGCGATAAAGACCCGAGACGAGGAAGCGGGGAAGGCGCACTCCGGAGCTGCGTATATGTATGATGGGCACCCGGCGAACCAGCCAGACCACCAGTCGGCGTCTGCGGGTGCGACACGCTCCCTCCAGACGAAACACCCGGTCCACCAAGGGGCGTAGCTGACGACCGAGGCGGGTGCACAGACCGACTAGAGCCTACACCGGAAGGAGCAGAGCTACTACTAGCTAGAGGCCTATCCCACTGCTCCGCATACTCCCCCCGCACGACCCTCGTCTCTCTTCCTCTCTCCATCTCAAGCTGCTGCTGATGTTGATGCTGCTCCGCAAGCCGAGCTTGCATATCCCTCTCTGAGATATACCCACCACCGACACCGCGGCTAGAAGACGAGGAAGAACTATCTCGTCTGTGTTTATGTATCACCGCTTCGGTTGGGTAGGACGAGCCGTGGGGCGACTCATGTTGATGATGTGACCGCGTCTGAGAGGAGTCCCTACGGGGCTGAGAACGAGAAGAAGAGGGAGGAGCAGGTGGAAAAGCAGGGGAAGGAGTAGGTGGAAAGGCAGAGGAGGGAACAGGAGAGAAAGCAGACGAAGGTCCAGGTGGAAAGGCAGACGAAGACGAACTCCCTGGACGACGGGGCGAAACTGAACGACCCCCTGTATGCGCTGGGACATGACGCATATGCTCTTCACGACGCTCTGTATGAGCATACACCTCCGGGTGAGACAACACCCTAGGTCTGGACGCTGAACCAGGCGGCGGAGGTGGCGATCCCATCATCCCTGCGTGTGAACTCGCTGGCCTAGGATGATGATGTTGAGGATGCGGCACGCTGGAGGGCGTATGTGAGCTAAGCGGTCTCGGATGAGAACGTCTTGTGGAGGTAGGGGTAGGGAAGGAGCTGGGGCTTCCTTGAGCTGAGGTGATAGTGCGGGGAGGAGGCAACATCTGTGAAAAGAAAAAAAACCAGAACCAGCATCAATTCCCACAACCCAAAACGAATAAAACAAAGCCCACTAACCTCCTCATCGTACTCCCGAGTCCTAGACACCGACCTCGAGCGTCGCTCAGGAACACCATGCTGAGACTGTGCCCAATGCTGCTCCTGTTGTTGAACTCGATGCTCCTGCTGCTGCTGTACCTGTCTCTCCTGCTGCATCATCTGCTGCATCTTACCCTGCTGATACCTCTGCCTCAAAATCTCCTCCTCAGACATAACACCCTGCTGGTGCCCCTGTACGGTATGCGACACCGAGATCCGCGTACGCGGTGTACTCGTGCCCAAGCTCACAGTACCAACAGCACCACTATGACCAGGAGCCACACCTACTCGTGTAGATGTAGGGTTGGTGTTGGTGCTTGAAGATGAAGCTACAGCTGAGGCGGATGGTGGAGGGGACATGTGTGAGGGGGAGCTAGGCTCACGATGACGATGAGGGGCTTGATGAGGGTGGTGGTTTGAGTGCGGTGGGTGCTGAGCATGAGCTTGGTGTGCCTATTGCAGAAAGAATCGTAGGTCAGTGATGTTGTTCATCGATAACGATAGGATAGCGTGGAAGATAAGGGTACGGGTGCAAGAACGGATTTTCCCTGGAACAAGGATATCGACAGACGTCGAGATCAGGAGGTAAAAATACGGCCGCCGTCGTTTGGGATCGTCCCGATGCGTATATGCTGTATGAGAACCAGAGGTATGAATCCTCCCCCTGGCTATATGCGTCGATCCAAGAGAGGAAAGAAGCATACAAGGACCCCTCCCAATCAGGGTAAAGCCAGAACATCACCCAAAACAAAACAAAAAAAGGGAGCAAAACACGAAACCAATCAACAGCATAGCACCGTAACAAGCAGCGTCTATACCTCCTCACTCACTGTCACCGCCTCCCATATTCCATTGAGATCCTTAAGATCATAGTCCCAACCATCTCCAAACAAGAAAAAATGAAGGAATGGAGGAATGGAGGAAGAGCGGATGATCTCCGGGGAGACGGGTACTTGTCTGTATTTACACAGAGATGTGAGTGTGAGAGAGCTCTCGGTTCCAGCCCCTTGATGCCTTTCCCGTGGTTTCCACGGTGGGGCAAAAGGGATATGGGAGGGCGTGAGAAGCACGATTTGAGGTACGGGCCCGGTACAGTGGTGATTGAGGGGATGTGAGAAGGGAGGAAGTAAGAAAGGAGAGGATGTATGCGGTTCTCTGAACCACCACAACAGGAGCAACGAGCAAAACAAGAGGAAGTGAAGGAGGGGTGGTGAATGAAAGGACGCGCTTACCTCGTCGACAGCGACGCCTTGATCATCGTCGTGCTCTTGCTGATGAATGTGTCGTGAACCTTGGGTTGAACCTGGAGAACGAGATGCGTATCCGTGTTGAGGGTGCCTCTGTTAGAGAAATGCGAGTTAGCGAGGTGGAATATCAAGCCTAGGGTGAAGGGGAAAGGAAGATGTCGAACGATGAGACTAACCTCTTCGTCTCCCGTCTTCGGCCGAACACTAGCGATAGTTGAACTGGTAGAAGCTTTCACCAAAGGCTAACCAACACCAAAAAAATACCCTTGTTAGCGCATATATCGACCACAAACACCAAAGCATACATACATCTTCGAGTCTACTCCTCTCAACGCTAGCAGCGAGCACCAGCGCGTCGAGACCCGCAAGTCCTCCTCCTCCACTTGCTCCTCCTCCAATAGTACCAGCAGAAGGGACGGGGGGAGCTGCAAGCCCAGCGCCTCCGACAGGTGGTAAAGGCACAACCAAAGGTAAAGGTGTCCTCCCCGTCTGCGGCGTCGACCGGCCAGGCTGCCGTCTCTGGAGATGCGGAGCAAGTATAACCGTCTCAGGGACCGGAGACGAGTTCCTCGTCGTCGTACTGTTGGTCACAGTCCCCTTCATCGGCTCGACGCTACCTCCTCCTCCGTGCTGATGCTGATCGTGGCCCTGGTGTCCGCTGTGGGTGCTGCTCCTGCCGCTGGTGGTGGTGTTCCCATGCAGATGCGGACTCTCGCCGGAATCGAAGCTGGTGGCTCGTTTGTCGGGGGTATGCGCGGTGGCGTTGGTGGTGTTGGGTGCGCCGTCGGTGATGCTTGTGCTTGGACTGGCGTCCCGGCCCTCGTTGAGAAGACTGGTTATATCCAGCCGTCGTGACATCGCTTTCGTTGTTGTCGTGCTCTTCTCTCTCCTTTCGCGATGTGTCTTCAGAGGATTTAGGTGATTGATTCTTGGTTCCTCTGAGCTCGTCGCGGTCGTCGTCGTCGGTGATAGAGGTGACTGCGCTGGGTTGGTCGATTGGCGCGAGATGGGGAGGAAGGGGGAATAATAAGATACGAAAAGACGATAGAAAGATGCGGTGGGAGAATGAAGAAGAAGAAGAGAAGAAGAGGAAGATGGGGAAAGGGAAACCTTGGTCGTCGCAGAAACGCTAAACCGGACCTGGTGACAACAACCGCAGAGCAAGGCCCTGAGAAACAGAATGGGCAAACAAGTTGAATTCCCACGACCCGCCTCGAGGCGCGACGGTCATCCCCCCTTATGCCATGGGGTCACCAATTTCATCATTCCCCGGCCGAGATCGGTCCGAATTGATTCCTCCCCCCTCTCGCTCCCTTTTTTTGAACTTTTTCCATCTGATTCTGATTGAATTGAGTTTTGGTGGCGGAAAGATATTTCATTTGGGCGTTTTCTCGTTTTGCTGAAGCAGTGTTGCTTTGTTGGATTCCACGCACGGACCTCCTTGGGAATTTTTTCTTGGGAATGGCTGAGATGAGGGGATCATCCCCGTTGCTTTGGTTCCGTTGTTGGTGGAGGGGTGGTCGTTGCGTTTCGTCTTGTTTACTTCCCCACCCATCGTATTCGACTCTCAATAGGGCTCGCCTTTGGGTTGCACTGAAGAATAGTTGGACGAAGCACTGGAGAACGATGCTGCTTGCTTGTCGCCCGCTGGGATCCCGGATGATAGAGTTTCAACCTCTCATCTCCCAGTCATATCCTCAGCGTTCATAACAACTCATAGTACAACGCTATCTATCCCCTTTCTCGTCTACTCCAAACTCCGAACGATCCATCCCCTACACCGTACGACAATTCCAAGAGTAGTAGGATGAACCACACCTCCTGCATCCATGCCATCACAAACATAGTCAAAAGACTGACGATCGACCACGTTCTCTCTCACTTCCGACCTCTATCACCCTCCCTGTCAACTGTAATGACTTCAATCGACCACGTTTCTCTTTCACTTCGGTCCTATATCGCCCTGTGCTTCTCCGAGTAGTAGCGCTTCCTTTTTCTTATCAGGTTCTTTTTCTCCTAGGATCTACAGTCCTTTTTATGGCGTCTCTACTTATCGATTGTGGTACCTTCTACCTTAATCCTAATGGGTTCTTTCCAATTAGGATTGGACCGTGCTAGACTTCCGAAGTTCATAGCGGGTTGTCGTGTGGTATCGCTGGCCGGGTCCTGCAGATGACCTCCCGAGTTCATTTGGGTCCACAACGCAAGTTGCACTGATTTTGGCGGACCGGGTCTTCTGTACTTTGTGAAGATCTTCAAAGCGCGTTCGTTGACACAAAACGATTTCAACCCACTTCCGCCCTCTCCAGGATCTGGTGTGTAGAGGCTCAAGGTTACTGTGGTTCTCGAAATGCGACTGTCCCCCTCCCTGTGCCTTACACCCTATGCATCATGTGTGTTTTCCCTCCCTCGTCATGGATGACGACGCTTGCTCACTTGAATGTATAGACATCGCATTCTCTGTATCGACCCACGCTGGATGAGACTCTGAAGATCCCAACGGACTATCTGTGTTCTATTGAATATCGATAGGTACTTCTCAAGAACACCTTCACGCTGCTCTTGAACCCTAGCGACTCCTTCGATACGGACCATCGTCATTCTACGTAGTTCAAGTCTGTTGTTTATTTCAGTAACGAGCCAGGTTAAGATCTGGTATCATCGATGTCCACTCACTCTAGCTCAGTCGACCGAGAGGGTTGGTTTGCGCTGAGGGTTGTCATCTGCATCATCTTGTCTATCTAGACGTATGACGTCTAGCCTAAAATATAAGTGACGACGCGGAAGCCACCTATGTATACAGATCCGAACTCAGGGCGACGTCGACTTGGGTTGTTTCGTGGTCAGGCACTGCGGAAGGAGGGAGTGTACTGTAGCAGAAGAAGTTGTGTGCCCCCGAGTACATCATAATGGTCACGGTTTAGTCGATGTGAGGAGCAGACTGATCCTACTTCTTCTCTTGTACTTGTATTACAATGTTATTACAGCACTTCCTCAAAACTCATTCCAGAGAGTCGCCCTTCTGAAAGGGTCAAACTCAGGCTTTCTCCTCCACCTTCCCCTTCTTTGCTTGAATCATTGTCATCTCGGGCTCCACCTCGAGCTCCTAATGAATTAGCGTTTGCGGCCACAACTGTGTGTCCCTGGAGGCAGTGTCCTCATCAGCAACCGCCTCGGGCCAGGGGAAGACGATGCATCGGAGACCTCGTCGGACGTTGCCTCTTCCTGTCATCACCACCCAACATCTGTACGACAGTGAGAAACTGATGATATCACCACACCATCTGCTCAATTTACCGTCCCTCTTTCTCTTTCCATCAATTCTCTCAGTGAGCTTTGCTCTTCCCACCACGGGTTGTCCAGCGTCATTCAGGTCCAAAGGCTCAATATAGGTTATTGTTCAGACGCCCTTTGGGAGGACCTTTGCTGAAAAGAGATATACACATCTGTCAGTTTTGACCCTTCTCGCGGTTCTTAGACCGTAAGGCTGCTCGACGTTTTTCTCCTTGAGGACACAGCTGTCACCGTACCGTCAACATCCCCTTCCCTGGTCGCTCTATATATCAGAGCTAAAAATACGGACAAGTTGTGCCTTAGGTCAAGAGAATCCTAGAGGCTCATATAATCCGGACCTGTTTTTGCGTTCCGTTTTTCGTGGTCCCATCCTCCGACTTCTTTTGTCTCTCCTTCAGCCTTTCTTCCTTCCTTTTGTTTTTTGTCAGGGAGGCAAAAACTTTAGAACGTCTTTCATTTTTCACGCTTTTCCACTTTCCCTAAATTCCTTGTGGTCAGTGTGTCAACCCAGCTAGTTCACGATGCGTTCGTTCTCTACTTCACTCGTCTTGGCCGCTTTAGTTTTGCTGCGGTCTGGAGTATGTGCTGAGGATTACCTCGTTTCGAGGAGTCTGGGCCAGAGACGTTATAGGCGTTCAGATTCGTTTAATCTCAGTAAGTCTCAGCCCACACTACTGTGTCTAGCGTGAACTCAACCTCTAATAAATATCCTACCCCCATTATTCAGCCCTATACCACGTCAACGACGTCCATGCCCATCTCGACGAGATCCAGACCTCGGGTCAAGATTGCCCTGACCCATCCACTGGGTGCTACGGCGGCTACGCCAGGATCAAAGGCGTCGTAGACGCCAAACGGCCCTCCTCTAATAACTCCCTGTTCTTAAACATTGGAGACGAGTTCCAAGGGACGTTGTTTTATAGTTTCTATGGAGGAGAGAAGATCGGTGAGACGATCAACCAGTTGGGGTTCGATGCCATGGTTCTGGGGAACCATGAGTTCGATAAGGGGGAAGAGTATTTGGGTGAATTCGTGAGTTTGTTTCTCTGTGTGTGCGTTTGTGGGGTTGGTTGTGCTGATGATGATGGGAGATGTAGGTTAAGAACCTGACGATCCCGGTCCTCTGTGCGAACATCGACACCAAGGAACCCACTCTCAACTCCACACTCAAACCGTACAAGGTCTTCCCGGAGCTCAAAACCGCACGTACGTCTCAACTTTTGACCGTCCCTTCTCTTTCACAACGATCTGACGACCAAAAACACAGTGATTGCCCTCACGACGGATACCATCCCTGCCATCTCTAACCCCAACAAGGACACCACGTTCTCCTCCCCAGTGACCACCGCCCAATTCTGGGCAGACTATGTCTACGCCAATGAACCTGACGTGGAACGTATTGTTGCGATGACGCATATTGGATACGAGCAGGATATTGAGCTCGCTCAGCAGACGAAGGGGATCCATATGATCGTCGGTGGTCATTCGCATACGCTCCTGGGCGATATGGATGGAGCGGCGGGGAAGTATCCTACTATTGAGACGAATCAGGATGGGGAGGAGGTGTTTGTTGTCACTGCGTACGTGCCTTTCCGTTCGTGCATCTATCAGAGTTCTTGAACTTATTTTTGACCATGCATTCCAGCTGGAGGTACGGTGTATATCTTGGATACATCGACGTTGAGTTCGACGGGAAGAAGGTCGTTTCGTATACCGGCGGTCCTATTCTTCTGGATAACACTACTCAACAAGACACCGAGCTTCAGAAGCAGATCAAAGAATGGCGTGGCCCGTTCGAGGAGTACGGTAACGTCGTCATAGGTCAGTTCTTTTTTCCTTGTCTTCTCACTCCTTTCGTCTGTGTCTGAATTTGTCGTGTTACCTTCTGTCAGGTTCAACGACGGTCCTCCTCGACCGCACCGTCTGCAAGACCACGGAGTGCAATCTCGGTGACCTCACCTGTGACGCCATGATCGCTAACCGCTCCAACCAATCCACCATCTCAGGCTGCATCCTGAACGGTGGTGGTATCCGCGCCTCCATCCCCGTAGGGCCCATCACGCGAGGCGAAGTCATAACCTCGTTCCCCTTCGGCAACGCTCTCACAGAGGCTACGTTCAGTGGCTCAGACCTCTGGAAGATCTTTGAAGGCGCGGTATCCGGGGTGTCGCAGTTTAACGGACAGCCTGTCGTGTCGCTGCCTCAGACGGGCGGGTTTAAGCTATTGTATAATCCGAACAATGAGGTCGGGAAGAGGTTGATCAGTTTGAGTGTTGCGGGTGGGGATGATGTCGATTTGGAGAAGAATTATACGGTTGTGACGTCGGATTTCGTTGCTGGGGGTGGTGATAACATCGTCCCTGCGGTCTCTCAGATGATTGTACTCGACACTCTGGACGAGAGTGAGTGTTCTCTTTTACTCTTCAAAAAAGGACATGTTGCTGATTCAAACGACAAACCAGTTCTGGCGGCTTACATCAACGAAACGAGTCCAATTTCTCTTGAGATGCAAGGCAGATACGAGGTTACGAATCAGACTGAGCCTTCTCATGTCCTCACAGGCGATGCTGCAGCCTCCAACCCATCTACGGTTCGATTAACTTTCTCTGCTCTGGTCTCTCTGGTTATAATGATGGTCGTGTTGTAGGATTCTTAAAGCCTGGTTTCAGAGCCTTGAATTTGGGCATTTCTGTATCGCTATCGCTAGCTTTTGCCTGCTGCTTGCTTTCTTGGCTTCCTATTTATTGATTCCTTGGTATTTTTAAATGCTATCCTATGGTTTTGCTGTGACTGTTGTGCGTTACGAGGATGGACCAGGTGGGCTGGTAAATTTTGTCTGTAGACACCGGTTCCGACTACAGGGTGTTCTGTCTGACAGGGAAGCAATTGTGAGGAAACTTGAACGTTTGAACCCTCGCTCAAGTGTGATCCTCATCGCGTTTTGATAACCAATACAACAAATCAAATCAGTTAACTGAGAATTACAATCCGGGGAGCAATTGCAAAAAGCCTAGGTGTTATACCAAGGGTACTTAGGACAGTCCGGATCTGAACCGACAACCCGAATCGGCCCTTCAACAAGCGGAATCTTGTGTGACGTAGCCATTAACCTCTCAAACGTGTACCAAACCTTCCAAAGCTCCTCCACCTTCTTCCTATCGTACCCATGTAACAAAGCTAGCATCTCCAAGCTATCGTCCAGATCCCCTTTGAAGCCATTGGACTTTTGAAGGAACGAGTGCGAGCTGAGAAGGGTGCTGGTTTCTTCGGAGGTGGCACCCCAAAGCGATTTGAGGAGTCCGACGGGTTTGCAGAGTTTGCGGTGAGGAGCGGGCGGGCTGGACCAGGCTGTGCGCTGGCATTCTCTAGAGCCTGAGAGACAGGGAAGGAGATAAAATGTAAGCCAAGAGAGTGTTGGGGTAGAGATGAGGGGAACGATATCTTACAGTACGCAAACAGCTTGCAGCCGGTGCAGAAAGGGAACGCTTTCTTCAACACAGGCGGTGTCTGTTCTACAAAGCGATAAGTTTTAAGTTTGAATGCCTTTGAACGAGAGTATAATACGTACTACATCCAAGATTCATACACCTCTTCTCGTGCGTCAACAGATAGAACCCAGACTGCAACATTGAGAACGGACTGCTCCTAGCCGCTTCACTGGTCTTGATCTGGTAATCCATCACCACCGGATGCAAAGAGTCCCCCGTTTCGTCATCCAATGCATCCCTCTTTCTCAAACTTGAGAATAGATCTTTAGCGGCTTGGGAAAGAAAGGTCCGAACGATCCGGTCGAGTTCTGTTGCTCCATCAAAAGTCCGTTCGCTCTCTCTCCATAACTCGAGGATGGTGCAGAACCGCTTGTACATCCGCTTGAGAAGAGACGTAGGGATGGGAGGCGGCATACCACGGCTATCAAACGGTGCTCTGGCCAATCTTGCGAGATGATGTACGTCGTCTGCGTGTGAGAGTCCTTTTATATCCAACGACCCCACTGCGTCCTCCCTCTCGATGCAACCCTTAAACACCCTCTCCACGTCGTCCAAACCCATATCGACGAAACGGAACAACGCTTCTGAGTCGCTGAACATCATATTCCACGTGATGTCGTGAAGTCCTGTTTGTTTTGGAGCGACGAACTCAGCAACGGAGACACAGCGATAAGACTCGTACCATGCCGCGGAGGCTCTTATCGTTGACTCCGGGTCCATCGTGAAGTAGTACAAGAGCCCTCTGTACCCGTCGTCTCTCGGCTTGAGAGACGCCTTGGCTCGCATCCGCTCAAACTTGGATATATCCGTTTCTTTGAGGATGGTGTAGAGGATACGGAACACGATGTCGCCCAGTTTACCCATGAGCGCGCGATCAGGGTTCGTGATGCGCATGGGATCGTCACTGAGATCGATTTGGGATAGGGTAGGTGGAGATCTGTGAAGCGAGTTGACGAGATTATCGCTTTTATCGCATGAGCAGACCGATAGTCTGTCCTTTGAATCTATCAGCTTCTCCGTAGATGTCTGTGTGAATGCAAAAAGCATCATCGCGTTGACGAATGCAGGATACTTCATCGGAAGTTGAGAGATGAGCTCGGGGGGTCTAAGCCTGATGACCCTCTCGTACCCAAAAACATAGAGCATACAGTGGTAAAGTGAAGGAAGGCAGAGTGGTTGAACCTTTACATCACCCAAGGAAGAAGAGGAAGACAGTGAGAGTGACCATCCAAAAGCACGGCACATGAGATCCAGAGCAGCCGGTGTATCGTGTGGCGGAGTGGGATCCAGTACGGACCTTCGTCGTGGCACAGGTTGTGCAGTAGCGGTGGTACTACTATGGTTTACCACGACATGGTGACCTCTTGCAGCCATGGTGGTGGTGGTGGTGGTAAGGAAAGAGAAGGAAGGAAGATGATCAAGATACAGCTCAGGGCTCAGATGGCACATTTACCAGATTAGGCTACTCGGCTTCGGCTGACGCTGTAACTTTACTTTGGTGATGGTTCCGATGATGAAGGGGAATTCTGGGCCACGCGTCGGCCACATGTGGGAAAATTCGATAATGGGGACGAGTTGATCTCGGACCTCTTACTAATGCACCCTCTACCATCTTCCTTTCCACGATCATGAAAAGCCGTGAGGATGCTCCTTATTCCTTTCTTCTCCATCGTACCGCGAGATGACACCTGTTCTTCATGCAATCTGTTCTGTGTAGGCACTGAACTTCGTCAACGCATCAAGAGCACCGTCCCTCCTGCGAACTCCCCCGGCTTCGACTCTTACTTAGGGAAGCTAGATTTCGACAAGTATCTCCCTATGACTGTCGATGTCTTGAAGCTGGAACTCGATAATAGCATCACCAACAAGGCTCCCCCGCGTCTTTGCGTCTACGACAGCAACCTGGACATGATTTGCAGATCAACCGAACCGATCGATCAACTTCCGATTCGTTTCCCAGATCTTTTCAACGCCCTCGTGTCCTGGATCTTCAGCTATAGGTCTGGCGATGCTATTCGTGCGTTCATGAAATCGAGTGAAGCGTGCTCTTGCAGTACAAAAGTGCTGGATGAGAGTAGACCGCCTACCAAGGCTGCGAGTCGCCCAGGAGACTCGGTGATCAGTATTCATCTACGGAATTTCGTCGACGTGCTATTCCGTACCTTGTCTACAATCGTGTCGAAGCTTGAGCCCTCGAAGCTCGTTCGCGTCAACGAGAGGGCGCGCTCGAAGCGAACAGATAAAGGTTACAGGTCTCTGGCTCAATATCTAACGACTGATCGTCAGGAGATGTTCAACTCATCACTGACCTGGTTCGAGGAGTTGCAGGTTTCCTCAGTGCTGGATTTCGTCGCCTCTGTCCACCATCGTCGCGTCGGTTCCGCCTTCCGCCAGATCCCATTTCTCGTTCCCTTCGTCAGATCATCCATGGCAGGTCTCCCCCCTTTACTTGAAGGAGCGAGCTTGTCCAGCGATACGGACGAAGTGTATATTCACGGCTTGACCAAGATAATCTTCTCCGTTTGCCTCACACCCCCGGAAACTCCGAACCCTGCGGAGGTCATTCCATTGGACGACCTGGACACGCTTTACACTCTCGTCTCTTCGGCTCATGCTATGGTCAAGCAATTCTTACGGGCCCCTCCGCCAAAAGCGACTAGTGCACCCCGTTCTGTGATTATAGCCCTTGAAAAGGATATGGTCGTCGCGTGGCAAGGGGTATTCGAGCTATTGCGCGCTGTGGATCACCCGAAGTTGCCAGGACTTATAAATCAGCCCCGTTCAGCCACGCCTCACGAAGGCGCGAATCTGACCACACAGCAAAGGGGGGACGCTCAGACTGCGGTTACCATGATCGCCGCCCCCTACGCATGTCTCCAGAGTCTGATATGCAGCAGGCTTATGGATCGTAGATGTATGAATACCGACTGCAGTAAGTGCCTCCTCACTGTTTAGACGGTATCTCAATTCTCACTGCTACGGATCGCTCAGAGCGCTACCCTCAAGGGTCGGAGAAACCGCACTCTCGATGCTCTAGATGCTTAACGGTGACCTATTGTAGGTGTCCTCCTCTTGCCGTACAATCTCTAAGTATTCATTATTGTCGTCCTTTGATCAGGTTCGCCAAAGTGCCAACGAGCCGCCTGGACTTCCCCCGTCGTCCCGCACAAAGCGGTTTGCAGAGATCTCGGATTGCTGAAAACACTCTGGGGCAGGCCGGATTCCCGTTCGCCGGAATGCTTTACGCCTAGCAAGGAGGGCCTCATGACTCTCGATAACGAACTAGCACAGCTCTCAAAACCGTGTGGATTCGACGAGAAGAGAGCTTTGAAGATTGGGATTGCGTTAACGGACTTCCAGCATGTGCTTGGGAATAGGGAACCCCCGCTTCCTTCTCAGGCGAATTTACCGTTGTATCTGTCATTCCTTAACTTTTCCAAGTGACTGGGTGAACTTCGCCAACTTTTGTTGTAACTGTACAGATACTCTTTTCTCGAGTTGGTATTATCTACACATGTATAAGTTCATCTTCTTTCATTGTACGTGTACCCCTGGTCATTATCATGTAACTCGTTTGACTCTTTGAGAATCAATGTTTCACTATTTATTCTAATCTATGGTGGGCCACAGAAACAAAAGCAGACTTATCAACACCCTCATGAACGCCAACGCCAAGACTCTGAAGACCCAGCGACACATGGATTGGTCGAATTTCTAATTGTCAGTGATGAATATCGATGAATTCTGACCGCTGTTAGGTACGATGATAAGTTAGCGCCTTGTATACTCCCTTCTCTCATACCCACATCTCGCACGATGAGGCATCTCTTCGCTGTCCTTTCTACAGTTTTTCTGTTGCCGTTGGTCAGAGCCGAAGACTATCTCGTCTCACGGGACCTCCATCAACAGGTCACTAAGCGGGCCGAGAGCTTCAACATCTGTCTGTACTGGTCCAGCTATTTGTTTCTCCTCCAAACGAACTCACATAATCCATTGTCGTTAGCAATCTACCACGTTAACGATGTCCATGCTCATCTCGACGAGATCAGGCAGACGGGAACCGACTGCGTTGATCCCTCTGCTGGGTGCTACGGCGGTTACGCTCGTATCAAGGGCATGGTGGACGCTAAACGACCTTCGGTCAAGAACTCACTGCTGCTGAATATTGGGGATGAGTTCCAGGGCACGCTGTTCTATAGCTTCTATGGAGGAGAGAAAATTGGGGATACCATCAACCAACTGGGGTTTGACGCTATGACACTGGGAAATCATGAGTTTGACATGGGCGAGGAGTACCTGGGGAAATTCGTAAGAACTGCCGGTCTTAGTAGCCTCAATACATGCCTCATACTAACGTTTCTCTCTTGTAGCTGAAGAATTTAACGTTTCCTATCCTTTGCGCGAACATTGACACTAAGGAGAAAGCGATAAACGCGACTGTCAAACCTTACAAGGTCTTTCCCGAGTACAAAACTGCCAGTACGTCTCTTTCTACGCATCCTCGTCTTGACTACCGCACAGCCTTATTCGGTTTTCTCGATTCCAGTTATTGCAGTGACGACACCCACCATCCCATCCATCTCTAATCCCAATGAAGACACGATATTCGCAGACCCCATCGCCACCGCACAGTTCTGGGCCGACTACGTCTACGCCAATGAAGATTCCGTCGAGCGGGTTATCCTCATGACGCATATAGGATACGAGGTCGATATCGAACTCGCTAAGAAGACGAAGGGCATCCACGTCATCGTTGGCGGCCACTCCCATACCTTACTGGGTGACATGGAAGGCGCAGAGGGGAAATATCCAACGATAGAGCGGAACCTCGACGGGGAAGAGGTTTTCATAGTGACTGCGTGAGCTTTCCCTTTCTTTCCTGAACTCATAGCAGTTCTGATTCTCCGGGTCCAGATGGCGATACGGGGTCTACCTTGGTTACATAGACGTGGAATTCGACGGCAAGAAGGCCATTTCTTACACCGGTGGACCCATACTCCTCGATAACACGACCAAGCAAGACAAGAAGCTCAACGAGGAGATCAAAGAGTGGCGTGGCCCTTTCGAAGAATTCGCAGCAGAGGTCCTCGGTACGTACGCTCTCACTACCTCCCCCTTCTACAAGCCTTCACTCATGGTCACGGGTACAGGTGAAACCATGGTCGACCTCGACCAAAGCACATGTCAAGGCCAGGAGTGCCTCCTTGGTGACTTCATGTGCGACGCCATGCTTGCAGCACGACTCAACCAGTCTTCCTCCGATCCCAAGCCAGTTGGGTGCATGATCAACGCCGGCGGAATTCGGGCCACCATCTCCAAAGGGAACATCACCCGAGGGGACGTTCTCACAGCTTTCCCTTTTGGCAATACAATCACAGAGCTAACGTTCACGGGTGCCGATCTCTGGAAGATCTTTGAGGGGGTGGTTTCCCGGGTTTCCCAGTTCAATGGGGAGGAAGTGACTTCTTTCGTACAGGTGTCGAAGGGCATCAAGGTGACGTATAACAAAGGAAACGAGGTGGGGAAGAGGCTGATCAATCTGGAGGTGGATGGTGGGGATGGCGGTTTGGCCACTGTGGAGAAGGACAAGGAGTACAAGATCGTCACATTGGACTTCATTGCTGGCGGAGGCGACAACATCCTGCCCGCTGTGGATACTATCGTCGGTCTAGATACCCAAGACGAAGGTCTGTCTGTCCTTTCTCTCTCTCTACGCCTCACCATGACGTTATTGCTCATCGTTTCTATGTCACCAGTTCTCACCGCGTATATCAAGCAACAAACACCTGTCAATATCCAACTCGAAGGGAGAATTGTACAGACCGATGAAACTACTCCAGCCGTCGACTCGAACATAGGCTCGGAGGGCAAAGGCTATTCTATACTATCATGGGCTGGCAGTTGGCCAAATTCTTACGTAGCACTCTTCGTCACTGGTGCATTTCTTACCGTCTATCTCTAGTTAGGGTGTATATCTGGAGAAACAAATCGCTATTCTCTCACCCCTCTGCCTTGATTTAGACTTACGTCTCCCCAAGCTCCGTACCTTTCATCTATATCTTAAGCTCCAGATTCAGCTGCAGCGATTTACCTCGTTCAGGAGCAGGTCTTCATCAAACCTTGTGCCTCGCTTTCTCTGCGGCAGGTGTCGGTGCCTATGCTATAAGTCTGATCGCTTGCTTGGCTATCCCATCGCTTCTCTCCTAGGTTTCTTCTTGTATTGTTCTTTCTCTCTTCCATCATGACCCATCCTACTGTCGAAGCTGGCATTCATAATATGCTATCTGCAGATCATGCCAAGATCCGTGAGTCTAGTCTCGTTTTTAGCAGCAAGTCGCCGATCTAATCACGATGTCGTTGTTCAGGTACTGGTAGTGGAGGTGCGAGTGAGCTTGGTGGCGGGGGCCGAGGAGGGGACGTTTCTAGTCATTGGCGCTACAACAGTCCTACCCAGAACTTCCAGTACATATTGAAGAACGACGATTGTAAGGATTTATGATTGATTGTTTATATTTTGCTACTTGAGACTAATCATACTCTAGCGGCTGGACTCAACGCTTGGGATGCCACTAAGCGTGCTAACCCCTCCAAGCTGAGAGCGTGTCCTGTTCCGTGTCCCCTGTTTACCGGGAGGAAGGAGGTTCTCGACAAGATGCACAGCTACTTCTTTGACTCCAAGTCCGAGAGGCATCTTTTCGTCCTGCATGGTGTAGGAGGATCCGGAAAGACGCAGATCGCCTTGAAGTTTATCCACACGCATTGCAAGGCTGATGGTGATAGCAAGAAATAGTGAGTTCTCGTCGTCCACCAACGCGTGTCAGTCGCATTCAACGCCTTATTTCTTCACCTTCACAGCGTCCAGCATGTCTTCTTTGTTGATGGCAAGTCCACCACAACCATAGACGGTAGTTTCCGTGACATAGCCATTGCATTTGGCGTGGAGCCTGTGACCACTCAGCGCACCATCGAGTGGCTTTCGCATTTCAGGGACAGCTGGCTCATGTTGATCGATGGAGTGGACGACCCAAGTGTGCATTGGAACGACTATCTTCCATCTGGGCGTCATGGTGGAAGAATTCTAGTTACCACCAGGAACGGGCGCCTTCCTGTGTCTTGCTCTCCGAAATCCTCATTTCTCACCGCAAGGATGTGCCCACCCGAAGCAGTAGAGTTGCTGCAGAAGGCGATGCCCGTTGAGAGCTTAGTTCCTCCTACCTTGTTGCTGGAGGAAATCGTCACCGTGCGTATTCTGATTGTTCTTCATTTTTCTTTAGGTCCATTGCTCCTGACGTCTATGACAGAAACTTGATTACTTTCCTGTGGCAATCGCTCACGCTGGTGCGACGATGAAAGAGAAGTTCATGACTCTGAAAGAGTACTCGGAGGAGATAGCCAAACCTAACTCACCGGTTCTCTTCGGTCCATCTACTACGACTCGTATGAAACGGTCTGGAGGACCACGGAATCTCGCCGAAATATGGAGATCCAGTGTTAAAAGACTCGGGTTAACGGCCAGTCGTCTACTCTCTGTGATAGCTTTCCTGGATCCAGAGGGTGTTTCTGAGGAGATCTTCCACCGCGCGACGAGCAGCGTATCCAAGTTCGTGGCCGATTACCGCCACTCTGGCAAGAATGAGGTTTCCAGTGACGTATTGGCAGCTGCGGAGGAACTGTTGGATAACTTCAAGGATTCCAAGGGTCGATGGCGCAGGGATACCTTCCGTACAACGATCGGAGAACTGGTTCAGGCCTCCCTCGTCCACTTTCAGCCACCTTCCATCCAGACGTACTCACTACTCCAGAGATGGCTGCAGACTCAGTCGGGGTCCTCTCGTGGAGTTGCTCGAGTCATCGTCTCCGCCTCCCTGCATAACTTGAATCAGCACGAGAACAAAGCCTATCGTCAACTGATTTCGAAGCAAACCCATCTTATCCTGCTCGGTGCCGGCCCTCCACTCACGATCTCATCCTCACAAACGATAGACTTGCTGAAAGAGGCAACTTCTGCGACACCGCCAAAGTTTTTACCGGATAAACTCCCCAGGCCTCAAAAACCTAATCCCTTCCGACACGCTCAATCTATTCCAGTTATGCGGCCGACACCTCCCCCTCCAGATCAACGCGGCCGCGCCGCTTCTTATGATGAGACGTGCTCCAATCGCCAGAGGATGATGGGCCTTGGTCGCTAGGCTGGTTGTTAATAACCTCGAAGACGGCTCTGGTTATCCATTCTCCACCCCACAATCTTGTACCATGAATCATAGTATGATTTGGCATCGTTCTCTTGTACCTATCGTTATTATTCTGTATGAGTTATACTGAAAGTACACACGTAGCGCACGAGGCTCACTGGAAACAGCTGCCACCTCATTGAGCCTCGTTGTATTTTGTGGTGAATCGCAGTGGGTTCTGAGTGTTCAACAAATGAGAGGACGGTGAGCAAGGCATTCAGGCCTCCAAGCCCGACCGTGAATCACACTGAGAATATGAACAAGCTGGCATAATATTGGCAGACTAGGTTACGAGAATAGAAGACGACGTATAGAAAGAAAGAGATGTTCAACGAGACATTGCGGCGACACCCAAACCAGAACCACGAAGGGTTACCGGCCAAACAAGAGTTTACGAGCGCACCGCACCCAAGTCCCATCGAGCGAATCGTTCTCCAGCGTACTATGACGGTCTCGAGATCCTCGATCCAAGCAACCAGTCCTGAGTTTAACCAAAGGCGGGCGAATCGTCGTCGAGATGCTTTTAAGTGGCTGTGAGTTTGCGTTAAAGAAGAAGAGAAAAGGTCAGATGACCCCCTTATAACCTTCATTGTGATTACATCAGCTTGAGCTGTACAGTTTATGGCGGATTTTCTCACGGTTTGAAGTTGGGACGCTGAGGAGGGGAAATCTGAGTTCATCGATCCCAGCCAGGTCGCTTACACCCCCAGTCAATCGCTTTCGAATCGTCTTTGTCGCCGTCGACAACAGCGATCAGAAGTATATCGCCGACGAGCTTGCGCGTTCGATAACTTCCAACTCCCCATAATTCTACCACTTCACTCTTGTCTTTCTGACGAACGGTGACCATAAGCCCCGTCCCAAAGATGTCGGTGGCTTCCAAAAACCCTTTCGCTCTTCTCGATGGTGTGTAAGACCCTATTCAAACCCCTAAGTTTACTCTGATGATCCTCTCGTGTTGGATGATGCTGGCGATTAGATGACCGCTCTGCTACCCCTCCCCCAGCAAAGTCTAAACCCGCCCCCGCAGCTGCCCCCGCAGCTACCACCAAAAAACCTGTAAACAGGACGACAGGGCCTGCTTCTCGCGGAGGAAAGTACTACGCTCGTGGCGGCGGTGCCCGTGGTGGTGCTAGAGATAACTCTGGCGCCCCTACTGCTGCCGAGGACGCTGTCGGTGCTGAACCGAGAAAGTGTCAGTCATCGTCCGATCTTGCTTCTTGTTGTTCGCGTCTCTCATTCTGATTGTGATGCTATAGATGACGGCGGCCGTGGAAGAGGCAGAGGCCGTGGCGGAAGGGGACGTGGTGGAGGAGGACCTGGAGGCGAGAGAAGAGCGTTCGACAGGCACTCTCAGACCGGCAAGACGTACGTTTCTCCTCATCCTTTCGATGTATCAAGTCTCATTTCTACTGATTGTAGCGACTCGGACAAAAAGGTTCATCAAGGATGGGGTGGCGACGATGCCATCACTGAGCTCAAGACCGAAGAGGCTGCTAACGCCGACGCTGCTTTCGAGGCGAAGACCGGTGCTTCCGGATGGGACGCAGCTCCCACCACCACTGCTGACGCTTGGGCAGCTGGCCCTGACGCCTCTGCTGATCCTACTGCTACTGGCGGAGCTACTGACGCCGTCACTGCTGTTGAGGGTGGCGAGGCCGCTGGTCGTGGCAGAAGGGAGAGGGAGCCGGAGGAGGAGGATAACACCTTGACCTACGAGCAGTATCTCGCTCAGAAGGCCGAGAGCGACGTTGTCCCCAAGATCGACTCTGTCAGGCAGGTCGAGGACGACTCCAAGTGGAGTAAAGGTGCCGTTCTCTTGGAGAAGCCCGAGGAAGAGGACGTGTACTTCATTGGCAAGGTCTCGCTTACTCCTTCTCGTATTATTTATTTCATCCGCGCTGACGTCGTTCCTCTTCCAAGCAGGCTAAATCTGCGCCCAAGCCAAAGGCCAAGAAGGAGGAGAAGGTCTTCCTCGAGATTGAAGCTCGCTTCGCTGATACTTCTCGTCCTCGTGGCCGTGGACGTGGTGGTTCTGGTTAGCTCGACTTGTTGCGTAACCTCTTCCTACCATCTCATTCTATCTTCGCAGATCGTCCCCCTCGTGGTGGAGGAGGTCGTGGCCGTGGTGGCCGTGGTGGCAGGGGCGGAGGAGGAGCTCGCTTCAATGGCGCAGAGAACCTCAATGTCGCCGACGAGTCCGCCTTCCCCTCCTTGTCCTAGAACACTGGGCGATGGAAGAAGCTCTAATCGTAGCGTCGTTATGAATACGAAGAGAAGTAGTCGTGTTGTGTCGTGTTATTCTCCCCTATCATTCTCTTTCTTTTTGTTTCTGTTATGACATTGGGCAGTTTCTGATTGACTTATCCCGGTTCCTTCCGTCCGCTGAAGCAGCTGTCTGGTGTGGGTGTGCTTGTTTCCTTTTGTATGCCTCAGTTTTATGCGCATATGTAGGTAGCTGTTTCGTTCTTTTTACCATGCCCCCGCTGTCTATGTCTCTCTCATTCATCTCCTTCCATATCGATATTCGATGATATATCCTCATGTCTCTTAGCGGTTGAACTCCCAACTCACTAGGTTCAAGACTGAGGTATGGACTACTACTCAGTACCAAAGCGAGCAGTTTTGTTTCATCTCGGCCCAGCTCCGAGTCCTTAAGTTGAACTCGCCTCGTCTGTCGACCTGGAGCCCCTGGAAGGCATACTGTAGCCGACGGTTCCTGGCTGATCTGCATTCCACCAGGCGCCCGTTGCAGATCCCTGCTTCTTACGCCGAGCGTCACTTTATTCTGCGGCCACTCTTCATTCGCTCAATCTACGACCTTCCTGTGATATTACTTGCTGCTCAGCGCTCAGCTTGAGATTTGTTCCACGATGGACGAATGTATCTAGATCTACCTCATGCACCTACTGCCAACGGTATACATGGTATCGCAAAGAAACAGGTCTTCCGGGTCGTTGGTCAGATTCTAGTGTTACATTCCTGAACTTGGCTATCGTTCTGTGTAGTGCGGTCCGTTTGACTTGGATCAAGGGCTCATTCAGGCATGTTGACCTGCCTGTACTTATACGAAAAAGGAAACCCATGAACGTTGGCGTGTCTCGTCCGCCTCTCCACCTTTTTATCTCTTACCTTCATCTCGTACTCTCTCTTTAGGCGAGACTGGTCCATTCAGCTCTATTTCTCCATTACCAACTGGTTACAGGCTATCCTCACTCTCGTTGATCCACTACAAAAGCTATCCTTAAGTTCGACATTCTTCTACCAGCAAAAAAAGGGCCCCATACCATAAACTCCTCATTCCTTTCTTTCTCCTTCGCTTTTCTTTTTTTCTGTGTGGCGTTCAATGAGAGCTCATCATCTTCTGTCATTGACTTTTGTATCGACGGCTGGTACCATTTTTGCTGCTGTCGCATTGCCACCATCACACCTACCATCATCAGCGGTGTCCGAGTCGGTCATCCCAAGCGTCGTGATAGATCCAAGCTCTTCTGTCCTACAGACTCTATTACCCTCATCTTCTCTGTTTTCGCTATCACCTAGCGTTGCATGGCCAACAACCCCTTTGCCTTCGAGCTCAAGCAGCTCCCTGCTGACAGCAGGCGATCCCCCCGAGTCCGCGACTTCCGTAGAGCGACCTCCAGCAACGATTTCGCAAGCAGCTGCCGGGTCGACAACTCCTGCGTCGGATCCTACTATGATCATCATGAGAAGTCGTCGTCTCAATTCCATCGTGGACTACGTGCTCTCCCCGGTGGTCTCTACAGATGTTCCTAGCTCCGGAATCACCAAGTGGTCGGTAACGTTTTCCTCCCCGCCGTTACGTTTTCTTATCTCTACTTTGCGACAGGCTTTCGACCCTCAACGCCGAGGGCAAATGGCCTGACGACGAAGTTGACTACACAGCGGGCTGTGACGCGCAGCGGGCGAACTGGCCCGCTCAGCGTCATTGGCAGCGACTCCTGGTCATGAGTGCTGCTTGGCACGGAGGCTTGTATACCAGCAGAGCTGATCAGTGGGTTGGAAATATCGAACTGAGAGAAGCTATTGACCTAGCCTCTCAATGGTGGTTTGATAACGATTTCACCAAGTTGGATTGTCTGGTGAAAGGAGGTATGTGGTTCGCCTTCCCTGGTGTGGCGAGATTCATCAACGTCATGGATGTCCAGGTGGTACCAATTGCCCATGCGGTACACCAGGCAAGTCCGAATTCCATATACATAATTCACCTTCGTCCACTGCTAACTGGACTTAATATAGGGCTTTGGAACGGTAACTGGTTCTCCAATGTATATGGGTTTCGCCTTATCCATCCTATTTTTCGGTGTTCTTGACTATTTCCCGTCACAGGTCCTTCTCATTCCTAGTCTCGTCTCGCAGGCTTGCCTTCTTCTCGATTCTCCTCCTTCTCCATCATTACCCGGTTTATCCGATCCTCAGCTTGAGAACTGCCAGCGAATCCTGCTGAGGTCTTATGGAACGTTCGATCATGGCTATTCGTGGACTGTTGGCGCGAATCTTCTCCAGATTGGCCAAATAGGTGTGGATGAGGGTCTCTTGATCGGGAATGCGACTATGCGTGGGCTTTTGTTTACTTCCGTGTTTGTTTCCTTTGTTAACTGCGCTCGTCTTTAGTGGATGATGCGTTTGAGCGTGTCCATTTTGAGACCAGGATCATCACTAGTCCAGTTGAGGACGGTATCCACCCTGACGGAGCGTTCGGGCAGCACGTAGGCTTGCTCTACAATGGAAACTACGGAAAAGACTAGTAAGTGTGTCGTCCCGACTCTCAAAGGACCGCTTTGTGAATCTCTTACCACTAGCATCAACGCTTTGCTTAACTTAGAGTTGGTTGCAGCAGGAACGGTCTACGCTGCTGAACAGTCTACCATCGACGCAGTGTCGATTCTGTTTGAGGGTAACAGTTGGATGATCATCGAGAACACCAGAACGAACGTTCTTCATTGGGATTTCAGTACCCTGAGTCGATTCATCACTTTCCCTGTCGCTGATCTCCAGTACGTTCACTTCCAACTACCTACGTCCCCTGTACTACGAACTAAACTCGGTTATCTACTGGCAGGGCGACTGGTGGGATCAATCTGAATCTCACTAGCATAGGCGTTTGGGGCCAGCAGTGGAAGGCTGATGAGCTTACGAAGTTTTCTACTTCACTGTCTAAGAGTTCCAAAACGGCGAACGCAGGTCAGGTAGAAGGGACGAAAGTATTTCACACGATGGATTATCTTGTACGTATCGTTTCGTACTTCTTGTGCAGCTGAACATACCTCACTGACCTCGCTCCTTTCTTACTGGTAGGTTCATCGTGGGTCTAGTTACGTCTCAACTCTCAAGATGTACTCATCCAGGACTCTGAACTCTGAGTGCATGAATTCCCAGAACGTGAGGTTTATCAAACCCTCCTTGCTCCTATTGTTGATGCCTCTCTCCTGCAGCCTTTCGGTTTTCATCTCGCGGACGGTGTTCGCTATACTTATGTGTCAGGTGATGAATACGAGGATATCTCAGCTGCATGGGACTGGAATCTAATCCCTGGAATCACCACCGACTATGGCGCGACGAACCTCAGTTGTGCGGAAATAAAATGGAACGGTGTTCAGGCGTTTGTGGGTGGTGTATCAGCTGGCAACAGTGGAATCGGTGTTATGCGCTACACGAACCCCGTTACCCATTCTCTGTCTTTCCAGAAAGCTTGGTTTTTCCTTCAGGGAGATAGGGAACACGTCATGGTTTCGGGGGTCGAGAGCAACGGTACTGCGCCTGTTTTCTCTATTCTTGATCAGAAGAAGCATGTCAGACCTGTGTTGGTCGACGGGGTAGATGTACCTGTCCAGTCCAACTGGGACGAGGGAGGGTCTGCCTATAGGGACGTCAACTCGCTCTGGCATGGGGGCATTGGTTATATCCTCTCCAAGCCACCACTGCTTTCTCCGGACTCCAACCTCATAGTGAAAGTGGGCGAACGGACTGGAGACTGGTCGACCATCGGCACATCAAGGGAGCCCCCTCCGACCGTGGAACTTTTCGCTGCTTACCTTGATCATGGCTCCTTCGACGACCTCAACTACGCGACCCTCTCATATACTACCTTCCCCTCCATCTCTGCTCGATCCTTTAAAGCCTTGTTAGACTCAAGCGACCCTACGAGTATTCAAGAAATTCGGAACGACGCATCAGTTTCTGCGATATACGACCGACTGTATTCAATAGCTTATGCTGTGTTCTGGGAGGGGTCGGGAGGTGTGTTCAGTTTCCTGACGAACGAACATTCGCCAGTTGTCATGACCAGCGACTCTTCCTTGGTTGCCGTCTTGGACACAAGAAAGGGAGAGATAACCGTCTCAGACCCAAGTCAGATACTTGACAGTGTTAGAATCACGATAGCTGGGAGGTTGGTGAATGGGGTCAAGAAGATGGAGATTAAGCTTCCTACTGTGGCAGGACAACGCGGCACTGCGACGACGAGAAGTATCTGGAATTGACCCTGGGTGACTCTAGTAGCCAGATCATTCGCAGACTGGACTGTTTTCGTGACTTCGATCTGTATATACTGTTGCTCTTTGTCCATACGTACAGTACAGTAGCTGATGATGAAATGTGCTCGTTGGGCTCGTTTTTCACAGGAACTTGGATATGGCCGCGGCCAAGTGGAATTGATCTCCGACGGCAACTCATCTGCTGGTTGGATCCCAACTCCTGCCACGATCATGCAGGCTACACCGACTGGCCAGTCTCCGGCGTCTCCCTCAGTCGCCTCATCTTTGGAGAATAATCTCAGTCTGCTATCCTCGAAGAAAAGCGTTCTAGGCTATCTCATACTCTCGCGAACGGATCCTATCGGGATCATTCGGACCTCTGGTGCAATCTTTGAAGGCGAGAAAGGACGGAAGTATGCGACGGTGATAACGAAGATTGTGGAGACAATCAAGGCTGGTCTTGAGGAAGTGCAAGCTGCTGATGAGCCGGTATGCTTGATTCTGTTTGACTCGTACGTCTATTATATCTCTGACTGCTGTTGGCTTGCTGTTGTAGGATGAATTGAGGTTTCTTCGGATGCGTACTAAGAGACACGAGGTGATCATTGCGCCAGGTCAGTCCTTTGGTTCTCAGTCTTTCTCAGACGTGTTTATTCTTCTGCTTTCCAGATTCACATCACATCTTGGCTGTGGTTAACGATCCTATGTCATAACCAGCCATGATGATTCATGTCCTGCTCGTCGTTTATGGAATCAATGCCCAGCGCCACGACCTTCCTGCACATAGAATTCTCTGGATATCCTCTGGTGTACTCATCTGGATCATATCTTCCAGGAGCAGCTCCTTGCGCGTTGTTCAACCTTGCGTCACCTACTAGGGTCTTGCTCGGCCGCGCAGGAAGCTTTGGTTTACGTTTATCACCCTCGTACCTTATTTCGTGGATGTATTCCATACAGTTCTAGGAGAATCAATAATCTACCAACAGTGATAACGTCTCCCAATGGTCACTGAGATCCCGCACCGGCCTTCGTCTGTTCCCGCTTCATTCCGCTGAAGTTACTATGACGCGACGGCGTTTCACCTGCCTCAGATGTCCCTGTGAGCACCCACAGTTTCGTTAGCACTAGTCTCCAATGCACCCTCTTCCTGCGAGCACTGTCCTGGGACTCTTTGGACCACGTCATCGTAGTGTGGAGGTAAAGTCTGACTTGAACCGCCACCGTTCATCATATATGGTGCGTTGCCGAGAAGCAGGGGTGAAACTAGAGGGCTCCGTGAAACATGCCCAGCGTTCGTAACCTCGGTCGTAAAAGTGAGTTTGCTTTGTCTTCCTCGAGAAAATTGGTCATTCTGTGCCGTCGAGGATCCCAAGAATGGTTCGGACATGGTGTCTGTGGAACCGTGAGATTAGTGGGCTGAATCACCAGGTAGGTTGAAATGCGAGTGGTCGAGACGGATGGCTACTTGCCTCGTTTATATTGCTGACGCCGACGACTCTTGAGACGGATATATAGGACGAGCGCAGCTATCGAGACCGCAAGACCGCCCATCACTCCGCCTACTACTGCTGGTAACAGTATGGAGCGCGTTGATTTAGCTTCCCCCGGGTTAGAGGAGGGTGTTGTCTTCTGATGCGTTGTTGAGGAACTATTCGCTAATTTGTGGACAACCTCTTGAGAGAAAGGTCCGAGGAATGTATGAGAGCAGACTCACAGGCTGCGAGCTTAGCTTCTGTCACATTAAATATGTCGTTCGTAAGATTTCGATACGCCCATTGAGGAACGTCTGTTGCTGGAGGTATGGGCTTCAAGAATCTGATGGATCTAGTGTTAACGGCGATTTCGTTACAATGTAATTTCATGTATCACGACTCACCCCAATACCACCCCTTCTGTGCAGTTCTTAGTGTACGTCGTCCAACTGAGAAGAGAACATTGACGCGATATAATGAGCATTAAGTCTCGTCGTTTTCTTCACTAAGTTAGATTGAGCACGTACGTGGGAGAGCCATGTTCCTGGCATGATGCGCATACGGCGAGCAATGCATAGTATACCGTGCTGCACACGCAGGATGTATTGGTTAAACCTAGATTGGGTCCACTGTACATATCAGCTGGATGTTCTAGAAATGGTATGCTATCTGTTGCAAGAAAAACGAAGGAGGGTGGGTGAGGTTCTGGGACATGATCACAACGTAGAGACTTACATCCAGATGAGGAGCATTGAGAGGCCAGGTATCTCGCTACGACACAAGGATTCTGACCCTTAGAGTTGCGCGCCTTCGACCAGAGCAGAAAAGATCAAACTTCGAGGTGACCAGAGGTAAAAAGATGATATTCACCCAGTCAAATCTGAACGGGCACGAGGGAGCTATCTCTTGCGCATTGATAAGAGACGGTAGGAAGAGGAACCACACAATCAACCAGCAGTGAGAAGGGAGCTGTGACATTAGGAGGGAGGATGCCAGCCTTCGGGGACAGTGACCAGGGACGATATGTCAAGGAGTCAAGAGCTTTGTGGGGGGATGGGAAGAAATCCAGCTCTTGCTGCTCACCCTAGTATTAACGGAAGAACATTAAGACTCCGAGTTCGGGAGGAAGAACTTCGAAACACGTTCTTCCACGAGAAACCTATCACAAGCGCTAGCGTCGTGGGGCTAGGTTAGCTTGAGCCTAAGTTCCCCGGAAACTTTCGAGGAGGGTAGGCGACGACGAACCTGGACTACCTGATGGATCGTCCACGATAGAATAGAATATATTCTTGGATGCTATACATCCAAGGGGACAAGAGACAGAGATCATGTGGATGATCAAATTTTTCGGGCTTCTCTTCGCACGTCTTCGTCATTATTATAACGTTTCGGAACGAGTTCGCGAACTCCAGAGGGATGCTATTGATCATGACTCGCTGCAAGGATAGGCGCAGTCGAGCCTTTCATGCGCACATTAGAGCGGCCGTGACCAGAGGCAGAGTGAACAAGCAGAGTCCGGACAATTGATACTGTAGGCTCATTATCGTAGAGGCTAGAGGCGAGGTTTGGGTGCCACGGCCGGTGCTGCGGTGTATGGCCGGTTCCCATGATCGTCCTGGTCTTCTATCGTTCTCGTAATTCCTTGAACTCAATCTTCAAGGATGTCCGTGTACGAGGAGTTATCACCAGAGAACAGATAGTACCTAGAATGGGCACCTTTGTCTTGTAGCCAAGAAGAAATGCGGTACTGCAAGTATCCTATGTCAATGAGAACGAACTGTGTATCAATAGGCTACCAGGATATGGCAAAGTTCTTCAAGTTCTAGGGAAACCCTGTAATCAAGGAGTCTAGGTTGTTCTCGCGTTGCGTTGCCTCCACTATTTTTTCCTGTAAACTGGTGGAGAAACGCAGTGCCGGTCAGAAAGTTCATTTTCTCAGCGATTTGGACGTACGAGAGGTGAGTTGGTCGTGAAAGAGCATGAATCATCCTGCCGTTCAGTGATTCAGGTTCTGTGACGGGAAATATTGAACAAACTGCTTAGTATTCAAAAGTCGAACACAGTTACTGTAACTTAGAGGAGAGAAACTCACCTTCAGGAAGAACGAAGGTAGTGCCGACCAGATCCCAAGAACTGGGGGCTGATGCGTGACTACGCTCAGGTTCCTTCAAAGTCGTCGAACCTAGGCCATCCAACGAGAGGTCACACATTGCACATGGGGTTGACATACGTGACCGCCAAAAGTACAGTTCAGATCGTCTGAGTTCTCAAACACCGTGTTTGGCTAGAGACAGAGACAGCAGATGGAATAGACGTAGGACGAAAAATGAGAACTGGTCGATGATAACTTGTATCTAGAGCCGTTCAACTTATTGAAAGAGGTGGGAGTCCTAACACTAATGGCCTGAACGGAGAAAAAATCCACAACCAGAATGAAAACGCGTTCTCTGAAGGAAGCTGAGAGGCTCACTGGACGGAAATCAGTGACAATGAAGAGCGTAACATGCGGTCCGGAACTGCCGACACGAATACCTCCCTCACTGCTTCCCTGATTATGAGAGCCGTGTGCAAAATGAAAGGCAGCTTAGAATAAACGAAGTTCACAAGGTTCCATGGGGACGGGATGGTGTTGAGTAGTTCGAGATATGGTGGTACCCAAACAGTTCATCTCATTACCATAAATACAGTATCCTGAGCCAGTCACTGTGACGGTGAAATAGAAATTCGAACAGTAGTCGAAACTTCTCGGACCATGTACTACCAATGTCCCGTCCACCGGAAAACCCAGATTCAATGAGGTGCTCCTTACTACAATGAAAGAGATCGTGTAAGAAGCAAAGGCGTGAATCCAGATGATCCGTGACTTACCACTTCTCTACCAGCTTTCATTGCCGTATCATCTTCGCAAGAGTTTCCTACCGAATGACAAGGGTGAACTTTGGTCTCCGTCTCCATTTCGATGGAGATAGGAAGCTAGAAAAACAAGCAAGATGATGGTTACCATTCCATGTTTCCCTAAGGGCATCGTGACATTGTTTGCTTACTTGCTGGGAACCTTGCAACCGTGTTGAGAAAAACACGCCCCGAGAATCGTGATTGTCACTGTCCCAGACGCTTGGGATTAGAGGAGAATTCATTTGACGAAGAACGTGCTGAGATCTCCCGTTCAACGAGCCCAGGAGAGAGATCGAATAAACTGGAAGGGCGAAAGGAAGGTTAATAGTGAGTATTGTCGTACCTAACACGTTCTAGGGCTACCAGGTTAGTGACAAAAGAGATAGAACTCACCTCGTGAAACTATGAAAGATATACCAACCCAGATCCCTGTATCACATATTTAGAAATTTATATAGATGGGTGAAAACACTGGACACGGCGACGTACATGTTCGCCTGTAGAGCAAGAACTATTGAATGCCGAGTGAGAATCGCGATGAGGATTAAGAGGAAAGCCCAAGACGTCCAGACTAACCATAATCAGGATAGTAATTGTCGTGACGCTGGAGTGTCTGATTAACCCAATGCACGAGTTTGAAAAGCGAACGTAGCGATCCTTACCTAGTCAATATCCCAGTCTCTACACGAAACGTGTCTACGATGAGCTGTCGAGCTTCCCCAATCAGATGGTGTATGTACTCACGAATGACGAAACGCAGAAGTCGGTTAATCAATGCCCTGCTCCTATATGAATGAGGGAGATACGTCAACCTCTCTTGGAACAGGTAATCTCCCAATGAAAAGGAAGACTCACATTGGAACAGTCGCTTGCTTCTTATTCCACAAACACACCGACAGGGCGATCGCTATACATAGATCGCCACTCGTCGCGGTGATCATCATTGAAAGGATCAGCCAGGACCATCTGTCGAGGATCTCATCGGATGTGAATCCCATTGCATTGATACAGCCTAAACCGAATAGTGCGAGGACCCGGTAGATTGATAGGAGAGCGCAGGGAAGGTAGATGTAGGCGTTGCGGGTTAGGACTTTGACTCGAAGGATGAATAGGCCCTTCACTGTATCGTGAGTACCGAGTACTGTATGAAGCGAAGAGCCTAGACTCGGGTGTTACTTACCTGGACGGATGCCTGGATGATACTTGACAAGAGAGCGACGCCGCCGTACTGCACTGGGAATTCCAAGAAGACTCTCGGATTCGCGTAGTGCGTACAGAAAGTGACGTAAAGCAGAAAGACGCCGAGACTGAAGGACGCCAGTTCCGTCAAGCTATCAGGACAAAGAGCTCAGACTCGCTCGTCTTCACGTTCTGCCAAAAGCTGTATAACCGTACCATATAATAAATACCTTAGGGTGTAAAGAGTGTGTTAATACCAAAAGATACGGTGGAAGAGCGGAAACGACCCTCCACACTCACAACAGATTTGATCAACCGCCGGTCCTCAGGGTATGCAGAAAAATAGAGGTAGCACTGAACGAGGACGGCCCCAGTTAGCAACGTAGCGATGCACACTCCGATGATCAGTGGTCCAGCTATAAGCTCTGGGTCAAACTTCGCCTCGACACTGGAACCGACGGAGGATGACTGAGAAGCGTTGGAGAGGAGTGCACTCATACCAACAGTCATGGAGCAGCGTGGAAGGAGGATGTCGCGACGAGGGTTTCAGGAACACTGGGTGGTTGATGGGAGTGGTATTATTATAGTCTCGAGAGGGAAGTAATTAAGATTCGAGCTCACGGACCTTCTTCTCTATGATTCTCTATATGAACAGCCTCGGGGGCGTTTGGAACGTCTGTACTGGGATAAGTCCCATCAAGGCGGCTCTGAACAAGGTTTAATTCACCTATTACAGGGAAGAGCATCAGATATCACACTCGCAAGAGCCATGGATGAGCCCCAAGTGTCAGAGAGTGCAACTGAGTATCTATTTTCTAAAGGTTCCCGGTGATTAGTGGAAAGAGGACTGTGAGCGCAGAAGAACGAAACGCGAGGTGGTCACAGGAGAATTAGTGATAGGTTCAGTAGATAGTCACTGACGAATGTGGAAAGGTACTGATGGAGTCAATGAAGCGGATCAACCATTGCTTCCACCATCATGAAAGACTCACTGCTCCCCGCTTGGCACCTCAGCCCCTGCCTCGCAGTAAGGTTCAATGTAGAAAGAATGAACGTGCTCTCTAGGTAATCTCTCTGCTAGGACTGTTGTAAAGTAATTCGGAGTAAGAGAACAGAAGCAAAGGTTACGATGACAAGACTAGTGGCTGGAAAGGGTATACGCTCGCTTCAACTGGTGCAAGGTATCCAGAGACTGCATGATGATGAAGTTCGAACCATAATTACTAATAGAAGTAAGGCTGTCTGAATTTCGAAGACATCTCTGGGGCTGGCTAGTGGCACGGGCGTGTATCACTGTATCACACACGCGCTCTCTTCCAAGCGAACTATCATCGGAACTTCCAGCACCGCAAAAAAGATCGGGTTCGGCTCTCAGCGCTCAAGCAAGGGGGCGCTGTGAGCAGCAGCTAGTATTTGGTGTTCTCGAGATGGGACCAGTAACTAGATAAGGGTATGATTCGTCGTTTCAGTGATGTGACCCCAGATTAAGCAGACCCACTTTTAGGGAGGATCTCTGTTAAACTTCCTTGAGTCCTGAGGCTCAACTAGCGGTAAGATGGGCGGGATTCAGCATCCGTCAGCCCGATTCGGAAGAAGACGTTGAGCAGGGAGAAGCACTCAATAACTGAGGACGATCGGGAGTGGGAGATAATGGGGCATAAGATAGATAGGTCATGATCAGATATGGACCCCTCTAGGACGAGACCAAGACAGGCTGTATCTCACACGCAACGCGCCAAGCGTCTGAGCGCCCGATAACCCTGACTATGCTTTAACAGTCTTTCACCATAGAGCAATCCTCCACAATTCCATAAGTACTAGGGAACTAATTCAATTACACGTCCTGTTAGGACTCCCACATCGATAACACACAGCG
This sequence comes from Agaricales sp. HM26-F1, assembly GCA_002718315.1. Lineage (NCBI taxonomy): Eukaryota > Fungi > Basidiomycota > Agaricomycetes > Agaricales > Agaricales sp. HM26-F1. The sequence goes on from NIBX01000127.1 coordinate 1,956,105, forward strand.
CTGGAAGTTATCTCGGGTCACTCTGGCATAGCAGGACGTTGGGTATCGAGCTCTATACGATGTGGGTTCGATACAGAACTGCTTGCCTCGGGCACCACACTGTTGCATTTAGAAGGACCTGTGCCGAAACGAAGACTATCTACCTCGACAGAAGTCGAGGTTTGCATTTCGATTGAGATGGGAATCTGTAATGATACAAGGGTATAGTGGTCAGCCTTCGTCTTGTGGATGCAAACCAAGTATCCGCACTGACCTTCCTTCCCTCCCTCGACGATACTGAGGGAAGGATAGAAGGCGACTCAGAAGCATCGCTTTCCCAGATGCTTGGGGACGGAGTAAGAATGTTTGATCGTTTGGGAGGATTTATAGCCCTTGCGTTCAAGGATCCTATGAGAGATATCGAGTAAACTGCATTGTGTTGGTGAGGTGGTTTCTGTAAAGCGGAGGGAAAAGACTTGCCCCGAGGAACAACGAATGTGGTGCCGACCCAGATCCCTGATATCGGTTGATCACGCTTGTTAGTGATGGCTCTTGGATTTCACGTTCAAGAACGCACATGTGTGTTTGTAGACCAGAAACTGGGGCATTCCAACCGAAGGAGAGATAAGCAGAAGTTTAAACACGAAAGGTCAGAGCTCACGGTCGTCAAAAAGGTCAGTCCACTGATGCTATGCACAAAAAAACAAGGTCAAAGGGAAGGTCACGATCCGCAAGGCGGTCAACATACACAGTCAATGTTCCAGTTTCTGTAGGTTCAGTTCAACGGAGAGTAGTTAGTAATTGCATAGATACCGAGTCCTTCGCGCTCACGGATAACAAACAGAAGAAGGTGGTTAATAAGATGTCTGTGTCGACGGATTTAGCGCTAAATATGAGTGCTTAAGATAGTAAGGGAACGATCACATACGTATCAAGCGTCATACCCTTCTTCTTCCACAAGCATGTCGACAAGGCGATTGCGATACAGAGATCCCCACACAAAGCCGTAGAAATCATGGAAACGATTAGCCAGGTCCAGTCGTCCAGGAAGCTTATCGTGGTCACAGTAGTGCGCGTAGTCGACATCAAGCAGCCGATACTGAATAAGGCAACGACGCGACAGACGGTGAAAACGACGCAAGGCATATAGATGTAAGCGTTCTGTGTCATGATTTTGACTCTTAGGATGAACAAGCTCTGGATGTCGTAATATTGCTTTAGCCTAGACATTGATACAAGGCAAGGGAATCCCACCTGGACAGAGGCTTGGATGATGCTCGTCAAGATGACAAAACCGATGTACTCTTGGGGAAAACGGATGAAGATCGTAGGATCTGCGTAGTGCTCGCAGAGAGTTGAGTAGAGCAACGAGACCATGAGGCCAAAAGAAGCGGATTCTGCTAGACTAAGATATAATATGAGCAAAATCAATCATGACGAGGAGTCGTGTCCATTCTGAGGTTTGTAGCCTACATACCATACGACGGTGACCTTGAAGCGGGAAATCGAGTTTAGCATGGCCACTATGGGGTTTCGTACAACGGATAGCAAAAACATACTGTAAACTTGATTGACCTCCGGTCTCCAGGGTAGGCACGGAAGTAGTTGAGGCATTGGACAATAATTGCGCCTACGAGCAGCATCGCAATGCAACTCCCTATAATAAGAGGCCCAACGATGGTTCCGGAGTTGAATTTTCCCTGTGTTGTCGCGAATGACTGATTAGGCATCGCGCGAGACGACATACCAGGGTTTGGTATGCCTCTGTTGGAAGGAGAAATCGTCTTGACAGTACCAGATCAGAGGCTTTATATACCTGCTCGGCTTTTACGAGGAAAGGGTGTACTCACACACAGCACCGAACAGATTTGACCTAGCTCAACACCGTGGACCATCATGATTTGGGCAAACTAGAAGCCATAAAGCTTAAAGGGGTGACCGAATGGTAGTAGTTGTAGTAGCCTAGTAGGGGAATACATTCATCATGATAGTACGTTGGAGTCATCTTTTGGGAGTTTCGATAACAAACTGATGCAAGGTTGAGGTTGGACGTTGACGTTGACGTTGAGTCCGAACGCAATCTCAGGAGCCATGATACACGCATGATCAAGGAGATTGATGGGAATTGAAACCCAGCAGTGGGAGAAGCTCGTCGACCCATCAACGGCGCTCCTACAGCAAGTCAAAACCCTTCCAGTCGCAGGGGGATCTCTGAGCAAAACAGAAAGACTCATATTACGACAGTCGTTTCTTATTCTACAAACCCAGAAGCTTCAAAGATATGTCTGGTGCACCTGGATATAGCGACACGGGCGTGTACAGTAGCATACATACTCTTCAGAGCTGACTATCATCACGATTCCAGCACCGCAACAAAGAATAAGCTCCAACGTTTCAGGCCTGGGCTCAGTGGTCAACTAGGGAGGCACTGAGCTTCTACTAACATTTCTTATTCGAGACGAAGCTAAAGGACGCGCTTCATCGCTCTAGTGATATAACCCTAGATCAAGGCAACCCGGTACTTACGTTGAAGAAGGATCTGTAAGTGGTGCAAGGCGATGAATTAGAAGTTTACGAGTTTAGATGGTTCAGCGTCTATCAGCTACACACGGCAGAAGTCCATGAGGGGTGGGAAATGACGACGTATAGAATAGGCAGGATAGCAAGATAACATTGCGGTTATTGTGAGATATCAGTTATGAGCCAAGGATAGTCCCAGTGTAAGAACAAGAATGAAGAAGTAGAACGCGCGAAAAAAATCTCTACAAATACTCGTAACAAAGTTCTCCCCTCTGATGATTGAACACGTCGCTCACACGAACGCCTTTACTTATCGAGTCGAACCTCATCACGTAGTCCGTGCTGGCGTGCAGATCGTAGTGGTGGGTGTTCACCCGCATGTCATCACCGAGGCTTGAGTAGTCGTCCCAAGTGATGTTCAAAGGAACGCCGCCGAACGCTTTAAAGTTGGCTGGGTGGACCTTCTGCCACTGAAGAATACCTTCTCGTTAGACGCCAGGATGTAGGTTATGTGATGAGAGAACTCACCATGCTCCATAATCGATCCATTTGAGCGTGATGAAGCCAGAACAGAGGATCTATCGGATGAGTTATTGAGTGAACGTCCATGGAGGTCGGAAAGAGGAAGAGGCACGCACCATTAGGCGAATAACTCGTCGTGCATTGACTCTTCGGGATAACGCCGGGACACTGCTCGTTGAGATCACCACCGATGATCTCATGCAGACAGTTATGGCTATCCTGTATCGACTCTTGGAAGGAGTAGAAGTCGCCCGGTAAGGTATCCTGAATGATGCTGTTCACCCTCTCTGGCGTGAGCGTCTCGTTCATCTGTGGCGTGTTCTCGTATCCGAGGAGATGTAGAGTTAAATTCCGACGAATCTGGTGTGGGATAGGATATGCGAGGGTAAATTGGTGGGGAGGTGTAGGGGAAGGTGCAAAAGCGCCGTCTTGGACGACACAATCGTTGTTGTCACAATCGCCCGTACCACCGAAACCGGTCACTGGGTTTCCGTCGAGAATTGGGGAGTGGAAAGGGTCGTGGGCATCTACAGTAAAGAGAATGAGTGAAGTGCCGGTGATAGACTGAATCAGAAGACGTACCGAGTGTCCAATCCCAATACCTAAAGTTGAAAACGAAGCCTATCAGGAAAGTGGAACAGGAGAGTGTTGTGCATGGTGCTCACGGTGTCGGGCCAGTGTATCCACAGGTAGAACGAAGCTTGTTGTCAAAAATGTTTAGGAACCTGTCAAACCCATGAGCGAAAGCGGGTACCATGCTGAAAAGGAGATATACCATCGATCTGCAAGGGCAAGTTAGTTTACTAGCATGGATGGGTGAACGAGGGTGAGGACTTACGCCATGGTAGGAAATACTCGATAACATGGGCGGTGTCGTGGAGTTTGTTGTGAGCGAAAGAGAACTCGTCGTACATAGAATGCACCCCTGGGAACCATTCATTGAGAGCTTTGTGTGGAGAAAGCCTCCGGTATTTCTTGGAGTGAAGACACTATATCATGAGAAATATGAGCGAAAGCGATGAGAGCGAGGCGATGAACAGAATGTACCTTAACAGCGGCTAGCCAAGCTGCTTGGTCCTCTGGCTCTAACGTTCTCCACTCTCTCCTGGGGGTTAGGTGCTGACATGGCAGTGTCGTCTGGGCAGTGTGGGCGGAAGTATCGTCTTGTCTACGATAGACAGTGTCAAAGGCTGGTGCTGAAGAAGCGAGCCAAGGAGCGCAGCAGAGGAAAACTAGAGTGGCCAGTTGTATGTGCATTGCTTGGCGCTAGCGATGGTCGGGGGTAAAAGTTGGAGAAAGGAACCAAGCTGACGTTGTGGGCCTTGATAAGAGGTTGGACGAAAGGGTCAGTTTCACCCTCAGGCACGACTGAAGTGAAACCTTGGTGAGACCGAGACTCTCAATGTAGCCTAGACAGCCTGGAGGACTCGACAGATCCCTGTTCCATCTCACTTGTACAGAATCGTCGGAGGAATGTGTGAATCCAAAAAAGATACGCGGAGAAGATAGAGGGCAAAGAGATGCATTGGAGACTCTAACTTGGATTGGTCGTGGAGGACTGTCCTGCGACGGAGAGTTGCCGGAAGTTGCCGTACGGCTTAGTCATACATTCCCACCAGCTGCAGGGGAATGAGAAATTCTCATATCCGCACCAACAATTCAAACATAAACTCACGACGATGATTTTATCTACCACCGGTGAATCACTCTGGAGAACCTCAGCTGGGGGACTGACATGCTGTGTGCACTCTTTCTCCTCTTCTAGTTTTACTGAGTTCAAAATTCACCCTTGCAAAGCCGGGTCTATCCTATCTCCCTAACTATCTGCTGACGGTAGAGGTGCTAGCACGCTGCACCTCACCTTTTCTACTGGGGCTTGGCGGTCCCAAACTTGTCGACTAGATCTATCCTTCAGTATTATAGCCTCGGACTTCTTGTAAACTCGGTTCAAGGACGACTAGTACGTTCTCCCTGATGACACTCATCAGCCTTAGAGTTAGCATTTGTAGGCGAGGTTTTTTTGAAAGAACATAGTACGTGTCATCGCGCCATATATTATTCCAGGTTGTTTAGCCCCAAGTTAGCGTAACATTTAAAGTAACGATAAGAATCAGAGCTCTCATCCCATGCTGCGTGGAAAATGGTTTTCGAATCTCCAAGCGAGGGCATATCGACTACAAGTAAGAATGACAGGAAGTGAATACTGACAAAAGTCAGGTCCTCGAGCGTGAGTGCAACACTGGCATAAAATGTCAAACAAAAGAAGAACGGTACACAGAGACAGGCGTAGATACGCACATTACAAAACAAAATGAAGAAAGGGTAGACTGAAATTAGGACTCGCAGTTCAACGACTCTATGGCGGAAACAATACCGGTAGGATCCCGAGGCGTCGGTGTCCGACTGCGATCAGCATCCATTTCCTGACCATCCGCTTTGGCCGAAGCCTGACGACACGCCTTCGCTCACTTCTTGTTCTTGAGAACTATTGAAAGATAATGCGATCGTGCGGTCAATTGAAAGAAAGGGGATAGATTTCTAGAAAAACATACAAATAGCTCTCCCTCTCCCGGTAATCCCCCTGGATATCCTCCTCCTCGTGAGCTTGGCACCAGACAGGCTGCGTCTCCTCGGGCAAGTTGAACATAGCGCGATGACTTTCTTGAAGAGCTTCGCCTCTTCGCGTTCTCCAAGATAGTAGTCGCAACACGTATGGTTGCTGAACACCGATACCATCCCCGTCATCTTCTTGAACATAGGCATGCACCTGGTCAGCAGACGACCCTCTTCTTGCTCCAGTTTGTAAGTGAAATGCCTCTAGACGTCTATCCAGCTCACTCTGGGGTTATACTGAGGTCTATTGGGCAACAACTTGACTTTCCGAGGCGTTGAACTGTGCAGGTGTGACGACGATCCCGTAGAAGAACTTGGGAACTTCGTGTTCGAAACCGGGACGAGGTAGCATTGTCGTAGGGAGATACGGAAGAGGTTCCCAGCCAGGCACATACTCCTACAAATGATCACGAAAGTTTATAGCAACTCAAGTCCTGGAGAATGTCAGTTCACGTACCTCCAATGTGATCTTGTCCGCTAAGGACCGCACGTAGCCACGCTCCGAGAGATCAGGACCTGAGGAGAACACCGGTTCCTCCAACTGAAAGCAGGGCTTAGAGAGATATTCGTCGATATTAAAGCTGGGCATCAGCTGAGTGTGCTACAAGTTCAAAGGAAGAGAGCGGGAATCTAGAATACCCAATCCGATTCCGATTCAGCTCAAGTAGGAACAAGCGGTAGAAACCGCACGTGAGCGTTCCATCTTGGGATTTGACACAGCCACACCACCACATCAAGAGCCCCCTCCCGACCACCAACCTCAAAACAAGACGGTATGTACGCCCTGCCACTTCCAGATCTTCGAAATTCTGCCAGAGAGAGCCCACGAGAGGTGTATGGAGGGACCATGCTGCTCCTTGAACGGAGAAAATCGATGGATTGGGGTGGATGCTGCCAGATGAGGCTGGATGGCGTTCTGTTGACGCGGATCTGCTGTGGTCGACCTGGGGGCTTTTCAGTGGGCTCTGTCCCTTTGTGCAGCGTCCAGCCTTGAATAGCGAGCTCTACGAGGATCGAAGCACTTTGATCTGGCGGAAGGACGAGCTCTGGAGGTTCCGAATCCTTGAATCACTGGTCCTAATTCCGTCTTTCTCTTCTAGCCCCAATGGCCATCAAGGTTCCCATCGTCAAGAAGCGCACAACAAAATTCAAGTACGTAGTTCTCTTATATTTCTCCCTTGGACGTCCCAGAGATACTAACCATCCCTGTCTGCTTAGGCGCCACCAGTCGGATCGCTACCACGGCGTGAAGGAGGCATGGAGGAAGCCGAAGGGTATCGATAACAGGGTCAGGCGTCGCTTCAAGGGGCAGACTCCTATGCCCAAGGTACGTCCCTTTTTCATCTCACCCTCAACATGCGTCTTCTGAACCTCGTTTGCCTCGTTCAGATCGGTTACGGCTCGAACAAGAAGACCCGTCATCTGCTGCCCAACGGTCTGAAGAAGCTGGTCATCAACAACGTCCGGGAGGTCGACCTCTTGTTGATGCACAACAAGAGCTTCGCTGCTGAGGTTGCCCATAACGTCAGCTCCCGCAACCGTATCACCATCCTTGAGCGGTACGTACTGTCTTGCCCATATTTCGTTACCCACGTCTTTTCGTCTCGTTCCGTTGTTTCCTGTGCTGATTCCTTCATCTCTTATAGTGCAAGGGCACTCGGCGTCAAGGTGACGAATCCAGCTGCTCGCCTGCGTTCAGAGGAGTAAAAGGCTCTCCTCCCTCGTCATCTGAGCCGTGCTTTCTTTCCTTGCTTCATCTCCGATACGGGAGGCCAGCCCTGGTTCTGCCTTCTACGTACGTTCCTCCACGCCGCAGAGCAGTATGCATCCATGTATCCACATCATCATTTCCCCTTGCTTTCCTTGGACGTCGTCAAGAATATGAACCAGTATGCGCAAATGATTGTGATTCTGGAACTGTGTGTGTGTTTGTGTGGGCTTCCTACAGTATTGCAGAAAATCTGTTTGAGTATCGTCCTGAGGCTTTCAGGCACGATTTTCGTTGTGTTTGCCATGGGCGCTTGAGTCAGATGAACCGTTCGTGAATCCTACTCTCATCATCGTGTATGCTTCTCGCCACGAATAGCTGCTCGCCTGCAATCCGATTTGCTCTCATGCGGTTTTTGTATCGAAGGCTTTACGATGGTGTCTAATCTACAATCATATCCCAGTGTTCGTTCTACTTCTTCCGACGCTATTGAGCTCAAAGTACGGACTCCATCTTTTATTTCCTTGCCAGACCTGCTTTACAGTTTCACAGAGCCTTCACGACTGTATCATGAAAAGGAGCAAATCTAACTCTTAGCACAGGATTGTTCGCTTCCCTGGTCTATCCAGCCATGAGGTCTACCTCATCCTCGGCATCGACAAGAGCAGAAATTTCTCTGAATACGCTAGGTAGGTCTGATTTTTCTCTCTGACAACGTTGTCCCTTCAGAACTGACTAACTTCCTTGATAGGACGGCTCTGGGCTTGTCACATCCGCGATGAGCGCGTCTCCTGGGCTTCCAAGCCTCCAGGTTCCTTCTCTCTTGAGTCTCACCTCTCCTTGTCAGCCACGTCACGCCCAAGGTCGGAATCAGCTAACCACAGCCAACCACCGGTTTCTTCACCCCTTCCTCCAGTCGCGTCCTCATGGGCTCTCCCTTCCTTTCATCCACCAGGACCAGATTACCACAGCAGCCACAGCTCACATCATAGTCTATACCGTCAAGCGGCGCGCAGTGTTCACGCTCAGAAGCAACTCCAACGGAATCAACTTGAACGGCACCGCTTGAACGCTACGCGGACTCGTCGTGACACCCTAAGCTGACGACCTCGCAGCTATTCCAAGGTGCCGAGATCGCATCCTATGCCCCAAGGACTCAATTTAGCTGGTGGAGATCACGCACACGTTGCTCTGGACTCCCACAAGCAACTCACGGTGTCGACCCCTAGGATTTGGGCGGTCCTTGCTTAATCGGTCGCGGCTGCTAGGGTGGCAAGTGCAGTTATTTAGTCAGGTCCAATAGAGCTGCGATTACTTGAATCTGAGCAGCGGCGTTCAGTGAAGAAGAGCGAGGAGGTTGAACCTCAGGTAAACCAGGACGAAGACGAGGACGAAGGCTCTCTCGAGACCTAGACGAGACTCAGAGCTCCTGGTCCTTGCTCAGACCGGTGTCCGAAGGAGACGGTCCCAGCACCCACAGATCGACACTTATGCTTCGACTTCCGATGCTCTACCAGGAGCGAAACCCGATGCCGAGTGGGGAGAGCCCATCTGTGAATGGATTCGAACGACAAGATTCCCCTTCCATCGCACGGAACATCCACGAAACGCATAAATGCACGATCGGAAAGCTAAGGTCTCTCAGGATGGGGACGATGCTCGAACCTCTTAGAGGACAGTCGTTACTAGAGGAATGGGGGTAGGGTGCCGAGCTTGATGGAGTTAACTGAGATCTCTCGGCTCCAGAATCGACTGATGGAGGAGTAGGCTGTAAAGAGGAGGGGGCGCCCTCTCCTCTGCTTACGAGCATGAGGATATACACGACCATTCAGTCGCGTAGCATACGAGGGTGAGTTCGTTCTTTCGTCTTGCTTTCTTGTTCACTCTTTTGATCAACGAGCATTTCATCTGCCTAGGCAACAGTGGAAGATAGTACCGATTCACACTGGAGAAACTTGGACTTGTATTTGCACACACAACACTACTCCCGTTCGAAACCCATTCGTACCTTCGATTTTCTTCTTTGTTCTCGCATCCTCACTACCGCGGGGTCTCTGGTCATGACTTTACTTCTTCCTTCGTTTGTTCGCTGTTTTGGTTTAATCCATATACGCACAATCCCAACGTCGTCAGCATACATTCATATTTGTAACCATACGTCCTTCGCCCAAATTCTGTCTCAGTCGCATTCCAGTGCACCGGCTCCTTCTAGTTCCGGCACTGAGCATCTCGCGGCGCGAAAGTTGGATCTTTTGCCAGTGGAGAACCACTCAGGTGGATGAGATACAATGGAACCGCTGCCGCTATCATGAATACTTTCGAATAAGGCGAGTTGACTGCACTGTTCATAAGTTGCTATGATCCTCCGCAAGTTCGCAACCGTAGACTAGCTTGTTATCTTGCCACCATCTCGGCCGAGAACCTCTACATAGCGATTTCCCAGTCTCGACGGTTGAAATCGTTGCGCTCTACTCTACTGAACTGTTTTTTTTGTCTTCATTTTTACGACTAGTTCATTCAAACAAGGAGTAATTAGCGTAGTTGATTGAGTATTCGGCACTATCCACTGGCATGCAGTTGAACGAGGGGTTCTGCTCTGGCCTCTTAGCCTGTCACCAAGACGCCGAAACCGTTGAAATACTTCTTTGGTCATGTATCAGAATGCACATTTGCGAAGTACGTGTCTAGCAGATAACCAGGAGAGGTAGCGAAAACAGACAATATGCATGCATACAAAAACCTACTAAACAGCGGCAGGAGTGTGAGCCACGCCTATCCACGCTGTGCCACACCCAATGAAACGTGATAAATCTCTCCTCTGCCCATCCCGAGTATTGACTCCAGACTCAGGAAAGTAGAAGTCGCAGTACGCGCGTAAATCCTCCGTCGATAGATCGCGGATGTTATCGATGTTAAGTAGGGGAGGAAGCCCGCGCTGTGAAGAAGAAACAAAATCATCAGTACGATAGTTGACAAACGAGCTCATGTGAAAGGAAGCTTAGATGTACTCTTTCTTCTGTACCAATAGTGGGATCCTGCCCTGTCGGACCGACGACGATACGTAGCTCGAGACCCCCGTGCCCCGTTCTGCCCAAGTTATACGCCTGATTTTGAAGTTAAAATTAATACCGTTATGTAAAGGAGAGGGATGTACCTGTGCTGCTTCGATCGAGGCTGAGATCAGCCGCTTCTCGATACGCGTAAAAGTGTCGGTATTCTGATTCTGATACTCGTCCATGTGCCTCTCTATCGTGGCGCAGCGGTCATTGACGGTGTTCAAGATGCCATCCATTGTCTCCAAGCGGGTGTCTCCTGCGTCTAGGCGTTTGTCGAGCGCGTCGAAGCGTTTGCCAAATGCGTCCAGGCGTTTGCCAAATGCATCCATGCGCTTGTCGGCTGCGTCCAGGCGTTTGTCGACTGCGTCCAGGCATTTGTCGACTGCGTTGAAGCGTGCGTTGGTTGTCTTTTCCAAGTTCTGGATGGAAGCGGCTATACCATCCATTTTGTCGTTAATTCGGGCGAGCGCTGTCTCCATTGGATGAGCTGCTGCTGTAAACTCGAGACGACAGTGAATAAGGATGACTTTGGATCTCAGTACCAAGCAGAAGTACGTACCATTCAATTCTTCCAGTTCATCTGGTCCAGTTGGACAATTCAGCGCGTGCGTCTGAGAAAGGATCGTTTCCATGAGATGAATCATACTTACTGGGGATGTTACGGCGAGCCTGGACCTTGAAATAATAATCTTCACAGATCTGGGAGTCTGCCCAAGTAGCTTCACCTCCACAAGCAGCAGATTGTTGGACTTCGTTCTTGAAGAATAGAATGCGGCTCGCCTCGTCGGATGTAGGAGGATTCGAAGGCTTAGGAGGCCGTCTTGAATTTAGATCGCCATTCCTGATCGATATGTTCGTTATGCGTTCTAGAGGAGGTAGTGGCATGCGTAAAGACACAGCAGTTATAGAACCGGCAAAACTGGTAGGACAAGGAAGATTGATTGGACGAGGTGTTTGAAGGAAGACGTTTCGAAGTGCTAACCCAACCACGCGTTCATTCTGGGGAACAGTCACGTGTAGATTCTCACGACCCCAGCGGTCGTGCTTCCTTGGTACCGGGAATCCCACCGCCTGGATTCTAACGAATTCTAGCTCCTCTCGGTAGATTTACTCTGATGTCCTCCTTCTATTCAGAGCTATTTGTTTTTTTCGCTACTACCCCGCAAGCATAAAAGATAGTCAGTACCTACAAATTCAAGGTGGTTCGGGTTCTTATCGTCCTCTCGCAGATACAACCGTTTGATTGAAACACACTGCGCCGAGTACCTGAAGCTCTTTCACACTATCCTCGGAAAAGTAGGATTTGAGGGCATGGTGAGCTTATCGCATTTTGAATCCTCCTTTTCTGCTGCTTACTGTAATATACTGTCCTCCATCTCTAGGCCATGAGTGACTGGTAAGGAATCTTTTCCTTCGTAGCCCTCAGACAGCTTACTAAATTTGCTCCCACAGGTTCGGAAACTACAGTATTGATCACTGTATCAGCGCTGGCATGGATTTCAGAAGCGAACAAGAGGCGAACGCTAGACTTTGTCAGTCGATCTATCTAGTTAAGGAAGATCACTTTGCGCATGGTCTTGGAGAAGGCTTTGAGACTCGTGCGGAAGTGTGGACAACATGCTCTAGAGGTACGTATATTCGCTCTCTAGACCTCGTTATATGCGCTTTTTTCTAATTCTTCCGACCTAGGTTCTCAATGGAGACCAGACCGAACGTACAGGCGATAACCGAGAGTACAAGTACCTTACGTGCCGGGTCTCCTCACGGTCTATCGTCCTCCTCAAGAACGAGAAAACATCCATTCTTTCCAGTCAAAGAGTCTGAAGAAGGTCGCTATCATCCGTGGGAACACCAAGGCCGTCGTAGTCTAAATCCAATGTCATTAAAACCCTGTACACGTCCTCTGAGAGTACGTGCAACCATCTTTCTATCGTAGCACATGCGCCCTCTTCTTCCCTGTTTTACGCCTGACCATGCGTGCTTACATGTACACGTCAAACTTACCCGATCTCCTCCCGATAGGTTATTCTACGGACGTTGGCCTGATAGGAATGGTCGGGGTCAGACAAGTCTTCTCGTCGAGCAGGTCTTCCACCATCCTCCGATAGCGGCCTATGCCATCGAGAACAAGCAGAAGGGACTTCGACTAGTCAGGCATAACGCCCAGAAGACTAGCTTCAGCGGTACGTTACTTCCCTCTCTGTCATATATATCCCTCGCGTTAAAATATCTTAACGATCGTCTTGTTTCCAGCTGGCTCGATCATCGTCAAACAAATCTGACACGCCGTGCTAACATACACTCCACCCTCTACGTCTTCCACGCCATCCAACCCATAAACCTACGTTTTCACTCTCCCTCGTCTCCGAATCGACAGAATCTGGTATGGGTCGCCTTACATCGAGCTCTGCAAACCACCTAGATCTCCGGTGGAGGTTAGGTCTGCACGATCGAATACAAGGGCAAGGGTTACTTCTCCGGGAAGAGTCATTCCTTCAAGGCTACGGTTGTCACGAACCCAAGGGCCTCCTGTGGCAATACAGGGAACGGTATTCCCATTGGAGGTGGTAACAGTGGTAGAGGTAGCGAGTACGTCATCGACAGGACGTGGCATACTACGCCCTGGATTTCGAAGGGTCATGGTACGGGTACGGTCCTCCATGATATCAAATCTGGTCCCTACCGAAGGATGGAGGAGGTCAGCGTCAAAGACGTAGTAGGGATGGGAGTCAACGGCGGTATGGAGGAGTCCGAGACCAGACAGTTGTGGGCTGGTGTTGCGAAGGGGATCAGAATGGGCGATTTCGAGATGTCTGGCAAGGAGAAGAGTGCTATCAAAGTTCGCGTTCTCTTCTCTTTCATAAGAGTGAAGACTACTCCTGACTTCGCTTTCCTCTTGATCCAGAACGACCAGAGGCAGAGGAAAAAGGACGAGCAAGCCACCGGGACCAGGTGGCCTACGAGGCACTCCAGCCCTCTGGACAATGGCTCTTTCTGTCAGTCTCCCCTCTTCCTATCCTCTTTCTTCGTGTTCTTAACGTGCTCACTATAGATCAAAGGCTGGGTCGACACTTCAACGCCGTGCCACCTACCGAAGACTGCTACGTTTTCCTGGAGGATTGGCCGGCTGGGAGGTATGAGTTGAACGCTATCGATGCGCTCGCTCCCTCTGGAAGTGTTGAGCTCGTATGCTGAGTGGGACGAGCTGTGCTTGATGTCGCATCATTACCGAGACCGGCTCTAGATTTCTATCGACGTTGCAATCTGACTATTTGTGCGAGCATGTCATCGTGATATAGAAGATTTACTGCTGGACTAAGAACTCGAAACGACCACTTCCCTGACTGCCCACTATATGTTCCCGTTGGCTGCATAACTTGGCCCTTCCCCTGCCGCTAGCCCTTCATCCTGAACGCTAGAACTATTTTATTAGCTCGGATCTTCTAGATCTATCTGACTTCATCAAGCGTCCCAGGTCCTAAACCTACCCCATGTTCTTGAAGTGCTCGTTCTCACGACTCCTTTTGGCAGGTGGGTCGTTCTAGTATGGCTGTGAACTATATCGACGAAGACTTCGGACGTTTTAGGCCCTACGTATAGCGGCATGCCTCGGAGCCACAGCATCAGCTCGGACTTCTATCAGAGTTGCGATGCCCATCATCTGCGCCTCACCGTTTTTCATCGTGATGATGATGATGCCCCAGGCTCATACCTTGACTCCATTTCTCTCCAGGATAGCGTTCACCAGATTCCTCGGTAGTGGATTCTGTCGACCTGCCTTGTGACACTCGAGCCGAAACTCTCAGGTTCCGCGTTACGGTACTTCGCGAAAACAGTCGCATACTCATGTCTGAGAGATCTTTTTCCCTAGTAAGGCTCAGCTTCGATCTCGAGAAGCCGAATAGGATTAAGGAACGCACAGGTACAGCTCTCTGATTATATCTTTATTTAGGTACTCCATTTCGTCTTTGTGAAGCTGTCCACAAACGTAGAACTTTGCGCTTGCGAATTCAGCCTATAAAGGCAGACGGGCTGGCTGCATTATGCGGCCCATAGCAATTCTTTCACTTCTCACTCGATGTCTTCAGCACCACAGTTTCCACCCATCCCTACTTCATACGACAACACCCTTGGAAGCCTATTCATAGGGTTTACTGTAGCTACCGCGTATGTTTTCCACCAAGGATGCTAGTACTGCGATATCACTGACCTCTTCTGTGTGTCGATAGACTCTACGGCGCAACGATTGTCCAGACGTTCATCTACATTACCTCCGTACGGGCACGGCACGACCGCCTGTGGTTGAGCTTGCTTGTGTACACTATTTTGTTAGTGGGGAAGTCTCGGAAATCTGAAATGTTCTACTAATCGTGACGATCCTTGTAGCGTGAGACCCAATCTTTATCAACCTACTCGCCGAGTTCATATCTTCGCTCTTCAGGCAACAGACACAGTTCACCACGGGTTCATAGCTGCTGGATTGTATCGCTTTTTGATCACTGGCTTCGCAAATCCTCTGTCGCTTCTCGATAACAGTAGCCTTGGTGGGGTAGCGTGCGTAACTGAATCTGGTTCCTTCTTCGACCATCTCACATCGTAACCATTCCTTGGTTTCTTAGGCTTAGCACCTATGTAAGTACATTAACTCAGCAATATAGGTCGGCTAATCACAAACGAACATCACTGTAGCACAACACCATCTGGTCGGTGAGTCTTCCTCGAGCGAATCTCAGTCACATCTTGTCGTTGACCAATGTAATGCGCTTACAGGCCGTCGTGCAGGCTATGATTCAGCTGTGAGCATTACCGTTTTCCGCTCGCTTCTACTTACAACTAACGCCACGAACTTAGATTCTTCTGTTGGCGGGTCTGGGTTTTCTCTGGTCTCCTGCTTCAACGCAGCAGACCATACGCAGTTGGTCTGATGGTGAGTACTTTTTATCTAGGCGGTATCCGTTATGGAATTACAGTAACGTTCTGAGGTGGGCTGTATACTAGGTCGTTCTATCGCTATTCACCTGCGGTACGTTCATCAAACCTAATATTGCCTTCAGGCGGTCCTTAAAGTCGTGAATTATGGTATACAGGGTCCGGTCTAGGTCAGTCGGAAGCATCCTCCAGTGGATCGTCTCGCGTCTGACCGTGCTGTAACCTCCCACAGCTACCTCTATCTACGCTCGCAAGGTTTTCATCAACACGACTCGTGACGACACTTCATTCTCAGTTCGTCTTGTCTCTTTCACATCCAAAGTTCGGGTTTTGGGTACTCAGTCTTACGCGTACGAATTTCAGTTGACCTGGAAGTTGGTCACCTCTTCCAGCATAGTATTTGACGTTCTGAACACGCTCATTACCGGTGAGTTTCTTCCACTTGCGTTCATCCTCGAGTGTTGGTGATAATGTCATCGACTCACCGTGTAGGAATGACTCTGCAGACATACCGTACAGGACATCTCCGGAAAAGGTGCGCACCTAGTTGCATCGGTTTGCTCATCCCTCTATCTAATGAGATCACCCTTCCCCCCCTTAGGAGTGACCACGTCGTGAAGCTCATGACCTTGTTCGTGCTCAACACGAACCTCCTGACACTGTAAGTTCTTTGAATTCCGTGTTGGGAGGAGTATACTCACTCAAAGATATTCACGCTCTCAAGTTTGATCAGTATCTCAATGCTGGTGACTGTGCGCATCCTGGTCTATTGAATATCCTCTTCTCAAACGCTAACATGTTCGTCGCGCATAGTATTTGGTGGCCCCGCATAGTTACATCTGGGGCGGATTGGCTTACATGCTTCCTAAGAGTGAGCCCATCCTCTTCATTAAAGCAGCTAACTGAGACGCCTTTTCGTTTAGCATACATCAACTCGTTCTTGGCTGTGTATGTTCTCTTCACTCAATCGCACGCTTGACCTGAACTGACACCCCAGACGCGTCTGAACTACAGGCTCAACTCTCGAGAATACTTAAGGGAGAAGATGGACCGTGGCAGCACAAGAATCGATGGTTTTACCAAAGAGAACCAAGAAGGTCCGGCCCCCGTATCAGCTTCGATTAGGTTCGCACCGCAGGATACCACGAGGGTAAGATCTTATTTGATGATACAGCCTTTCCTGGCACTGAGCTGATGACATGACTCGTGTAGGAGTTTCCCGTCATCGGCGCTAGCTCCGACTCCAGCAGCGAGGAAGACTCGTCCACAATCCATCGAATGCCGGTGGACTTGGGATCGAAGCCCCCAGTATCAAGTACTAAGGCAGAGGTTTAGCTCTGCCTCTGCGGCAGCTCTTGGTTTTGTTTTTGTTTGTGCTATGGATAGGCGCTTCAGTACATTTCTATTCGAAGTCTATGTACATAGCCTGATGTATAAGTAATTTTTTGTTTCCCTATCGTTTTGTCCCACTCCGAACCCTCAACAGTCGTCTGCGTCCTCGTGAGATAGCCTTAGCACTCGATATTCATCAACTCGAGCAGTTCACAAGTCACTTTGGTTCTGTTCGCTGTTGTCTGAGCCGTCTTCAGTTCGTTCATCTGCTGCCTTTGTCGTTTCACGCCCTTTTCCGTCTCTGTCGTCGTTATTGAGGTACGAGCACTACAGACACCCCCCCTGAACACGGTCTTAGGGGGGTATATGTGTACACTTATACCCACCTAACTTTTGGGCGTCGTTTTTGAACCAACGCCTGGGGCCTGATTCTTTGCGCCATTTTTCTAGCCCTGGCTTGGTTTTGGGTTCAAGGCCATGTCCATATATAGTATTTCTTTTCGAAAAATTTTACCGCCCGGGCTTCATATGTTCCAGAGAAATCAGCACCTAGGCGTCGAATCTCGCGCAGTAATCACTGCTAGGGCTGCATATTCCACCGATTTGAGTGGGACAGAAGCAGAAATATGACCTTCGGATGCGCTTTTTTGGACTCCGGGCGTTATTTTTGTGTTCGAAAACCGAGGCGAGGGCTACAATTTCCGCGAAAAAACAAGACCAGGGCGTCGTTTGATCTCTGCAGCAAATCACCATGGGGACGTTTTCAGGTGCAGCCCGGTTGCGAAAAGTTGGAGAAAATCTACGCCAGGGCTTTGGATGTCAAGATAAAATTGCAGCCTGGGCTGTGAAAAATTCGACAGAATCAGGGCCCGGGCTTCCTCTCTATCAAAATAATATCCGCCCGGACGTTGTATTTCGTGGTACAAATCATAGCCTGGGCTGCAAATATCCGAAAAAATCACCGCCCGGGCTGGCCTCATTACGTGGGGTAGACAGTTCGCAAAGCTTGGACAGTACCACAGAAACTGAACTGAACAATAATCATCAGGAGGCTAACCACCTGGTATCCATATTGGGAGGCAGCAGTTATTCCCTGGTGGGATTGAATCCAACAGACTTACACCTTCTAGCCCTCAGTCAGGGTGGTCAAGTGAGGCCCCAGTCCCGTGGATTTACACACCGAGAACGCGGGGATTCACTTGGCAAAAACCGGTATTTTTTCATAATAATTACATATTCAGGTAGCCCTTAGGTACCTCTATACGATCCCAAAGTATCATTACAAACGGTGGAACCGTTCTCGAGCAAATGAGTCCACAAAATTTCGCAAATCTGAGTCGCGGCTGTGGCAGTGCATGCATCAGTGAAGACGTATCAGTGAAGCAGAGAAGACGTATCAGTGAAGCAAAGTCTACCTATCACTAATTCAGTGACTCGCGTCAATGCCATCAAAAGTGGCCTCGACGTCGACGTCGACCTCTGCCTATCAATCATAAATATAAACAAACACTAATAAACATATATAACACTTTTCTTAATTTACATACCGAGAACGCGGGGATTCACTTGGCAAAAACCGGTATTTTTTCATAATAATTACATATTCAAGTAGCCCTATCTATCTTCCTGGTAACAAATCTCAGACTTTCAGACGTACCAAAGGTTGTTTTAAGAGCAGACCTCGACTCAAAACAAGTTTTCTCACTCGTACCCTTGCTCATCCGCTGGGCCGACATGCCTTTTCTGCAGGTATGTCTAAGACGCCGGAAGCAAGTCTCAGACTTTCAGATGCGGACTACTGATAGAAAACTGTTTTAAGTACCGAGCTTGACTTAAAACAACATTTCGCTCACTCACTCGCTAATCTGGCGATGACACATGTTGCCTCCAGGAGTTCGCTCTAAGCACTGGATGAAAGTCTCAGACTTTAGAGTTAGATCCTGTACAAAATCAGTCTTTGAGCCAGAAAGCTGTTTTAAGAACACACCTGGAGATAAAACAGGTTATTACGCAAGTGCCGATATACAGATAGAACACGAGTTCAATCGAGACACTGTACTCTATGTATGTATCTGAGTGCTGTGTGGTTACGCTCTATAGCAGAAGCACTAACTCAGATTAATCTGATCGGACTATCGATTTACACACCGAGAACACGGGGATTCACTTGGCAAAAACCGGTATTTTTTCATAATAATTACATATTCAGGTAGCCCTTAGGTACCTCTATACGATCCCAAAGTATCATTACAAACGGTGGAACCGTTCTCGAGCAAACGAGTCCACAAAATTTCGCAAATCTGAGTCGCGGCTGTGGCAGTGCATGCATCAGTGAAGACGTATCAGTGAAGCAAAGAAGACGTATCAGTGAAGCAAAGTCTACCCATCACTAATTCAGTGACTCGCGTCAATGCCATCAAAAGTGGCCTCGACGTCGACGTCGACCTCTGCCTATCAATCATAAATATAAACAAACACTAATAAACATATATAACACTTTCCTTAATTTACACACCGAGAACGCGGGGTTAGGGGGGTGGTGCGACGACGAAGGGCCGAGCGAAGCGAGGACCTGAGGAGGAGCGGGTTAGAAACAGACAACAGGGTGCTGGATTAACCAGCAACCAAGGACCTGTTTCGTATAAATACTCATCAGGCCTGTTTCTTAACTTAGAAGTGAGATTATTCTCCGGGTTATAGGCAAATTTATTCGAACGAACCAGCAGGGGGAACAAAAGTTCACCCTGACCCAAAAACCCTACGACCCACCAAAGAATACCCTCCACCCTACCACCCTCTACCAGGCAACCAACCCCCCTACGTATACCTGCCACCCATCCACCCTACCACCCTTGGGTAAACACCCCTGGAGCTTCACACACGCCTGATTCATACGACCTTCTCCCCTAGAACTCTCGGTAACAGCAATATAATACTTATTTACTACATACTCGTAATATAAAGCGAATGTACAAAACGCCCGGAATGAGCCTCAAGACTGAGGTGTCGCGACTGAGCCTAGAGGACCACCCACCTTTGTTTGTAGATGAACGCGACTCAGTCGCTACTCTACCTAAGGTGGGTGGTTGCGTGGGGCGAGTAGCCGTGTGGTGCGCGACTGAGTCGTCACACGGACTGGGTGTGGGGTCCACATAGGTGGTGAGACGACTCGCCCTATGTTCCGTGTTACGACTGGTCCCCTAGACTCGTAGGGGAACATCGAGCTGGGCCCAGTGGGGACCCAACTCGTGCGGTATCCGTCCGAGCACCCTACGCCCGTTTAGCGACTGAGTCGCTAAACGAGATGACTGGAGGTCCTCGGCTTGGTGATCGATGACCGAGCTGAGAGCTCTCGTCTTGTTGCGCGACTGAGTCGCGAGACGAGTGGAGTACAGGGAGCCGAGGACCCCCCCTCGTCTCGTGTTGCGACTCAGTCGCAAGACGAGCACAAGGTGCTCAGCTCGATGGTCAATCATCGAGCTGAGCACTCCCTCGTCTCGCGTTGCGACTCAGTCGCATGACCACATCGGGGTCCTCCGCTCGATGATTGATCATCAAACTGGGGACCTCCTCTCGTCGCGCGACTGAGTCGTCGCCCGATTGCGACCACCCCCTCACTTCTCACAATTTTGAGATGGAGGACGTCGCTCCGCGTCTCGACTGAGTCGCTGTTCTGTTAGATAGTAATATACAGAATAAATTTACCGTTCTTACAATCCTTTCTCCGCATCAAATCGTATCGGGCTCATAATTAAGCTGATACATTCCAAATTCGATAGAGAAGTCTCATCGATTCGTCTGCTGATTATCAGTGAGTGTGATGGGACGCGCGTACGCCCCACTTATACCTATCTTTTTCTTCCAACTTACCTCTCTGTCCATCTCTTTCCCCCACCACCATCTTGTCCTGCAGATTCTCCTCCATGCATAGACTTCGCCCGGGCTGGCCACCCACGCTGGCTCTGATCCTATGGATCATTTTTATTCTTACTTTCCTGGTTCCCCTCGTCGACGCCAATGCCCCCAATCACTCCACTAGTATTGCCCTCTTGCTCAAGCACGCACCTAAGGTCTGGGACGACATCGCGAAGGCCAGAACTCTGAGCGGTCTAAGCGCAGCCGTTCTCGCTATCCCCACCGACGAGGGGGGTGGTGCGACGAACGAGTAGCCGAGCGAAGCGAGGCTGCGAGTGAGGAGCGGGTTAAGGACGAAACGAGGCAACAGGGTGCTAGGGAAAACCTAGCAGCCAGATCCTGTTTCGTATTGGACCCGTCTGTATAGATATATACTTAATTTTTTTTTTCAATACCCCATTTTTTTTTGCAGCGCAGCCTCACCCATCTAGTATATAAGGTGCACAGAAAGTTTCAGGAGAAACGGGACCGTAGATGTTGAGATATGGGCCATTTGGTGCATGGAGGTCAACTTTGATGTGATCGATCAACGACGTATATTACCATATATGGTAGTGACGTAGGTTGACGTCCACTACCTACAGCTGCACATCCACAGAGATCAACGTACCTCCTTTGCAAATGCACTAAAGGGGATTGAGAGGTCATTAGAGATTAGGAATTATTACAGGTGCACCAAGATCATTGGAATGGTGCACTTCAGGTGGGCTGGACGTCCACCTAATAAAATAGTGAGGTGCACTAGCCCACCAACTGAAGGTGTACCAGCACTTAGATATAACTCAACATGCACTTTGGGTTCTGTGCACGTCCACATAGCGTATGTAGGTACCGCATGATGCTTCTCAACGTCCATTTGGGTGAGTGCCCCTGCACCTGGAGGTCCACCTGAGCATGAACAGAGGGGCACCTTGCAGGTCCACTCAAGGCGGCTGGACCTTCATCTGAGGAGTGTACCTGCATATTATTCAGGCTTGTTTGGAGGTCTATGCAGATATTTTTGAGCACACCTTCACTCAGGGACGACTGGAGATACACTTGCCAGGTCCATCGACGTCCACCTCGTGGGTTGCAAGCTCATTCCAGAGGTACTAGGCGTCTACCTATCGACTCGCAAGTACAGTCGATCAAAAGTGGTGGTCCATCTTTGCAAGTGCACCTCCACTCAGGCATAACTCGACTGCCTCAAAGAATCGGGTGCTTGTGAAGAGGCGTGGATGTGCACTCACATACGACATCCACGACCACCTGGAGGGATGCTGGCGCAACCCTAGAGCTCAACATGGCAGGTGTATCTGCACTTAGGCAATGGCAATTGTAGCAAGTGGATGTCTGTTTGTACAGCCTTGCAAGAATACCATGTGTGGTGGAGGTCCACTTATTAGCATATTGGTACAGTTTAGCAACACTGGACTTCCAAATCTAGTTGGGTGAACCTGAGGGTAGGTGGACGTCTATCTAGAGGAATACCTGGGCTCAAGTGACGCTGCAAGTCATACACATAAGATGTTGCTTGGAGGGGCACCTGAACGTGAGTGGAGGTCCACCAGGTGTGGGTCCAGCCCCAAATCAGAGAGTAGGCTGTGAGCCTGAGGACAGTGAACATCTACTTGGAGGTTTGTGGATATAGTATGAGGCACTGGAGCTGCACTAGGCTGAATACACGCGCACTAAGATATACCACCTGTAGATGGTGGACGTCCACTTTGAGACAAGAAGGTCCATTCTGCCGACACTCGTCCATGCAGGTGAGTGCACCTACAGACTTTACAACCTCGTTTACGCACTTATCCCATCCAGTGCACATCAGTGTATCGCGTAATCAGTAAATTCAGAGTGAAAAAATAAGGAACCAAGTGGAGCACCTTCCTGTAGAGGGAGAATCCCAAAGGTCAAGCACATCAGAGTCCTCAAGAAGGCGTGAGAAGTGAGAAGTAAGACAAAATAATTCTCAGGAATAGCTGTCATGGATTGGATTGCGAACGAACCTGTCATAAACTTAAGACCTCACAAGGATCGACTGGTTTGTTGATGTTTGGTCACAAGTAAACTGACATCCGCGGGCCGTCGTATTGTTGGCCCTCAGAGGCTTTGTACCAGTTACGCACACACAACCGATGTCAAGGAGGATATAACATTATAGTGGAGAGTAGAATAAGTAGAAACAAACAGAATTAGTCGAAACAAAAATATGAAAGTCAATCCATGAATCTATAGGGAGTACCAACTGTCGAAACCACAGTATCGTCCTGACACTGGGGGACCCAGGTAATTTAGTATCAGCTGAAGTTCGTGCCAAAACGTGGGAGTTTTGACTAGCGCTAAATTACCCGTTTAACGAGTGGTTTATGGCCTCCCAAAACTACACGGGAAGGATTCTGATTGGCTGTCAGTAATTTTTTATGGGAAAAAACTATAGACTAACGTACTAGTTTAGGTACTGTCAAAGTCCGGGTTAGAATCCCACGTTTTAGCACAAACTTTGGACGGTCCTAAATTACTCAGGTGGCCCAGTGTGAGCTGTTTGTCCTGAGCTCAAAAGAGCCGTTCACCAATAATAATAAAACCAAGTAAGAAAGAACCAAATTAGTTTTTCCTCCCGCCAGAGGCAACGTTGCGGGTCTTCTGAGTCAGAGATGCCATGGGTGCGAAGGGCGACACGAAACAGGTCTATGAGGTCAGGTGGCAAGTTGTTATGGTAGTCCGTCTGGATCTCGTCATAGAGCAGCCAATGCAGAGGGGTGGAATGGTTGGAAGAAGGAAGGAGTCGGTGATAGGTGCGTCCAGAGATAGCAGCCTGCCATGGACCGGTCGTCTGAACGTCGCTGCCATGATCTCAAACACCCCAGCCATGAGAGGACCCTATGACAGCAAGATTGAAGACGCGGTTGAGAATGCGTGCCTCATCAGTTAGGTACGCAGGCCTCTCTCAAATCAACTCTCCAATCTCGTCAGGATAGGGCTTGAGGCGAGGGACAACCATATCACCTTTCTTGCAACAGGATCCAGCCTTGTCTGATTTCAGGATAACAGCAGAGCAGTGTTCACAAGGATCGCGCCATCCGATGCTAACAGGCTTAAGCTTCTTGAGTAGAGCACCAGTCCACCAAGGAGTGTCGTCTGGGGGAGGGAGAGCCTCTTGAAGACGTTGATCGGATCGTGCAAGAGAGTTTCGAGCCGTGTCAGACCACTGCATGAGGGCTGAGCGAACCTGGCGAGAGGCCTGCTTTCTTTGGGCATCAGATAGAGGCGGCAGGCGTGGAGCAGCATCATGAATGCGAGAGTCGCTGCAAGCAAGGAAGTTTCGAGCTGTTTGAGCCGCGCGTTGTTGAGAAGACTGTCGGAGACGTGATTGTCTCTTCCTCTCAGCATCAGTTGGTGCGTTCGGATTGGCCTTAGGAGGCATGGCCAGGCAGAGGTGAATGAAAGAAGGGAATTGTATAAATGTAAAGAGAAAAGGAGTCAATAATACATAGGAGGGAACACGAAGAGCATAAGGGACCTAAGGGACAGGGGAGATAGAGGAACAGGGCAAGAACACAACACTCGTTAAGGAAATTGTTGAGCCTCAATATTGTGAGGGAAAATGCGAGCAAAAGAGGAAATATCAGGGTAAAAGTGACTCATTCATCAGAGGGTTGCCGGCCAACCGAGAGCACGGGGAAATTTATCACTGGCTGAGGGCGAGAGGAGGGTCCAAGTTGTGACGGACAGATTTCGTGACGGACAGGATCCTGCTTGTAAGATTCTAATTAGTGATCACTCCTGGGACGTGTCGCCCTTGCGCTGGCCGACTCCTTCCTTCCCTCGACCACGATCTCCTACTTGCCTTCAATCACTCTCTTTATGCTCTCATTTCATCGGATCCCTGGCATTCGATAGAACGGGGTCAAATCTGACAAAGTTCCCAGCGAGCCTAAGACTGTTCATGAGGAGATGGAAGGCTGAGACAGGTACCTTGACTCTTGTACGTGACACTACTGCAATATTATTTACTGGGTCATGGCACCAGGTGATAAGATCGTGCTTGATAGAATAGGACGCGAGATGTTCACCTATGTACTTTATTTCGGACATAAAGCACTGATCAACCATCAATGACAATGATGCTTTACTGCTCTGAAAGCAAACGATAAGTGACGCTTGAAACTGCAAGAATGAAAAATGAGCGTACGGCGCCACGCCCTAGAAGAAACATAGATCATGTGCTGTCGAGGATAGTCGCTGTGTGAAACGGCGTGTTGCCAAAAGGACGCAACAGAATTGTGTTGCAACAACGAAGCATGTAACCAGCTGGTGGTTGTTCAGAAACAGAAACAAACAGATAAAGATTGCTATGAAGGAGTATACTAATTGCTTGATGGAGAAAGGCCGTAGTATTTGATATAGTAAAGCCATGAACCGTCGTCGTAACAAGAGCCGGGGATATATGCTAGGGAAGATAAGCTTGGTCAGTCAGCAGGAGACATAGAATTACCGATGTCGGCATAAATCATTCCTATACAAAAACACTAAGGTAGTGTTAGGGAAATATGATAAGGGAGATGTGCGTTCCTCGATTACGGTTGTCTTCCAAGGAATCTCGGAGTGCTCATGTTCAGCATTGACAGCAGCAAGAACTCGGACCTTCTCTCCTTCCACAGCACGAACTGCGTTCTCCTCTATTTGCCGAATAGTTTCAGGAGAGAAGACCTTGGGGACATATCGACGAGAGGTGCACTTGGTGCGCATGATGGTACAGACAAATCGTGAGGGTCACCAGCTGCATTGTCACTATCACGGTCCCACCCACTAGATCCTGTGATTGGCTTCGTTTATGATCAGCGCTGATACTTTTACCTTTCTCAATACTCAAGCTGTATCGTAAATCTAGAGACAGATGATCGAGGGTACTAGACATCAGCAATGCATCACCGATGTATAATATGATCTACTTGATCAACCTCATGACTAATTCACCATTTGTTGGTACAACAAGGACTCGCTACAGATCTTGATTGTAATGTGCCATACTGGATGACAACCCAGAAAGAGTTGGACCAGCCAATATGCCTGATGGGTTGTGTCCAAATTTGATGGCATGAAGAATTTGGAATGGTCGTGGCCCAGAGACAAAAGTTCTCGATATTGGGAACGCTAACACCTGTACATAAGCGGAAGTTACCCCTCTTCTTATTTTACATACATGTTTCCGTACTTCCTTTATTCCCCCTTCCTCCCTTCGGCCTCTTCTTTGGATTATCCCAGATCCCAACTCCTCCAGACCGACCTTACCCTCAGAACCAGCTCCCACGAGGGGACTGGAGCATGAACTCGCTCAGTAGTGCCTCACCAATGGTCATGCAGCAATGGACCACCACCGGCGAGCAACACGTCAACACGAAACCGTTCTCGAGAAAGGCTGGTGAGGGAATGCGAAATGATGCAAGGTAAAGCTCGGTTGCTCAACTATGCATATCGCGAGGCTCATATAATCTCAGTGCACCTCTTTATCAACATTAGCATGAGCTGCCCCGCCGCGAGTACGGTAATATGGTATAGGTCATGCTCCTGGGTGAAGTGTGTTCGTTCTTGTTTACCTTTCCTCCTAAAACTCAACTTATTACAGAGCGCAGCAGCGTCCTTCCGTCAACCACATGCGAATGGCTTCCGCGCCAAATCTTGGGTCCCAGCCTATTGTTCAGCACCCCAACCACGTACCGAATTGCCCGTACTCCACTCAAAACGACGATCTGAACACACTTTCATGTGATAAACCAGATGCGAATCTCCTTAGAAACAGTCCAACGCCAGCAGGATCTTCTTTTCGCCAAGCAAGCTTCTCTTGCGCACAAGATGGATTGGATTTAAATCCTCCTCCGTTTCCTTCTTCTGCACCTTTGGTGCCTAACATTTCGAACACTCGGCGCCCACAGTCCAGGAAGAAACCCGGGTCTCGACCACCAAACGATGTAGCTCAACGCTCTGCACAGCTGTCGGATGTCCAACTTAAAGCTCGCCGAATTTTGCCGGTTTGTCACGCCATCTTGCTATAGCCAGATATGTAGACTCGATACTCCAGTTCCGTTCAGCCGTGCTCACAAAATCACTTAACCTGAGACACTCTGCGGAGCTTGAATTCTACAGCTTGTTGAAGGACTGGTCTCGAAACCGCTGTCCGAGGCGGAGTGACGGTTTGTGACTCGGGACTTAGTCGAATTTCGACATCAATGGTCTTCCTCACGCATCGACCTCCCACAAATCTTCCTCACTCGCTTTCCTCATCAATGTTAAGAGGCAAACTTTGATACATATACATTCAGTCATGTCCTATGAGCTCTGTAAAACAGTAAAAAGATAATTAATGCGGCTTTTACACTCCAGCACTGGATTTTTGAGTCGAGTCAGAGGGCGAGGCAGTCGGAAGAGGACGAAGCAGGGGCTCAGGAGAGCCAATGGAGATTCTCAGGCCCTCTAACGGGACCCATGCTGGCTGAGGAGGTGGTTGGAGTGAGGGACTGCTGGCGGCAGAGGTGTAAATATAGCGATTTGCAGGAAATGAAGCGTTGGAAGGTGACAGAGGCAGTAATGCGTCATGGGAGTGGCTTGGTATGATTGCCCCCTGCGTGAACATCCTTCGCGATCTATCAAGACAGATGAGCAGCACGCTGGGCACGAACATAGGATCGAAGCACTCACCTGTTGATCTTAGACGAGATATCGAGACTCTCATGGCCAGCCTAGATGACCATGGAGTGTACGTACTCAACGAAGATCGAACTCTTGAGGATGAAGACGAGCTGGCGGCCGACGTTGTATCAGTTGGTCTGCAAGCCCTGACAGATAGTCCGAATAATCCACTCATCGAGTACAATCAAGCCTTTGTCGAGCTCCAAGCTCGACGTAGGATATCTCCTGCCTCCTATGATGCTGCACCATCTACGAGCACCTCCTCCGAAGCGGCACCATCTACAAACTCCTCCGAAGCCCGACATCCAACCGCCCAGGCGGCTGTAATCGCTCCACCGGAGTCCACCCAACCTTCCGCAGCCTTCTCAGTCGTCGAAGATCACAGTGAATCCGAAGATGAGGACGAGGATGAGGACGAAGGCGAGCTGGCGCGGGTCTGCGCAGAAGATGCTGAAGAGCCAACGCTTGGGCTTGTTGGCACCGAAGACGTAGACGCGGATATGGACGGAGATGATGGCCCAGATATCGACAGTGATAACGACGAGTCTGATCCAGAGATGATAAGGGAGGACGATGAAGAAGACCCAGCGGACGCGGAGACTGAGAGGTTCACTGTTTGGGTTTTTGACTGGTCAGTGATCTGGCCATCTCGTTTGGAGTTCTCGATTTTTGGCCTTATTACTAGGTCAGTGGTTAATGAGCCACAAAATCACTTGTTGACCTTCAGTCAATCCAGTAGCTTTGTATAACACTCGTTGAAGTAGCCCCACCTTGAGATTATGACTATAGACGAGGAGAAGTCCTGGAGGACGTCACCAGTGATTCACGGGCATCACTGTGAATCCGCTACAGAAGATCCGGAAGATGTTGTCTAGTCAGTAAATAATGTGATAAATTCGAAAAATTGTGATAAATTCAAAAAACTCATCCTCCCTCGCACGACTCATTTTCCACTGCATAATACGCTCTTTTACGCATGCCTGGGCGCCGTATTGACCCTCAGATACGAGAGCAAGCCCTCCAAGCGATATTGGAGGGCCGTGACTGGGCCGAAATAGCGCACATCTTCAACGTCTCTGAGAAGAGTCTGCGCCGATGGGAACAGAAGTTCGCTACTTACGGCGATGTTAATCCACCTCTCTTTCGACCCGGGCGGCTTAGGATTATCCCACCTGAGCTTGTACCGGAGCTCACAAACTATGTAGCACAGCTTCCTGACGACTATCTTGAAGAGCTTCTCGAGTGGCTGGCGGTCTATCACAACATCGGCATCTCCAAGTCCGCACTCAGTGAGAATTTACTGGACCTCGATCTATCATGGAAGAAGATGCGTCGGATCGCAAAAAACCGAGACGATGGCGAGAGGGCGGAGTGGTTCGCGAACTTCATTCGTGAGTATCAGCCACATCAAATGGTGTTCCTTGACGAGTCCAGCAAAGACGGGCGCACACTCATCAGAAAATACGGTCGTGCTCCAAAGGGCGTAACTCCTGAGACTGTGGAGCCTCTCGAGCGTGGTAAACGCTGGAGCATCTTACCTGCGCTGGACATTGGACATTAACGGGTACTTTGCGTTACGAATTCAAGAGGGGTCCATAGACGGCGTATCATTCCTTGATTTTGTCGTTAATGAGGTGGTAAGTTTATCTTGCTCATATTAACTATGCTCTACTCATGTTCTTGTATAATTTGCAGCTTCCTCTAACGGAGGAGTGGCCTGGTAATCGAAGTGTACTTGTCATGGATAACTGTGCTACACACCATAGTGAGGCTTTGCGTGACATTGTTGAGGCCGCAAGTACGTTCCATTTTATCTTTTCTCACTACTTCATGTCACAGTTTTTACTCTACAGACCGTAAACTTGTTTTCCTTCCTCCGTATTCTCCCGACTTCAACCCAATTGAGGAGAGCTTTGCTTGCGGTGAGTATCTGTCTTGGTTTTTGTACTGTGCGCATTACTTACGCAGCTCTACTACTAGTCAAAGCATATCTTCGACATCATTATCGGAACTTTCAGCAGTGCGAAAATCCGGAGCTTGAGCTTGAGCTTGCTTGCTATGCAGCCGTAACACCAGAGAAAGTTCGCGGTTGGTTCTTCCACTCCGGATATGTGTAGTACCTTCTCGCACCAGAATACATAGCTGAAATAGATATTATAAAGTGAATATATTAGCAATAATAAGGATGATAACAGAAAGGATTAGTGAATGAAAGTAGTGCGCTGTAGAAAATATAAACATGAAGATAGGAATAAAAGGAGTGTAGATGTAGGTGTAGTAGAAAAGGCATCTAGCTATTGAGAATAAGAAATATAAAAACCTAGTATCTCAATGATCATTCAGTCTGGTCCCTGGAAGTAGAGTACAGCTTGTGTGCACGGACAAAACGCTTCCATTCCATCAGTAGAATACCCTCCTTCTTGAGATCTGCTTCATAATCAAGCATTGCACAAGAGTCCAGGTTGAGCTTGAAGCCAAGTTTCGCCAGGACGGAACCAAGGCGAGGAGCGAGATTATGAGTGTTACAGAACTGGAGAAGCTCCTTCTCAAGACCGTCATTGGTTGGAGCGGAGTATGTCGCAGAAGTTGAAGCCTGATGAGGACTTGGAGTTGGTGTGGTAGGAGGGAAAGCATAATAAGGTGGAGGTGGTACCCCTGGAGCGCCAGGGTATCCGACCCAAGCATACGGAGAGGCAGGATAGAATGGAGGGAAGCCATGAGCAGCTGGAGGGCTGGATACTCCTGCGACTGTGTGAGCGAGAAAACCTGTTCCATTACCAGTGTTATTGGAGCATCTTTCATTGATTGTATCTGTCTTCTTCCACGTTGCAATACCTCCAGGTGGAGAGTTGAGAGTTCCTTTACCATTCATCTACACAATGCCATAATGAGAGCGTGTTTAGAAAGGGTTCTAAGAATTAGGAGTATTTACGATCTGAAGTGCCCAAGCCTTGATACGCCCAGCATTCCCGTTGAGATCAAAGTGCCATATTCCTGAGCAGCCGGCAGAGAAAGTGACACAGGAGACATCTGGATGCTCGCTGCACAGCCCAGGATGGTCCCACCTCTCACGGATTTGATCAATGTAACGCTGAAGCTTGCTGTCTGCGTTTGGAGCCTGTGAAAGGAGAAAATTAGTTAGACTCAAAGTAGAGAATATGATAACACACATGCTTCCGAGAAGAGCCGTAATAGTTAGGAAGATCATCTTCAAAATCATCCTCAGTATCTTCTTGCAACGACTGCCATGGATAACGGATGACCTGTGATGCCAAAGTTTCTCGGGGAGGAGGAATATGAATAGCGATGTTGACTGATGCCGGGTTAGAACGGGCACGGATCTGGGTGACCATGTTTGAGAATGCATTATCCGTTGCTAGAGGGAGTCCTGGCTTTGAGTTCCGCCAGTTTACAGCAGTGACGAAGGTCCATGTCATAGCAGGAATGACGAGATGACTGACAGAAACCCGCAAAAGACGCGCAATCTCATCCTGAAAGTCGCCAAAGCTCCAGTCAAGCTGCATGACCTCTGGACCCACAACAATTGGCCCCTCCTCCTCTGCCTTCTTCACAGGGAAGCGACGGCGAGGTCCAGTCGGTGGAATTTTGACAATGATCCACATTTGCACAGAGTCAGCCTTAATAGCTTTCTTGGGAGGACGGCCAACCGGTCTCTTTGCCTTCACTCCTGCAGACTCGTGAGATGCCTTCGAGCCCGTACTCTTCGTGCATTTCACCTTATGAAGGGAAGGCAGTTCGTCGTCATCAGATTCCGAGGATAGCTCTGCCTCTGTGGCCGATCGCTTAACTGGCGCTGAGCTAGGAGAAGCGGTTTGACCACGAGGGGAGTAGAGAAGCTGCGTGTGAGAAAGAATGCGTGGGGTCCAAGAGCTGAGGGAGCGAGAGGGCGTAAGAGTGGGAGAACGGCGAAGACAGCGAGTCGGAGTGTTATCGCGGTCACTGAGAGCGGTGATGCTGGGTGAGCTGAATGATTCGGACACGGTCGTTGTTGTTGTCGTGCTCCTTAGGAAGGAAAGGGGAGCAAGCTGGGCCAAAGGGGTCCCAGGGCTGTCTTCTCTTTCAGAGTCGAAAGAGACTGCGTTGGGCGAAGCACTGGGCGAAATATCTATATGCAAAGAAGGTTTACTATCAGATTTACGGAGCTTGCGTCTCATGATACATGACTCACGAAGATCCAGCGTAGAGTTATCAAGGCCCCCTATGTCTCCATCCTGAGCACGCTCATCCTTCAAGGTCTTGGGTTTAGGGATACGAATCTTCAGTGAAACGGAAGACGCAGCTAGAATCTAGTTATTACACTGCTTTTGAGCATTGAAAGAGGAAGAAAATCGTACGTGTCGGCCCTTGGGTCGTCAGATTCCGACCAGTCTTCTCACCCGCGTCCTGAGTGGCTGAGTCCAACTCTAAGGTCCCAGGGCTCTCCTGTGCATCTTGTCGTTTGTTACTTCGAGTTTTAGGCATAAATATATTAGAAAATGTGTGTTAAAAGAGTGTAGCAGGCAGTAGAGAACGAGTCGCACAAGGGAGGATGAGTTTTTTGAATTTATCACAATTTTTCGAATTTATCACATTATTTACTGACTAGACAACATCTTCCGGATCTTCTGTAGTCGAGGGCAAGTTCAGAGGTGTGAGCCCATAAGTACCATCAAATCCTTCTCAATATAAAAGGATGTGATAGATAATATATACGCTACAATACGCATCACATAATCTACACTACATCGTGACAAACAGTCCTGGAGGGCCATGCACACAGTTTGTTGCTAGCAGAAGAGGTGGCCGGAGAAGAAGAGGGGCATACTAGGGAGCATCTTGGACATACCGGGAGTAGCTAGGAGGTAGACGAGCGGTATTATATTATTAAATTAACTACTACTAAAAATGGTCATAAAAATGATGTTTCTATTTATCCTGCCTATGTTTTAATGAATGATATTCAGAATGATATACAACATCTCAGCGAGCTGCGTCGTCTCAAGAGGATGCAGAGACCGTTTGCATAGCGCCTGTGTACTCATGCTTGTCATACACCTCGCAGACGTCGCACCTACTGTCTACGCCGTTGGCTTGTGTGGTTTTGATATTGATGTCGTCTGTGCCGTCACTTTCCTTGTCGTTGCCAGGCTCATTGCTGTTGTCGTCGTGATCCTTGTTGTCGATGCTGTTCCTGTGTCTGCTAGGTCTGCTGCGTTCCGAGCCGCAGTCGCAGTCGCAGTCTGCTGGCGTCGAACCCTGTCCTTAGTTCCGGTCCTTGCCTCATCACCCTCATTGCCCCCTCTGGCCACCGTCGAGCTACTCGACGCCTCCCATATTCTCGGATTGCGTCTTGGTTGCTGTGTCTCGTCTTGATGGTCATGAAAAGTGCGGTGGAGGAGGGTGGTGGCGGTGGTAGTGGTGAAAGGTCGAGAGGAAGGGAATAATGGTGAAGCTCAGCTAAGTATGACTTGGCAGTCAACACCTCGGCCTCCACTTACATAAACCCACGGATTCCAATCGATGCTGAGCATATGAACCAACCAAACAACGAGACTGTGGCACAGCGAAACCAGGACTCCATGACATAGCCAGACTGTGAAACCACGAAACAGCCAGACCGTGAGAGGGTGGACAGCGAGATCACGAAACCGCAAAACAGCCAGACCGTGAACAAGCGAGACAGCCAGACGCTCAGCGAGGGAAAAGCCGAAAACGGGAGACGAAAATAATATTGTCCAAAAAGGACACCTATAGTGACAGCCTTAGGATGTCGATTTCGAGACCAGCCATTTCTGACGAAACGTTCCATCGGGACTCCTCGGATATCGGCAAGAAACGGCTGGTTAACGAGCCTACCAGATATGCACTCATTTTCTATCTGTTTACAGGAGGAGCTGCGAACGGAGCTGCGTATTGCATGCGGTGTCTCACGTACAGAACCATGGCCTACAACTACGGAAGGGCGCTGCAATGATGTGATCGTAGGTAGGTTATGATAAACGTACGATTGAGGAGTTGTGTGACCGACGTAGAATCCGATATACCTCAGATATCAAGTAAATGAAACCTAATTTTACTATTGATCGCTCGGCCACTTGTCCGAAACGAGTGCGAAACTCAAAACTTCTGACTTTCGTGAACTTATGAGCCTTATCTTATTGACCTGAGGCACTCTGACCTGGTCCTTATTGACTTATGCTTTTAGTTCTTAGTGAAATTCCCGTTTGGACTTGCTATGTATAGTGTAGGTTCAGCGGAGGCACGAGGCGGGACCAACGTCCAGACCGAACGACTTTAGCGCCGGTGCCACCTCATTCCCTCACACCGTCATGTCTGTTGAGGTTGGCACGACCTCAACTTTTGTGGCTTTCCTTTTCTTCGCACCCACCCATCCCACCCTACTGCTCAAAGCCCTTGTAGCACTACCCTATATTATTCCTTGCAATCTCAAACCCACCACTCACTGCTCATGAGTACTTGTGACACGCACGAATCACAGTTTAGATCAAAAAGTTTTGATATTAGTTAGTCTCACGTTACGATAGTTGGTAGCACTTGTTTTCTCCGAGTTGCTCATGGGCTGCTCTTCAAAACCGTGCGTAAGAGAGGGTTCCCGCCCACCCAGCGGCTAACCCTCTCCGCGCGTCCGCAACTGGCTTCGCCAGTGGCCCCCCCAACCTACGGAAAGGAGCAGCCCACACCAGAGCGGGGAGACGAGGCTGGACCCTTGGCATTACTGAGTCTCGGTGATCCGCTATGGCTCAGTGCTCCGAGTTCCGTGTTATCTCTGTAAGGTAATCTTATCTCTCTATGCTCTATAGGTACGTTCGCAAACTCTGTAGTGCTCACGTCCTTGACGTTTTTGTCATAAGTGTAGAGTAGTTTATAATGCCGTACTCCCACAGCTTCAAAGTTCACAGCTCATTCGTGAATGCTAGGCCATGTGTGATAAGTGAAATTAAAGGGGCTAGAAGAAGTTCTCCTATTGTGATCTCTCCTTCTGCCTCCGTAATTTTTCACCCACCACTGAGATTACTTTCAAAGGCTCTCTCGTTTGCTTCTGAACGGTTTGAGTTTTGCTCTGATGCGAAATTTCACATGGTAGGCTTGTGCTGGGCCATATGGTCCTCTCCCCCCTTTTAAAATCTCAGCTGTCCTCAGTTGATCTCTCTGTGGGTACTAAAGTCTCATATAACCTGTGGCGACTCGATTCGGTCCCCACCCAGCCTGTCTCACTATGTCTGACTTGAATCCTACCCTTACTCGCCTCTTTCATCTCATGGGCGATATTCAGGAGGCTATTCTCCGCATCAAGACCCATGTTGTCCAGGGCGAGAAGGAGTCTGCTTTGAAGGAGTTCATCTCCCTCTACCCAGCTGTCCGCAAGATCGTCTCTGGGGCGTCCAAGATCCCTGGATCGTTCCCTTCAAACGTTCTGCTTTCCGAGAGGCTTCGGGACGTCTACTGTGTCACCGTCGCCTGCTGTGGACTGTCGTCTCTGGAGTTTCCGCAGACGGACTCTAGTTTTATCTCGAAGACGATCCCTAGCCTTTATGTTGGATCGTCTCCCAGCCTCTTCATCGCTGCTCATCTCGAGGCACTCCAAACTGGCACCTATGTGTTGCCTCCTGGGGCTCATATTCCGACTCCTTCTGTTGCGAAAGCTTCGAAAGTGAGTCGCCCGTCTGATTCTCTTTAGACTGACTCCTCATGTTTCGTTATAGAAGAAGTCGCCGGCCACTATTTCTCCAGCAGACGACGCTGCCGTCGATGCTCCTATTGTTGAGAAGGCACCAGCAAAGCCGCCGCTCGTTGGCTCTGTAAGCCCTCGTCTCGTCGTCGCTTGTTTCGTAGCTAACTACTTTCGTATAGCCGGCTGGTCCCACCTCGTACGCATGCCTATTCTGTGGGCACCCGTCTCATCCTTGCAAGGCTTGTTCGACCAGGGCTGCCGCCATTCACGCAGCTAAGTCTGCTGCCGACGTGAATACTGCTCAGTATATTCCTGGGCCGGCTTCTCGTTTGAAGGTATGTTTGCTCACTGTCTCATTGGTTCGTTTCTAATATACTCGTCTCAGACTTCATCGTCTTCATTGTCGACAAAGGCCTTAACGGTAAGCGATCTGATTTCGTCACTAGAGTCCGTTATTGAAGCTCTAGTACGCTCATCCTTTGTTCTCGCTTTTTCAGATTGGGAATGACACGTTCGAAGGGAACGATCCAGGGATCTTGGACGCCCCAGAGACGATCTTGCGGACAGCTGGGTAGAGGGAGATGAACTCCTTCAAAGCAGACTCCTTCTCGCCCTGGACAACATGGGTCTTGATGCGGAGAATAGCCTCCTGAATATCGCCCATGAGATGAAAGAGGCGAGTAAGGGTAGGATTCAAGTCAGACATAGTGAGACAGGCTGGGTGGGGATTGAATAAGCACCGCATGAACACTTTGTCTCCGGTTGGCACTAGCAAGGTTGCCAAGTCCCGTAAGTCTCTGCTTTCTCTTCTGCATCATCCTCTCGCTCATTCTTATTGCCAGAAGCTGGTACCTCTGCCGGTAAGGCGATTTCAGTCAGTTCTGTGTCCGAGTCAGGATCAGTACGTTCTCGCTTTGTTTATTTGCGATTCTGTTGTGCTTATGATATTTCTATGTAGTCCTCGGCACCTCAGTCGTCCGACGAACACCTTAGTGCGCTCGCCTCCGACGCTGTGAGCCTCGGCGGCCATGTGGTCATTCTACTTCGTTGTGTAGACGTTATCAACGCTCAGGCGTTGCCTTCGATCTCTCGCAAACTCGACACTATCGCCGACTGTCAAGAGAAGAGTGCTGAGAAGCTTCTCGGCAGTCTCATTTCTGGCGAAGGCTTGATTGCCGAGAGACTTAAAGTCCTCGATGGTCAAGTCGTTTCGCTAACTTGGTCTCTACAGGTTATCACACCGCTTAAGTTCAAAACGCGGCTCGCAACTCGTCCTCCAGCGAGGTTGAGATTGTCGACGATAATTTTGAAGGAGACTTTGTCAATACTGTTGACGATGCCGACATGGCCTCTGACGATGGCCCAGTTGCCGCTCGTACTGTCTAAGTAGGTATATCTATTTCCTCGTTTGCGACTGTGTACTAACGGTTTCTCTGGCAGGTTATTATTGATTCTGCCATCGCTTCCGTGATCCCCAATCACTGAGTAAATACCCTTCCGTCTGCCGAAGATTTTTAAGTTATTCTTCTTCTCTATGTTTATCTTTTTCGCTGTACTTCAACAGTACATTGTTTGCTTGTAGATAAAATATTCATTCATTGTTCAACCAGCCAACCTGTGTGACTGTGTGTTGAGTCCGGCGCTTTCACAAGCACTGCCGTCGGCACTTCCATTCTCGGCACTTTGGACTTAGAATAATTTTCGTGAAGTCCCACTATATTAGCAATAGTGACTTAGTCAATATATTACAGCTGTTTTCATTATAGAAGGCCAGTAAAAGAGAAAATTTACACACAGCTGAGTTTCAAATCCTTGATTTGCGAGACCTAGAAAGCAGAGGAAATGAACTGTTGTGATACGGCAGCACCCAAACGTTAGCCAAGATCCCTCGCTGTCCAGTCGTCCAGCGCAGGTGATCCGGAAGTGATGGCTAATCACCTCGGCCGTGTGTACCTTACTCGACTGCTCGGATCTCGCATCAAGCCTCATTTCATATGCCGAAATTATCAGATTGAACTACTTTATTGTAATTCTAGGGGTATGGTACACAGTCGTACTAGTCTGCACGGTTAGCCTTTGCTAACGAACTTGAAAAAGCCGTGCTACGGCGTATCAGCAACCCACTGAATCCTACTCGTAGAGAGATCTACTTAGATCTCAACTTTGAAGCTGATGTGAACGACGGTAATAACAGTGCTGTGCTCAGTAAGGTCGCTACCCGGTTTTATAATAACCTTCATTCAGTTAGTTTCCTGTAAGGATGATTCGCTCCACGCAGACCTGAAGTCGCCAGGTGTCTTCTGGGACGTAGGCTCTCTTCAAGAATTAATTAAAGGAACTTTTAGGTTGTTCAAGCATACTTGGAAGACTGAGACGGATGACACCGCCAATGTCAAGAGAGATGTCAACGCTAGGAACACCCGATGGCAGAGTTGGCTCAAAGAGGTAAGTTCTACTTCGTCTCTCAGGCTTTCCGTTGCTTTGATGTTCCTTTCCTCGACTTTAGAAACTCAAGCGCCGGCTGGCCGCCTGCGATACCTATCTAAAGAAACATGGACGGGATCCAAGGGTCCTTCTGTTACATGATGATCTCATGTCTGACGATGCCTCAGAGCCCGAAGA
This sequence comes from Agaricales sp. HM26-F1, assembly GCA_002718315.1. Classification (NCBI taxonomy): domain Eukaryota; kingdom Fungi; phylum Basidiomycota; class Agaricomycetes; order Agaricales; species Agaricales sp. HM26-F1. The sequence goes on from NIBX01000127.1 coordinate 1,993,663, forward strand.
TCAGTCCATCGACATTTTGCCCTGGAAGGTGGACCTCGCGTCCCAACTTGGAGCTTCGATTGGCTCCGGGTCCCAGCTTGATAGCCTGTCACTGCTGGAGAATGTCCATCCAGAGTGGCGCACTCAGCAGGTAATTACTCATTCTTCTTATCGCTATTCGTGGCTGGGCCCTATCCAGCTGTCAAAGTTATTCCATGACCTCGACGGCATCTATGCCCCGCTCAAAACATCCCACGGGTACGCCTTAAAGCAGCGGGTTTACGGGACAGGCCCCAGTATGGATATACCACCATCTGCAGTACCTGCTAGCTGCGGTATTGACATGGACTGGTATAGACGCACAAACCAGGTGGAGACCTATCGACGACACATGGAGTGGACCGGCTGGTTTACAGACCCAACACCTGAAGGGTTTGAGTACCTCAACGGTGAGCAGGGGAGGCAGATGATAGCATATATCCTGAGCCCTAAATACCTTTCCACAGTATCATGTTTCCCTGCGCCGTTAGCTAAATGTGGTTGGATGTCATTTTGTTTTTCTTGGACTTGACACTATCTTGCGTACCATATGATCTGCCCCAATATTTTTCCTTGGCCACTGTTCCCATTTACTGTCAATGCCAATCTGGTCTGTTATATCTCTATATCTCTCAGAGTGCGTTATATCCTGAGTCCGAATGCGCACAGTAGAGGACATACTTGCGTGCTTGAGCCTATGGTAGTGGATGGGGCTTCAATCACTCGCATGAAACACGTGATTGTTGAATGTTGTCGTCTGCCCTCTCGACGCTTGTCTGCAATGAGCCTCAATCTGTGAGCTCTTCCCTCTCAGGGTGGCAGAACGCTACCTCAAAATAACACAACCAACACAGTAGGATCGCAGTGCGTGCAGCTCTACTGTTTGATCATGGTGTTATACAACTAATTATCTGCATCCACGAACCATAGGGTAGCTCAACAGCCATATCTACTACCAAATCCACCCTCGCAGACCTGTCGTCAAGATCGTCTGAGCCCACAGGTTATTAGTTTTCCCCAGGAGACCGTAATCCGTGGGATCCATGATATCAATTTGTCGTCTTCAGACGAAGTATCCAGTGTTCCAAGTCTTCCAGCTTCGGACGAGGAAATCGAAGGGTGCGTAGTTATAGCAATCTTTATGATTCTGTGACTTAGTTGAGGAAAGGTGTGTTTCTCCAGATGTTGACGTCACACCTGCTCAGTCGGGCGAAGACTCAGCCAGCACATCAGATAACGACTCGGTCAAGTCTTTGGACCAAGAGAACACTTCCGCCACAGTAGGACCCCCATCCTCGTCATCTATTCACTATTTCTCCGTCGACCCTCAGGAATGGGTGGTTTCAGAAGTATATGTGTTTGTCGCCTTTCTTCACATCCGGTACCACTTGTCATTCATTGCCTGCAACCTCCTATTATTTTTCCTTTCACTTGTATTTCTTGCTCTTCAGCCTCTCACTGCTTCCTCGCCTCCTCCAAGCACTAATCTTCCAGAAACTCTCACAATCATGCTTACTCGCCTTGGCCTGGGTATTGATCAATTTAGCAAATATATTGTCTGTCCGGACTGCCATTCTCTCCTTGAACTTGCCCATGCGAACACCACTGGTCATCAGAGCTGCAATTCCTGTGGTACCAACCTTTATATGGCCACTGGATCCCCATGTCTCGTTGCTCCGATACCCTCGTTGGCTGACAGCCTGCGGGAGCTTGTAGCTCGGCCAGGAGTAACAACTCAATCAATGGCGGAGGTTCCCTCGCGATGTGGAGAATATGAGTACTATACAAGACGGTGATGTATGGCATACTATTCGCTCATCAGACGGTGAGCTCTTCTTCAAGGAGCGGATGAAGAATGGGAGACAAGTACTCTCAATTGGTGTGTCATTGTACTTTGACTGGTATGTTCCTCTATCATTAACCATGCTCCAGGCTGGTCACTCATCAGACCCTTGCAGGTTTAACAAGAAAAGTAGCAGTTACGGGCCTAGTCATTCATCAGGTATCTTGTCCTATGCAATCCAGAATTTCGACATCGTAACTCGGTCAGAGTTTCCCTATCTCAATCTCTAATCTCTATCTTGCTCGACACTCAGTAATGACTTGTACACAAATATTCGCTCTTGAACAACCGCCATGCTTCCGATGCTGATGAACCCAGGGCTGACCGAACCAAACGCTAATCAGCTTCAGAATTATCTGAAGCTTATTGTGAATGATCTGGAGATGCTTTACAACGACGGCTTGCTAATAGAGACTGGTATGCAGATTATATGGCTTTCTGATTAATGTTTTTCTTACCTGTTACTGCGCTATGTGTTTGCAGGTGAGGGTGAAGACATCTATGTCGAGGTTGCGTTGGTATCGATCAATGCAAACCACCCTGCAAGGTGTAAACTCTGTGGTGGCGCCGGTCACGCTCATAAGAACGTTCCTTGCCTCAGGTGCTGTGTGAGCAGATCAGATATATATACGGAACTTGGACTTACAGGCTGTGAGTAGATGCCTTGCTTCTTTAATGAGAATAGCTTGATTTATTCTCCTCTCTTTATCCACCAGAGTATGCAGCCCACATCTCTGAGGAACATCGGAGGTTAGCACATGAATATCACCAGCTGCCAGATGATTCAGCAAAGGAGATATTTTTCAAAGAGAGAGGTGTACGCTGGACAGAATTTGCGCATTTAACTTACTTCGATATTGTTCGATGGACAGTCATCGACCCAATGCATAATGTTGCGCTTGGTAAACAACTTCTGACATTCTTTGGCCCGTTGTGCCTCATGTCCCCTTTCTTCACAATTAGGACTCTGCAAAACACAGTGGTATAATCAGTTTATTCGCAGAGGTGCATTTCGTTCAGGAACCAAACAGAGACAATGAGAACTTGACCTACTCCACACCTATATGAAGGAGGTTTGTTGTCTCATACTACAGTCTCGTTCGATCTATGCTTATCAGTATTTCCGACTATAGCTCGAATCACCTCCCTGGGCTGGAACAGATTCCACGCCGCGTTGGTGAGCCAGCCGGTGGAAACCTGACGGCAGACGAGTACAAGTTTGCTACTACGACCCCATGGGCTATCATGATACGTTTCCATCAACCCAGAGTCCATATCACCAGTCTAAATCGTTGATAGATCCCGCTTCTTTGGGGTTAGTTTCAGACAGAAGCTGCTGAAGGTTTCACGAAATATAACAAGAGTTATGAACGCGAGCAGAAGAAATATGAACAAGACCACGCAAAATGGAGATCACAGCAGGCTAGCAAGACCGCCCATGCTAGCAGTCAACCAGCTGTAACTCGCAGCAAGGAGCCCGTCCCACCTAAGAAGCCTGAGCTGCGGATGCATCCTGAAGAGTCAAGGAACTTTCTTCGCTTAGCAACGTTTGTCAAACTCTCAGTTGCGAGCTCAATTGATCGGTCAGAAGGTATTCAGCACATTGAGAAGCTACTCCACGATTATCTTCTTGAGTATGTAAAGGTGTGTCTGCCATTTTATAAAGTGATTCTCTCAGGTGTATTTGCTCAACGTCTTTGGTCAGATTTACGGTATTGATGCTTTGAAACCCAATTACCATTGGGTCACCCACCTTCCTGATCAACTACGCGACTTTGGGCTAGTCTACTCATTCCGGACGTTTGTGTTAGAGAGGCTAAACAAGGTCCTCAGGAATCTCCCTAGCATGTCGGTTGGTGGAGGTGAGATGGAAGTCTTAATGATGCCTAAATTTCATAGAGCATCATACCTTGATTCTCTGATGTGTTCCGCCCTGCTCTTGATGTGTTTGTCTTCTTGATGAATCATTAGATGAGAGATACGCTCAGGAAGTATGTTCCAACCTATGACAGCACATCCCACCCAAAGGCTCTTCGACCGTATGCTTTGGGGAGCAGGACGCAAGGAGGGCTACGGACCGGTCCACGATCTGGCAAGTTGCCGTGATTTCCTTTCACAATTTCGACCGATCGTTTGCGTCTAAACCTTAGCATTCGCAATAGGATCACCCTCAGGCTCTCGTTTGGAGCGCAAGGCTGCCGGAACGATCAACAGCTCAGTGTGGCATCTGCATGATCTTCCTTCATGCGTTCGGCGGGATCTCGCAGCTTGCTACAATCTAGTTGCTCTATTCCCCTCGAATTCTGATTGTGCAATCCATGTGCATCTGCCATTAGAGGCCGTGTTCCCTCCTGATTCCGTTGAGCTCTCAACCAACGTCCGACTGCACAATTACGCCCTGAGAGAGGATCGCCGGATCAGCCCAGCGGAGCGAGCCCGAAAAGGTGAAGCATTCAATCCTTCTTTAGTTCGGGTTCATGTACTGGACCCCACGTATTACGACGAGGTCCAGGTTGGTGAGGCCCAGCATATCTTTTTACACAAGCAAGCAGGTCTCCCCGACAACTGGGGGCTGTTTGTCGTGATCCGCTGGATGAAGGTCGGTGATCACACTCCTCTCAATACAGATCTAAACGATTGGGACTTGTTGTGAGTTCTTAGCTGCTCATGCTTACAGGTGATCCGGAAATTGTTGTCCAAATGTGAAATCGATCAAAAAAAGTGGCGAAAAGTCGAGAAAGTCAAAAAAGTCTGTCGAGAGGTCCTGAGCACGAGTTTAGGTTAGAACAAGTGTAGAAGTTATTCAGAAATGACATACTAGCATCCATAAAGCTTTTCGGGAGGATTTGACGAGGTGTGGATGGTGTACGTCGGGTTGCTGGTGCGCAAAGAGGGTGCTTGATGCTTAGGCGGTCTAATTGGGACGAAGTGCGTTGCAGCACCCATTTTTCAGAGCAATACTCTCTCAGAGGGGCTACTCGGAACTCGTGGAGCATGTTTTTCACACTAGAAATGCAATGAACGGAGTAGCAGTGTTCCTGTTGCTCTAATTGGCTCGGGCATGATGGGGAGCACCCGCCCTAAGAGCTCGAGGTAGCTTCGCGGTGGGCACAACTCATGGGAAAACAATATTAGCAGATAGCGGACACGGGAGGAAAGATAGCATAGCAGTAATTCACTGCGAAATGGTATAACAGAATGATATTCAAGATACCACGTACGGCCTAAGATTGTATCCAGCTTAGGCCAATTCATGCGCTACCCATTACACTACAGCTTCAACACAGACAGAGGGTCCTAGATACTGCTCGATATGGTCCATATCCTTGATTGGGGGGTGCAAAAAGTGCGTTCAAGAGGGATGTGTGTGTGTCCCTAGGTGCCGAAGGTGGTGAGGGGTTGAATGCGTCGCGCAGGTTGCCGGTTCCCCAACGTCGAGGTCCAGGGGAATCTTATAAAATCAGTAATTCAGATATCCCACGTGTGTTGGGTAGATACCTAATGCCTAAGACTTGAGCGAGCGGAGGAGCTATGAAAGGGGCCATATGAGTTACAGAATGCAGTCAGAGATTTAGGGATCACGTACCAGGACAGGAATGCCCATCCTTATTAGCCAACTGAGCCATTGCCATTCTGAACTGTTGAAGCAAGCGGCGAGCACCGCATCACACCATCAGTAGATTAGATCTACCGTCCTCATTCGTAGTTTACACGCTCGTACCTCATGTACATATGTATTTAGGTTTGCTCCCACCGGGAGCTTACAATATTATTCTTTCTACCTATTATCTACGCCAACATGAACCCTCGAAGCGAATCCATAAATGAGTCGCCACCAAATTCCCTGACTGCCCAGAATTCTCCAGCGGTTGACCGTGCTGCTACTGACACTGGACGTGTACTGGTTCTGATTGGTCAGTAAAGGCGCATTTGCTGGCCAGACAACTTGAAAGGTTGCAAATTACATCGAACTGAGTGAAGGCGATGAAACTCTCTTGGACATTGTAAGTGTTGGGTCGAAATGCATATGAGAGTTGAAGAAAAGGGGTGGTGGTCGCACCTGATCATGACGCTACCCTGTACCACAACAGCGCACCAGCCTTTACACAAACATCTCTAGGTACATAAGGCTTTGAGGTGCACTCAGGCACTGTATAAATACAACCCCACGGATGAACACCCTATAGTGACGTGAGGATCATCAGAGTCGTCCAGCTCAGCGTGCGGGGTCGGAAACGCCCTGTGTTGAGCTACTACCCACAGCATATGCCGTAGTAGTACGGCCGTCAAGCTCATATAGTGAGTGCTAAAGTATTTCTAAGGCGTTTTGGCACTCAAGTGACCCTTTCGGGGCTTCTCAGCGTTCTGTGGGACTCATGAAGGACTTTCTCGACTTTCTCGACTTTTCGCCACTTTTTTGATCGATTTCACGTTTGGACAACAATTTCCGGATCACCTGTATCAGGTTTTGACCGTGATTTACTATCAAAGTCCTGAGCTTGGGATCGATACCTTCGTCTACAACGAGTACTATGACCCCAAACTGCAGTCTCATGACGACCGTGGTCCTCTCACCGTTGTACCTTTCTCCAATACAAGTCTCCCGTGCATCCATCCGCCATACAGATCCCGAGCTCTGGGTTACGACTTCTATGGACAGGGTGATACACCTAACCTTCTCTCGTCGTTCCGCACATACTAACATTTATTCCTAGTTTCCGTTGGCGTTGGACCAAGCTCTAGGAAGTGATGAGATGAGGGACACAGGATTAGGGGGAAGCAATGAGTTGCCTGGACAAACCTAGTTGATGAATGTGCTAGCAGATCGCCTGCACTCACTGTGTATGTACGTCGGGGTCGACATCAATGGCCTTCAGAGATCCGATTTCGCTCGGATCTGTTTCCGTATCAGCACACAGCTAGACAGACCTAGACTTACATAGAAATATTTTATCAATTAGACTTTGATACAGTGTCAACAATCGACCTGGACAAAGGTCTGTACAAGGGTGGTCTGAATGCAGTGAATGAGCGATGAATTGGAGGAAGAAAAAAAGGAAGAATTGCGGGAAGCTAGAGCTACGATACGACTATCGGCGGCTCAGTGCAAGCTCAAGCCAATCAGAGGAACAACAGACGAAGAGAGAGATACCACCTCCTCAAGCGAAAGCACCTCTTACTAGATCCGCGTGGGGTTACACCGTGGCAGAGAGTGATCGAGAACAAGTAGGAGGAAAACAGGCCGCTCCATTGGGCGAATGAATCTCCTCTGCCTATGTCGCATCACCGTTGGGAGAAATGCCGATCACACGGATGTATAGATCCTGAGTTGGGTGCACAAATCCTGGTCTGGTATAGGTGGGGCTGCTCATCCCGAAACTCAAAAATTTGGACCTGGCGCAAGGTCCGGATTTTGATCAAAACCTGCGCCAAAAGAACGTCACCTCCTTCCTTTCATAGATTTGGACGGTCCAAGTTGCTTATGGGATGTCATCCAGTATTGAACGTGGTGTTAGCAATTGTGGTATACATATTCATTGCAGGCTGCCAGCCAGCCAAAAACAACAACAAAAAACCAACAACTTCAATCTAATCTAGGGCCCTCTATTAACAGCAGTCAAAATAACAGTAACTCGACAGGGACAGACTACCTCAATCTGCGGGGCCTCAGGCCTCAGGCATTATGGGGAGTCAACTCAGATATCATATAAAGCCGTGTTGGGTAGACGAAGCCAAGCTAGCTGGATCTAGCTGCCTCATCTAATGTAGACTTATTAGAATCCTACATTTACAGTCCCCTCTATCTGTCACGACTTGGACCTCATTCTCTTCCCCGCTCCTTACTATTTCTCTGCCATTCACTAGATACATCCAGCTCTTTCTGCTTCACCATCCCCTCCCGTTCATGCCTCTAATATCCAATCTGAATCTTGTGAATGATGCTCAGGGAAGTGATCCTCATGACAACTCCAGTCAGTCTGTACAACAGTGATCTGCTCAAACCGCTGGCTGCGTATACTGCTACCTTGCTACTTCTTTCTCTTTCCGAGCCGCCACCCCGTTGCGTGCATGCATTTGAAATCCAACCTGCATAGGTTGACCGATCCTGAGGGGGTGTGATTTTCACGGTAACTCTAGTCGATGACTCTGCGCGAAAATGAATCGTTTAAACCGCTGGAAACATTATGCTCGTCGTGATTCTCGCCTTTGTTAGGCGTTGACGGTCTCAGCAACAGTTATGCGGCTCCTCCCTTTGTTCCAACATCACAGGCAGGTGTTAGATGGTAAGCTTTACGGTGCTGGTAGTATTAATTTGAGGGGACCGCGTTCACAGGGCGTAGGTGACGACAAAGGCCCGTAGGGCAGAGTTGAATTGTATTATTACACGTTAGTGCATCAATGATGTAGAACTAAATCTATTAACTCCAAAACAAGACTTTTCATAGTGATGGTGATACGCCGTAGCACGGCTTTTTCGAGTTCGTTAGCATAGGCTCACCGTGCAGACTAGTACAACGGCGTACCATACCACCTAGAACTACGATAGAGCAGTTCAATATACTATTTTTGGCACACAAAACGAGGCTCGATGCGAGATCCGAGTAGTCGAGTAAGGTACACACGGCCGAGGTGATTAGCCATCACTCCCGGATCACACGCGCTGAACGACTAGACAGCGAGGGCGGCGTGTCGTATGATACACAGGATATTTGCACACACAACACACCAAGAGATACGAAAATATTGATTATTCTACATTACGAGTGCCAAGTCAACTAAGGGTACGAAGAATATCCTGAGGAGACAAGACTCAAACGAGTTTCGGCGTCGGCGAAAATGATCAAATTCCAAAATTGGAACAAGGCACGGCCGACACAAAAGCGCTGCGTCCGCATGTCGTTCCTCTCAAAAGCTCCAGGTACCGTTGAAGTCCACAAGGACGCTGAGGTGCCGAGCACACCCAATGATGAAGCTACGAGGCCCTTAGCCAATGGCAAAAGAGGTATAACGAATGAAAAACCCAATATGAGGAGTTTTCGTTGGTGAACCTCATGTTTCGCGACTGCCGAGGCGATCGATCAAAAATTGCTAAGAAACGCGGACGGCAAAAGTGCGGTATTGTTCAGCGGAGGCACGAGGCGGGACCAACGTCCAGACCGAGCGACTCTAGCGCCGGTGCCACCTCATTCTCTCACACCGTCATGTCCGTTGAGGTTGGCACGACCTCAACTTTTGTGGCTTTCCTTTTCTTCACTACTCAAGCTTCCATTAGAATCTCTCTTGGCCATACATTACTCTCGTCTCAACTCGTATAAATCTCGTACTAGCGATCCACAATATACTGTTTGGGTCAACCTTGTCATTTGCACATTACTCGCCCCTTGCCGTCGCATGTCCGAGATGAGACTACCCCCAGCTGAAGAACCGGATGCACAGCTGCCTCTTTTGATCAAAGGTTCAACAGTCGACCACTCTTACATTCGTGAGTTTTTCCTTTGGTTGTGTCTTTTCCCCTACCCGCACCTTTTATGTAATTTCTCCTGGGGGTCTTGACACTTCCTCCGTGAAGTCTTATAATCAAGTGCCCCTACCCTTGTTTCTTCTTGTCAGCAGCTACCTTTCTTGTTCCCATTTCTTCTCATTTGTCGACTTTGGTACTTTGATCGACAGCCGACGGGCTTTTGATCAAGCTCTATTCACGTTTGTCGTTGTTTGGTGTTCTTATAACCGCTTTTGGCGGCGCGTCCTCATACTTGATTCCTTTGGGATTCCTTGCTGCCTGTCAGACTCATCTCGTCATATCCGCTCTCGTTGCCTCATAGGGCTGATCTCGTCGCGTTCCTCTCGTTTCATGTCCTCGTTTCGCGTCCTCCTTGTTTCGCGTCCCCCTCATTTCGCGTCCTTCTCATTGCCCACTGGGCTAACCTCGTCACTTTCTTTCTCATTGCCCATAGGCCTATTTCTCGTCTCATCACTCGCTGGCATTCCTTTGCGCTGAGCAAGATTCCGATAGGTATTCGCCCAGGTCTTGAAGTGCGATACGGCGAGCCTGCTATCTTGTATGGCTCTATTGTGCGTTATGCCATTAGTGGCATCCCTTCACTAGACGAAGCCACCTTAGCGGCGGATTTGCTGATGAGGATAAACTTCTTAAGGAGAGATGAGATCTAGCAGCCGCCTTGGTCGTCCAGCTGGCTAGAAGAATTCCTGGCTGATCAAGGCCGCGCTTTCGAGATCCATCGCATCGATGTTATCAGACTGAACCAGGTGCAAGGCTTGTCCTTTGCAAGGGCTTACAACAAGCGCATTCGGTCAGGGCTGGAGAAGAACCCTACCATCATCATTGAAATGACGGCCTAGATCACACCCAACATAACCCCAAGCATGCTCATGCTCGTCACGACCTGGATTATCATCCTCTCGCGATCGTACTCGTTCCAGACATGGGAGCTCTGATCGTTTCCAATGTGGTGACAAGCTCGAGCCTGTTCCAGGCGCTCTTTCTCTCCCATTTTTGTCTGTCCGTCCGCCAGCTAATCGGTCCGCCCGCCAGTCAGTCCACCCGCCAGTCAGTCAGTCAGCCAGCCAGTACCGTCGTCGTTCGTGAGCTACCCAAGCTCAAACGACCTGCATTATCACTTTATTTATCTACTATTTACACACCCCCGTGCAACATCTTCACGACTTCGTATGGCACACTTGTCCCACCCTGAGCACATTATTTGGAGCCCATCGGGAGGATTCCGAAGTCCCAATTGCGATCAGCCAACCTTACCGCCCATCTTTCTCTTTTAATTTTCTTCTCCATCTATTCTTCTGTCAGATTTCCCCTTCCGAGTTTCCATACCAGCAGCACCACCGCCTCCTTTAGTTATTTGTCGACGCCAACTCGTAACCAGCGATCAGCGCCTAGGTTGATGGCGCTCAGCCTCGAGAGCTCAACCCTATACTTCACTGACCTCGAAACGCTCCCCACCGTCCCTCGCATCACAGATGATCAGGACAAGAAATGTGTCTGCTAATACATCGATGTTGAGACCCGTGGTCTCTGGCTTGCCATCCTCCAGTTTTGGAAGACCCATCCCACAGCTCAGCCAGCACACCCTGACACCTATGACGAGTTCAAGACTGCTGTTTTCGCCCTCTATTCCTCCACTGATCAGCAGAACAGGTATACACTTTGAGTCTGTCCATGCACTCATTGGCGAAACCGTCCACAACGGTATTTGCACCGCCGACGACCTAGCTCAGTACCATCGTCGTTCATCCCCAGTAAGAAGTCGAGCGTATAAAGCTGTATATATGGGAATGAAATCTGACGTTTTGTAATGTGACGGATTGTAACGGACTGAACGCATCACATCAGGACGACCTCAGGATTACCATGGAATAGGTTGACCTGGTTTTGATTCCCTTTTCTTCTCTCTGGTGCTCGCTCTGTGGAATTATGTCGCTAGGTTTTCTGTGACTGTATGAACTACACTATGGGGCTGCTCACGTTGGCGGTAGTCGGACGGACGGCAAAACCGTTCTGACTATCCTACCGGGCGATCGTGTGATGCCCTTATCACCTTGATCACAACTATCCCACCAACTTCCACGACGCCTAACTTGTGTTCTCTACTAGTCAGCCATGCCGATCGAGGGATACGACGACCCCCAGTCTGTCACCTTTCGCAGGTGGTGCTGCTGCCCAAGATACTGCGGAGATAAGCCAGAGGGTGGAGCTTGGATCACCTCAGAACGCAGCTGGCGTCGACATCAGACAACCTATACAACTGGCCCATCTTTGAGCTCATCCACAGCAGTCGCTATCCTTCCTGTACCCATCTTGCGCCCCGCCTCTGTCAGATTTCAGCCAACACCCCGTGCTCTTACCACAAGGCATACCCACCTGCGCCCTTTCCCCATCGAGCCCACAAATGGGAACCAGATATATCCTGCTACCGATGGGCACACAGCAGACGACGGAGACGACCAGGGTAGAACGGTTGGGGTTGGAATGGGTTCTGAGGCAGTGGAGACTGGTGCTCAAGACACCCAATTTGAGGAGATTCCGGTATGCCATTCCGCTGCTCTGATCTGGTCTTTACATGATGATGCTAACATAGGGTCCGGATTTCCCTGTTATAGGAACGAGTTCTCCCTTCACCGCCTGTTTCTAGCAGTGATATACCCCCTGTACCCGACGTAGACTTGGACAATGTGAATTCAGATGATCTTGTCTCTGATAACGAGGATTCCCACAATGCGATGACATCTTCTCTCCCTGGCGAATCTATGGCGGCGGCTTCTGCTGCCATTGCTTCCTCTTCAACGGATCCTCCCACCCAGATCACCCCGGTTCTTCAGCACTCCAATCTACCATCCTGGAGGAATTTACCACGAAGCAGCATCAAGATAGAAAAACTCGCTATCACCATGAGCTACATCGACGCTCTGGCTTCTGCATCCTGGGAAAACAGTGATCTGAGTCCCCACACATGTCAATTACTGCAGAACGCCCCACAAACTCCACCGGATCTTTCAGATCCTTGCCTACGCCACTCTCTTCAGCTGTTTCTTGCGACTTTGAACGCCTCCCAAGAAACATATGAGGCAGCAGCAGATGCCAGTCGCGAGCGCCATCCCGACGAAGAGATCCTGTCCTACGATCGCGTAAAGAGAGCCCTTGAGAATACGACCGGCATTCATCCCATTGAACAGGATATGTGTGTTAATTCATGCATAGGATACACTGGCCCCTACGCCAAACTTGATAGATGCCCATACTCCAAATGCGGTGAGCCGCGCTACGACTCCATACAGATGCATTGCGAGGGAAAGCGGCGTGGTCGCAAGACATTTGTCACTATCCCTATTGGCCCCTATCTTCAGGCTCTTTGGCGCAGTCCCGAGACAGCGGACAAGCTCAAGTATCGTCGACGGTTTGACGAAAGTATGAAGGCCAGTGGGAACCCACTGAGTCCTTCAGAATGGAAGGACATCTTCTCGGGTTCTGATTATCAGAAACGAGTGAAGGACGGGACTATCAAGCCTACTGATATGGTCCTCCTCTTCTCAATCGACGGGGCACAGCTATATATGCACAAAAGCTCAGATATGTGGATCTACATCTGGGTTATACTCGACCTTCCTCCAGCCATGCGATATAAGAAACGCCTCGTTGTTCCCGGAGGTTTCATCCCTGGCCCAAATGCACCAAAGAATGTCGATTCATACACATTCACCGGCTTCCATCACCTTTCTGTCCTTCAGCGCGAAGGCCTCAGCATTTGGGATGCTTCAGCTGAACCTGGGTCTGGTCAGGAGGTGTTTATTAGTCGGATCCATCTTCTGCTTTCTACCGCAGATGGGCCTGGACAGCAGCATATGAGTGGCTCCAACGGGCATACTGCTCGTATGGGCTGCCGCTTTTTCTGTGGCATGATTGGACGACATCGCTTTCGAGCAGCGCAGTATTATCCAGCACTACTGAAGCCCCATAACTCAGCATATCCTGACAACGAACACGACGATGTTGTTGTAACACGAGATCTACGAAGTAGTCTATCAGACTCTCGGTCTATTGCTGCGTACAATAAGGCCATGCATGCGCTTCTCACTTCGAGGACCCAGACAGAATACAAACTGCGACAAACCGAGTATGGCTATGGGAAACCATCTATTCTCAATGGTCTACCACTCGCCCTTCCTCCACCAACTATTTTTCCAGCTGATATTATGCACTACATTCTGAATATTGGTGAGCTCCTTAGTGGGCTATGGTGTGGAAGCCTTGATAAGGTGTACCCACCTGACAGTAAATCCGATTGGGATTGGGCTGTTTTGCAAGATGACGTGCTAATACAACATGGCAAGCAAGTCGCAGATTGTATACGATATTTTCCGACCTCTTTCGATCGCCCTCCTCGGGATTTTGCTGAAAAGCGAAATAGTGGATATAAAGCCAAGGAGTGGCAGCATTGGCTCTTTGGCCTATGCACTGGTCTACTTGTTTCTATCTTGCCTCAGAAATACCTTGACAACTACTGGAAACTCGTACGAGTCGTTCGTATTCTTCATCAACGTGAAATCACAAAAGATCAGCTGCGGGAAGCGTTCCAGCTCATTCTGAGCTTCTGCGTTGAGTTCGAGGAGCTGTATTACAAGCGCAGACTGGAGCGTATTCACTTTGTTCGCCAAAGCATTCACTCACCGATTCACATGGTACAAGAAGTTCGTCGGATCGGAAATCTCATCCTCTATGCTCAGTGGACTCTGGAGCGGACAATTGGCAACCTCGGAGAAGAAATCAGACAACCACGATATCCCTTCTCCAATATGGCCCAGCGTGGTATCATTCGTGCACACACTAATGCATTACTTGCCATGGATCCGACGTTCGACCGGAAGTCGCGTCTAGAAAATCATGTTCCGCAAGGTGGTCTTGAGATTGGGAAAGGGTACCTGATTCTTCCACGCTCGGAAGCGTATGCTACACCTATGGCTTTGCTAGAAGAGTATACTGCTCTATCACAGTTTCTCACCAAACATCAGACACCGCATTTTGATCCTTTGCAGGTGCAGAAGATCAAGATAAAACGATGGGCGCGTATGCGCATCCCTGGTACAAATCAGGTCGCACGTAGTCTATGGGGGGAGAAAGAGCATCGGCGCTCCAGGATAGTAAAGGTAACCTCTTTTCGTCATTGTATACAAGAACACAGACTACATGACATAATCCTAACCCAAACATCTACAGATTTGTACCGCACCCAATGAACACCAGATTGGTGAAGTCCAGTACTTCTTTCGCTTTGATGTCAAAGGACCCGCTCCAAATCCAGCTTGGTCTTTGGCTATGGTCTCTATATTCTCACCGCCAGATCCTGCACTACTAACACAATCATCTGGTACCCTCCATGTTTCATCATACCAAGGCAATCATGCACTCAGAGTTGTTCTGTGCCATGAGATCATCTCCGTAGTTGCCATGATTCCCTTCCTCAACAATTCACCTCCAGAAGCAGGAAGCAAAGGCCAGTATTTCTTATATGAAAGACTTGGACTTGAAAGCGACTGGAAGCCTGAGGATGGTGAAGAAGAAGCAAGCCAAGATTCAGGTGGTGGTTGCGCTCAGACAGGTAGTGGTGGTGATGTAGCTGTGGCGTGAACGCGTCGCGTCAACCTGTCGGTTTAGCTAAGCCTTCCTGGTGTTCGCTCCTCCCATTTTCATTCTTCAACCAATGACACTCTATTCTTTCCATGACCAAGAACATGACTTCTCACAACTTCTGCAATCGCAGAACCAGCCTCGTCACCATTCTGTGCCTCATCAAACCCAGCCAACAAATTCTCTCTCGCCTTTGTACACTGGTCCATTCCAGCAACAAGCCCCCTTTACCCGAGAAAGCATGACACCAACCTCCGGATATGAGAATCTCCAATTGTTTCCAGAGGATACTTCGTCTCCCTCCAATTCCTGCATGTCCTCTCCAAGTATGGCTTCAAATGGCATGCACCACCACCATTCACGGTCACGAAGCTTGGGCTCTGTAAGTACATATCCGCAAGCACTCACTTTCTAGCTCCTAATGTTCTAACTTTGGGCAAAGCAGGAGTTGAATAGACAGTCTATGACGCCAACACGATCACTGACCCACACGGTATTGGACAGCAACCTGAACACAGCTATGGGAACTCGTATTTTGTTACAAATTGAGTGCGTTTGGGTGGATTCTCCCTCTCGAAGTACTGAACCATCTACTGACAAAACCAACCTTTGTATAATAGATCCCTTCGTCAAGAAATCTCTGCATTGAAAGGCGGATCTGGTGCTGACCTGAAGAATGGTTCATGGCTACAAGACGCTTGGGAGTCGTCTCGAAAGAAGCCCCCAATCCTCGATAGAACTGCTGAGTTAACGGCTCTCCGGGCTCAGTATCCCCACATCAGATTCTGGCTTGAGAAAGAATACGAGGACTCACTCAAGCAGAATGCGGGCAGCACTGGAGTGAGGTTAGTCGAGTCCAAACGCGGTAAATCCAATATCGCAGCAGACATCAACACGGCGTGTCCCTATATTGAGCGTGATGACGGTAGTATTGTCGGCGGGCAAGAACTCAATTCTATTCGTATCAAGGTATACGATCTTTGGCATGATCTTACCAAGGCTGGTAAGGCTTCGACACGTTGGAACCAGATAGGCCACCAAGTGAAGGAGGCATTCTACTATGAGTTAGAATGGTGCTTTCCCTATCTTGGCCGCTGCGTAAACCATTGGAAGGCCATGAGGCTTGCTGAGCACTACTGGCGTACATGGCTTCGGACGCTTACAGATGCTACTGTAAAAGTTGAAGCTGACGCCGACGAGGATATGGATTCCTTGCAAGACCATCTGCCAGCCTCTGGGGCTTCTGCTTTCGGCGGGAAAGCAAAGCGCAGGCTCACCACAGAGGCACAGCCCAGCTTGAAGCGCCCCAAAACAGGTATGTTCTCTTTTTTTTCTATTGGCCTATCGTACCAGAAGAATTCACTGCTCTGATGTTCCAACAGGTGCACCGACCACGAATAGCGAGCCCATTGGCGAAGTAGGCAGCTCTATTCCCAACTCAACAGCCCTCTCACGCACATTGCCATCTGGGTCAGAAACAGAGGCTGTGGGCGCAAGGGATCGATTACCACCACCCGACTTGACGACCTTTGTCGCCTCTTCTTCCCCTCCCGCCGCGTCAGCTACCATCACGGTGCCACATTCTGTGGCAGCGTCTCAGTCCACGAGCTCGTTGTCGACCCTGGGCGTCCTCAATCCAGCAGAGCAGACAAACACTTCGGCTTCTGCAATCACCAGCACCAAGGATATTGAGGATATTTTGTACGAATTGCTTTTGCAGTCGAAATCTGTCTTTGCTCGCTCACGCTGTGCCGTATTCCATCACTGTAGTGCAGACATTGTGCAGCCCGCACCTTCTACTAGCGCCAACGCCGCAACTCCTACTCAGAACCAACAAACCAGTACAGTCACATCGAACGCAAATCCAAATCCGCCATCCGCCATGCCCCAGGAGCAAGAAGCGAGGGCCTCCGCCCAGTCTCATCTCCTTGCATCTGGAGATGCATCTGTCCAGCGAGAGGTTGAGTCTACCCAACCTGCCCAACCTGCTCAGCCAACGAAGCCAGTGTCCAGCGCAGGGGATCAGTCAAAGCGACCACCTGGTGCTGTACCCTTCAAGCCTCACGCTGGCTGGAAGACTGCAAAGTATGTGCTCGTTTCTGACATCGATGTCTTATACGCTAATCCAAAGCTCTTTCTCTCACAGAAATCTCTATGGCTACGTATGGGCTCGGGATGTCGGAGGATCCAAGAAGGAGTTTGAGGCTCACTGGGAGCAGATTTGCAAGGACGATGATCCTATCCTTAAGGTTCGTAGTTTTTTTTCAGTGTCTCGCCTTTCGATCCCATCTAACATTATCTACTTCTTAGCATTATAATCAGGTCTCGTCTGAATGGGTGAGCACATCTTTCCCTTCAACTTCTGATTGAACTAACACATAACACATCTACTTGTATAGAAAAAATATCACTCGAAGCGGACAATCACAGTGGAGGCGGTAGAGGAACTGCTTGGGGCTGTCATTACGGCGGAAACTGGTGCAGGGCCTTAGCAGCTTGGGTGAGCCTGTGCTGGACCTGGTCTGTGGCACGACTCCGTGGTATTCTGGGGTAGATATGATACTACACTGTCTTTGCGATACGACATGGTTTTCCAATACATTCAATAGCATTCCCCTTTATTATGTTGAGTTGGATTGCCAGTGAATGCGAGCGAATAAACAACCTGTGCACCCGACGGTACAACATTCCATGATATTCCCGGGTATTCCACGCACGCACCTCCCAGCACCTAGTCCTATTCCGTCGCAATACGTGGTATACCACCAGGAAGCGAGACGTATTTGAGGACAATCCAACAGCGGCCACATTTTCGAATGCCATGATTTATTGAGTTATAAATCTACTGACATCAGCATTACAATCCACAATATTCGACCACATTCGCGGGACTTTTCACTGGGGTTCATCCTTGTCACCAGTTTCCTCGTCGACAAAGCTGTCATATCTGCTTCCACACAAAGCTGACTCTACATTCACGGTTTTCATCCCGAATTCTGAACCATCGTCCACCAAGGCCTTCAGCCCAGCCATCTCACTCATCAGCCATCACAACTCTTCACCGTTTCCCAGGTCCACAGAGCTACTCACTATGTACCTCTTCAGGCAACGATGACAGATCGACCCGTCGCACCCTCACCATTCTCACAGGCCATTTCGTGTCTGACCAATGCATGGACGACCACCCCCTGTCCTCAGCCGCAAGGCGTTTCCACTGCCTCTTTCCCTCCTCTGAATCGCATCCAACCGCCAGCTGCCACTGTCGCGAACCCTACTAGCGAAGTCGAGAATTTAGCCCTGTCATAATGTCCTTCAAGGAGTCGTTGGATGAGATGAATCACACAATGGGTGCAGCCGCCAAAGGAGCCCCGAATAAGTCTCAGACTCCTCTTCGACAATTCAGGAATCCCAACACCGTTTCCATTCCCGATGTACCGTCTGATATTCTGATTCCATTTTCTCGCCGTTTTCCCCCTATCGTCTCGAAAGCATGTATCTGAACCGTACTCACAGCTATGTCCCTTGATCATCCCAGCCTCTTAGCTCCATCACTCTCCATTTCTCTTGCACCTCTCTACTTCCGCCTCTTTCATCAACAACCCTCATCTCAGTTCAGCTCATACTTGCTTCCTTGCTTCCTTGCTTCCTTGTCTTCCCCACGGATTCCATCAGGCTTTGATGATAACCCAGCGAAGATTGTTTCTGCCTCTTCATCTCCACGTTCTGATATCTGTCATCCTCTCTATGCTTCCATTTACCGTCTCCGTATATGCACCCCTCTTTCTGTTTTCTTCATGCCCATCTTTTTGTCTTTACCGTGTTTCCCCTCATCGTCTTCATTATATATTCGTCACTTTTGCTTCAGCCACATAGTTCTTCACACCTGTCCCTTCCTATGCCCGTTTTTCCTTTTGTTGTTTTTTCCTTCGTCATCTTCTCCATCTCTAGGCTACCTTGATTGCTTTCTATCGTTGCCTCCACTCAATCTCCAGCAACGGTATGTTCAGCCAACCCCCCAGCCATGTCCCCTTATATCCCATCGTTGGGAGAGCGGCTAACCCTCTCCGCGCGTCCGCACTGGCTTCGCCAGTGGCCCCCCCAACCTTCGGAAAGGAGCAGCCCACACCAGAGCGGGGAGACGAGGCTGGATCATGGTGCCAAGTCCGAAGGTCCTAGTTCCAAGTTATTTTGGGACTCTCCCTATAAAAAGAAGCCTCCTCTCACTGCAGAGCCCCAGTTTATCCACCGTGTTCCAGGCAACAGCGTAGGCCATGCCAGACACAGTAAATAGCTCAGGACGAAGTCCCACAAAAATAATAATAAGCATATTGATCCACATCACGGGTCACAAACCCTATATAAACACGATCGAGCGATCACAAAACGAGCGCCCGTAGTTGCAAACTAATCCAGCCTCGTCTCCCCGCTCTGGTGTGGGCTGCTCCTTTCCGTAGGTTGGGGGGGCCACTGGCGAAGCCAGTTGCGGACGCGCGGAGAGGGTTAGCCGCTGGGTGGGCGGGAACCCTCTCTTACGCACGGTTTTGAAGAGCAGCCCATGAGCAACTCGGAGAAAACAAGTGCTACCAACTATCGTAACGTGAGACTAACTAATATCAAAACTTTTTGATCTAAACTGTGATTCGTGCGTGTCACAAGTACTCATGAGCAGTGAGTGGTGGGTTTGAGATTGCAAGGAATAATATAGGGTAGTGCTACAAGGGCTTTGAGCAGTAGGGTGGGATGGGTGGGTGCGAAGAAAAGGAAAGCCACAAAAGTTGAGGTCGTGCCAACCTCAACAGACATGACGGTGTGAGGGAATGAGGTGGCACCGGCGCTAAAGTCGTTCGGTCTGGACGTTGGTCCCGCCTCGTGCCTCCGCTGAACCTACACTATACATAGCAAGTCCAAACGGGAATTTCACTAAGAACTAAAAGCATAAGTCAATAAGGACCAGGTCAGAGTGCCTCAGGTCAATAAGATAAGGCTCATAAGTTCACGAAAGTCAGAAGTTTTGAGTTTCGCACTCGTTTCGGACAAGTGGCCGAGCGATCAATAGTAAAATTAGGTTTCATTTACTTGATATCTGAGGTATATCGGATTCTACGTCGGTCACACAACTCCTCAATCGTACGTTTATCATAACCTACCTACGCTCCCCATCAAATCGTAGGTAGGTTATAATAAGCGTACGACTTCCCAGCCATGAAGCGGTGCTATGACAAGAAGCTTTTGACGTTTCAAGGTTCCGGCTCATTTAGGGTCAAGAATCTTTTCAAGGACTACGCGACCAGCGGTGCCTTCTTATCGGGCCTCGAAACAGTTCTTAATATCCTCTCTCCCATTGAACGTGGCACTCTCAGATGTCGTCATGGTTATGGCCGGCATTGGAATTGCATTCACGGACACCTTCAGCCAAACCAACAAACACCAAGGTGTACAAGCATAAATCGGAGTCTTTTGCTACCCTCAATCGCCGCAGGGAACACATGAGATCTTCTTACTATCCTTCTTCTTGGATCTTGGTTTGTTTGGTCTACTTCTGTCTAAGCAACGACAATCAAGCTGACATGAATCTAGTTTATTATGGTGATAATGCCCTTCGTCTCGATCTTCCACCTCGAGCAAGCTTTGACCTCAAGACAGCATCTTCCCTAGTTCGCAGGCTTGTGAAGGGCGCTTGTCAAATGCTGAGTAATGAGCAGGAGAGAGTCGGGACAGGTGGTCCCGAGAAGTCAAAGATGATGGTTACTCAGATGATTGGTATGTTCTCTTTCCATATTTTGGCCAAGGCTTACATTCTATCTTTGGATGGATGTAGCATATATGTACCATGAGAAGCCCTTCCAAGGTGCCTGCTCTCATCTGAGTGTTAGACTTGAATGGTGGGAGGATCTGCGTAATGATTCTCTAGCTGATCAACTGGCGGTACAATCATAGCTCATTCTCTCTACCTGACTGAAATTTAACGTGAAATCAGATTATCGCCATCAAACTGCTCTCTGGTTCTCCCACAGAGATGTGTGATGACCTTGTATTTTGAGTGACCTATAGGTGTCTATGGGTATGGAGATATGGGTGTCATCTTTATATATAAATATCGTACCCACGATCTTGCACTCTCGTCTTGCGGTTTCTTTTCCTGTTCTTGTCTGATACACCTTCCACATTCTCGGCCTCTCACATGTTCATTTTCCCAACCGTACAGATTTTTAAATACTCGGCTTCTAGTGTCTTATTAGCCCCTCAAGTACACTCCAGCTGCGAAACCAAAATAGGGCAAGCCTCCGCCCATCTTTCATTGACAAAGTGATCTCTTGTTATATTCATGAATCGTAGTCAATACAGTATCGCGCGATCGATGGTAGTACGAGCGCCGTGGACATGGAAACCTCAGTCCATAATTAACATGGACCACCATCTAGTGTCGCCATTCCTCAGCTCAAACTCTCCTTCCCGCCTATCCCATTAGCTCGCTATTCGAGTTCGTGCTTTGTTCTCAAACCTTAGGGCCCGAAATGCGTACTGTGCGACCAAGAACTGTGTCTGGCTCCGTCTCAAGTCCCATTCGCGGCCGGTTACTGTACGACTACACTACTACACTGCACGCTCTTGAAAACCTCGCAAGCAAAGGCCACTTGATGGAAGACTTCTAGCGCAGATCTACAACCGGTATCACAAAGGTTCTTTCTCGAGGCGGGTGGCATGGAATAGGTGCTGACCACGCTCGGTGGACCAACTCTTGCATCTAGGCCCAAGTTGGACCCACCAAATTCCTCCCGATGCGTCCGTGATTAGTGCCTTAGGTATTTAATCCAAACTAACAGAGGCCGCCACAAATCTCTGCGTGGCGGATTGGCAATGGTAGTGGGTAGGGATAGGAAAGAGAGGCAGGTCCTCAGTTTCACTCTTGATTCGGGTATATTGTGGCAGTGGTCTAAATTGTATGCGTGGTCTAGCGTACTGCCACCCGCCAATGCTACCCCTCAATAGCACACCACCAGATTCGATAGACTCGCCCCTGTCAGCAACAGTTTCATCGGCACAAGAACGAGACCTCACTAGAAGGCCGATGGTAGAAGCGATCAGTGCATCAATGATGTTTATCATGACCTACTCGACTGATGGGTGGTCTAACGATACAGCACATACCCACGACGTTATTCGGGGGCATGGCATATCATGCTAATCTATGGCATCTACGAGGCCGAGTTGAGATTGGCGTCCTTTATACTGCGTCCCCACAGTAGAGAGGATGGGTGGAAATCACATCGTCAGCTAAGGCCAGACGTGTCGCATTCCTACATCGGACGGGCCTTGGAGGCAGAGGAAGGAGGCGATGATGAATGTATGATATACTGACCCACTCTGTAGACACGCGGACCATTCACCTCCGAACTGAGTAGGTGAGTTTGGGTTGTCTTCCTCCTTACTTTGGATGGGTTGTCCTCAGAGGAAGGCTCATCGTCACGCACACGCTTAACAGTCGTAACTTCAGATGCCGCTCTTGTCAATCCAGATCTGACAATTCGCTCGGGGTGCCGTCGTGAGGTAGTCATAGGATCTTTTGTCGCTGATGCGGGAGACTTGTGCTGACTTTGTGAGGTGTCATCCATAGGCTTGATATTCGAAACCTTTGATGATGCTTTTCTTCCTCCTACTGATCTTGCCATGCGCTCAGGGTTACGGCGTGGAGTAGCTATAAGACCTCTCGCTGCCGCCGTTGCAGGGGAATTCTTACGTTGCCGTCTCATGGCCGAGGCGTCTGTCGTTTTCCTCCCAAAAATTGGGGTAATCATGTTGCCAGTAGTCTTTGGAGTTCTGTCGCCAACTAAACGTGCTCGCTTGGTAGGCGGGGCAGGGCGTGGAGCACATTTCCGACGTGCTTCCTCAACAAAGGCAGAAAGAAGTCGAGTCGTGCGTTGAATAGCTTTATCCTCGCTATCCCTCTTCCTCTTTTGCCTTTTGTTTGGATTAGAAGCCGCATCGTGCAGCCTGACTATCTGTTTGATGACTGGCGATGTCTCATACGGGTACACACTGCGTACAATGTTTTCTCGTACTTGCCTGGAAGAAACAAGAGTGGGAGCTCCACGGCGTCGATTCTTTGGCGCATCACTGAAGGACCGGAGACGGTAAAATCGCGGGTTGGTGTCAAGTTGAATGTTTCCCCCAGACCTTTTCCAAGGGCCATTCTGGTGGATTGTTGGAAGACATACGCAGTGATCCAGAAGCCTCCCTAGCTCATGATGCAATTCGGACAGATCCACGGTATTGTGTTCTAGCAGGCTCCGGGCTTTGTGGTAAAGATGAATATAACCTCCTTCTATTCGAGCCCAGTCTGACCAGCGTCCCTTCTTGAGCCTTTCCGAGCTCGGGCGGATGAAAAATAGTCCAACTCTGTCGGAAAACGATCTCCCTTTCCGTCCAGGCGCACTTCCAGGGACTCCAGCATTGCTGGGAATAAAGACAGCTTGCTGTAAATGAGAATATATCCAGGGGAGTGCCCACTGAGAAAGGGAATCCTTTAGAGTTACCGGATAAGGGACATCTCCTCTTCGCCAATCATGATTCAAGGAGGACCACATCTGCCCAGTGAAGTGTATCATCAAATCCCGCGCCAGCGCGCACGGAGAGTCCGGTTGCGCGTTCTCGAATTCCATCAGGAACTCCTTGCCGTATTCTGGGTTTTTCATGATGGACCATGGATCTTCCGATAACATCTGGGTGAACCGTGGCCACGAGGGATCTGGACCTAGAGGATATTCCTCGGGGTCAACTTCTGGGATGGTCGGAGTAGGGCGATGGCGCAACAGAGGCAGGCATAAGGTCTGTTTGACAGCGGTATCATCGACCTCATCCAATTCTAGGAGGCATGGTTCGGCTGTGCAATCAAGTCCATGCAAGAAAAACATCCCGAATGTCTCCACCGTCGAAGCAAAGTTTAGCAGAGCCAGAGTTTTTGTGAGAAAAGGGTGAACCATGGGAGGGGTAAATATCACAGACTGCAGAAGGTGGGCAAGGAGAGCAGATAGTAAGCCGAGCTTTTCTGGCCTGAGCCGATTGAGCTGCGCGGCAACTCCGTGTAGGGCTTCAACCCTCAACTTCTTGAATGTAAACCAAGTACTCGCGCGGGTCCAGTAAATTCGCTGTTCATCTTTTACGACCATCTTTATCTATAGAGGCCAGTCAGTTGATGTGGTATAAGAGCGAAACTAAGAATAAGACAAAAGAAAGAGTGTATAAAATGGTAAACGCACCCGGTCGCAGATGGCGTCCATCATGACTGAAAGTCGTGAACCGCTGACCCGAAACTCCTGACGAACTCCGAAAGATCCTCTTTCTCCTTTTGCAGCACGTTCTAGTATTGAGGTGGTGGCCGCAACTTCTTTGGCGAACTTGGCGCCGTACGAGTAAACATCTTTGGCATCGAAGCGTGATCGGCTATTATCTTGTTCCCTGAATAGTTCGTACTCGATGTTGTATGATGTCGTGGACAGTATTCGGGAGGAGGCAGCATGACGTGACAGCATTGGTGCCTCGAGTGACCCTAAGGTACTATGTGTATTAATTCGATGAAGAGAACCTTGTGCAGCGCCACAAGCTCCTGCATCGGCCTCCAGCGCTGGTAACTTCCACAAACCAACCACGTCCTCCATGTAGAGCGGGTGCACGGTGTAAGCGACGTCAAGCAGAAGTTCTCCGTATTCCCGATTAGTGCAGTACTCCCAGTCCAATGCAGGAAACTGTTTGAGGAAATTAGTTCTGCAAATTTCTGCTAACTCAGGTTCCTCTATCCCTCTCTGAATGGTAGCTGTGAATCTCTTACAGCCCTTGATCTCAAGAACTATGAAAAAAGCACGAAATTGTTCGAGATTCTTCGAGCTGATCTGAATAAGGTGTTAACGTTGGAGGTCTTGTCTGTGATGACTGCCTTACCTCCTCCCGCATGGCAGCTATCAGTTTCGGTAGTTGCTCTGGAGAACACACGGATTGAGGAGGATTTGATCCCTTCTTTCCGTCGAGGTCAGCAAGCCTTTCATACAGATAGGGTAAATCAGATTCCTCCGCTATTTTGCGGCGGGCAGGAAGGACAACTTGTTCCCAGAAGTAGTCTTGCACTGCGATCTTGATGTAAGTCCTCCATCTCCCAGTTGACGGACTCTGGTAAGCCATCTGGGGGAAGACCAAGATTAATTTCGCGTTACCCCCTAGCCCAGGGACTCTTCCTAGCTCTGCGTTAGGCAGTTGGCTAAGCTTCAATGTGATCTGGAACCACTCTTGGCGTCCTCCAGACAAACGGTCGGCCTCTGTTCTGGGGATATACTGGTGACAAACAACGTGGTTGTTTTTGAGCAGAGGCGCCTCATGGCGCCTCATGGGGGCCTGATTGATTTGGACTGAGCAAAGAAAGCGGGGGTCATGCCCCAACCATATCAAACTATCGATGTCAAAGCGATATTCAAACTCTTGCACTTGGACTTCATCTTTGTCAAGGTTTACCTTGACGTAGCTACCCTCAATATCCGTTCCATATGCTAAGATTGCATGCTGGGGGTATTTCTTATCGTGCTCTATGATTTCTGAGCAACTGTAGTTCCGGAGGTCAGATAGCTCAACGGGGTCCCCGCGTCTGGTTGTCAGTGGGGGTACGTCGGTCCCCATCTGAGGTCGCATATTGGAGACAGACTGGCTGGGTACTATGTGAGAATACACCAACTTGGGGTCATCCACGTTTGGGAACTGCTGAAGCGTGTATGGGCATGGGCGCCAGCCCATATCTCTGTAAGAATCATAAGGTTCCCGTATCACCTGGTTGCGAAAGTACGCAAGTGGGGTATCTGAGAGTCCGGAAACTGGGGTGAACTGCTTCAAAGCTTCAATAGTTGGTCCGGATATGTAATCGACAAAATGGGGGTCCAGCCAGCTTGAACGCCACATCCCAGGCCCGCGAGGAATGCGGGATATTTTAGGAGGTGGAAAAGGCCAGGGATATCTTCGCCCGTTGGCCTGAGACCAGTCACAGGACTGTACCGAACGCCTATCCTTTGGGTCTGGAATTGTTTGAGGGGAGGGTGCCTCACCGGTGATCGAGGGTTGTTCTCTGAGCCCAGTGAGCTCATTCTCCAAGGTCGTCTGTGCGTCGGTAGCGGACAAGGATCTCTCTTCTCCGTCCTCCTCTTCTGAGTCGCTATGTTCTACCTCGGCGTTAAGATCGGAAAGAGGGAGCCGGGCACCTCGCAAATACGGGTACGCCCTCTTCAAATCAGCGGCGGATTCGAAGGCTACCGAGGGCATAGTGGCAGTAGCGACGCATTGAGAACAGTGTCTCATTTCCTGTAGAATGTTTTCGGTCACAGTAGACAGTCCGTCGGATGAATCGAGCTGGGCTTGAATCTTGCTCATGATGGACAATACATCTTTAATAGGTCGAGAAAAATACCGTGAAACGACAGGGGGGGCGTTACATGACACGAACTGAGACGCCATTCCTAACTCCACGCGAAGAAGTTCGCTGCAATCCACCGCGAGTCTGTGACGATGAGTATGCGCGCAGTGCACCTTGGGTCGAATCCACATCCCAGAATCATCCAGGTTAAATCCGTATCTCATTATGTAGGTGACATAGAAAGGAGCCGCTGCAAGGGAATCAATAGGGTCCTGGATCCAGTTTGTTTCGTGGAAGGTGGGACCCCCAAGGGGTTTTTCCCAGTCAAAAACAGTTGAGAGCACCTTGTACGCGCTGCTGATCACTGAATCGTTCCATCCGGCTGCATTGTAGATGTGTGTCTGACCTGCAAAGGGATCGTCCCCAAGCACATGTATGTCACCGCTGGGGAGAAACACTACCAGGATCGCATAGTCGATTGAAGGGTCCACTTCATCTCGGAAGATAAAGTAAGTGAGAACGTTGAACGATCCTCCTAACATATCACGAGAGGGGAGATGATCCAGATAGGGCAGAATGGGGGAGCAATATAGAGGGTATTCCTCGGACAGTAGTACCTGGGGCACATAGACGACATCGGGTCGAAGGAGCGGTGATAGAGATGAGCATTTCAGGGACCAAAATGCGGGGAACGATGGATGAACCGAAGAACCACTGGAGAGGGTATGGAGGTTATTTACGAGCTGGTCCCATATCTCCAGCCTGGAGTAGTGTGGATCTAGGAGATACATAAGGACTTGGGAAAGAAATATATGAATGGTCGTACTATATCCATCTACCGGCACCTCATGTAACTCCGGTCCAATTTGATCGGATAGTCGTAGCTCATGTTGACTAGTGGGGATACGATCCGCGTCTTCGTCCGGGCCATTCTCATGAGCAACCCCGTATTCTGCAGGGCCCGACTGATCACGGAGGTAAACTGGGAATACGGGTGAACTGGGCTTTTCTTGAGATCGGGGTTTATCGAGAGTTGGGGGGTCTGTAGAAGATATTGTAGCTTGATTTCCACGTATCTCAAGGTTTGTGAGAGAACTAGGCTTATAGAGAGGAGTAGGGAGATAATTGTCCTGCGGTCTCATGTTAGTAAATAGGTAAGAAATTGCTTGTTTATTGAACGTCAATACCGTGTTGGCCGCAGCCGGATGTGCTGCAGGGGAGGTCGGTGATGCAGCTGGCCCTGCTTTGCTGGGTCGTTTGGATTGTGAACAGTCTATGGAGCTGTGATGCAAATGGGATTTTGATGGCGAATTTTCAACAACCGGACTACTATAAAGTGCATCGTCTCCGAGAGATAAGCGGCTTTGTGCCAGAACTGCTTCTCTGACCGATGCCGGGGTATGGGGTTGAGCCGAGACAAACCGTGAGGCATAGGGAGAAGCTACGAAGGCAGTAGCATCGGAAAGAATACTGGGACTGTCTGATGATTGAACCTCTCGTATCACCTGCGACGCAGCAATAGACAAAGGGGACCCTGCCCTGTTATCAGGCGTTGCGTATGAGACCAGAGGAGCGGAGGTAGCAGCATCGGGGGGTATATTGGACCTGTCCAATGATTGAACCTCTCGTATCACCTGCGACGCGACAATAGACAAGGGGGACCTTAACCTGTTATCAGGTGTTGCGTATGAGACCAGAGGAGCGGAGGTAGCAGCATTGGGGGGGATATTGGAGGTGTCCGATGCTTGAACCCCTCGTATCACCTGCGACGCGACAATAGACAAGGGGGACCTTAACCTGTTGTCAGGTGTTGCGTATGAGACCAGAGGAGCGGAGGTAGCAGCATTGGGGGGGATGTTGGACCTGTCCAATGATTGAACCACTTTTTTGGGCCGGGGGTCTTGAATGATCGAGAGAGAACTAGCTGTGTGTGAATTGTTTCCTCTTACACCCTGAGAGGATGTATGAGATGCATCAGTTTTCCTTGTTGCGCTCACCGGGGTTTTCATTTGACCTCGTAGTTTGGCTTGGGAAGGACTGATACCCAACTCTCCATTTGAGCGATCGGAGGTACACAGTCCTGCACTTTCAAATGGACGCATAGAGCCAAACGCTTTATGTGCTATAGTACCACTGGCATTAGCAGGGCACTGGGAAAAATAGCGCTTCAGTCATCAGGGAATGCTCTGAGCTATACGAATCTCGGAAGAGGTTGCTCAATCATCATTTCTACGTACTTGATTACCACGCGCCATGTCATCTGATGTCCCTCCAAGGTTCTCTTCTATTGGTGATTGATTCCTTTTCATGCATGGGTCGCTTCCTTCGTCCTCTTCGTACCAGGAGGATGCCTCAGTGGTGCCACGAACGGACAACGAGAACAGTCCTGGAAGATCTTGTCCTCCACTTGAGAGAGACGCATCCCATATATCGCGACTGCCTTGAGCCATGGAGGAGAAGCGGAAAGACACAGAAGCGCATGTCGCGCCCGTGTTTCCGCTTCCATTCGTATGCCGTTAGACCATTAAAATTTATTGGCTTGTGATCAAGGTTTCGGACTTATATCAGTATGAACAGCCACAGTTGCGGTTTGTTTTGCCCCAGTTTTTTCTACCCAGTTTGGGTTTTTGATCATGGAGGGGCCTTATCAGGTACGGGCACAGAGCCTCATGAACACCCTAGGCGCTGCAACCAGACTCAAATAATACAGCTGTAGATGAGAGTTCCAGCCAGTTTGAGCCTTTGGGAAGCTCGCAATCGTGATTGTCTCAATCCATTTCAAGGTTCCTTGTCTGCCCCTACAGCGCTTCCTGTAAAGAATGAGACTGATCACTTTTTTGTGATCATCTTCTAATCAATAGGTGCTGAGCAGCTGAGCCATTGACACAACTCAACATGATGAACCGCGTGGACTCTAGAATATACGAGGATGCAGATTTAGCTGTACTTTTCTGCCTGGTCAAGCACAGGCCGAGGAGGTGGACATGGGGAACTGGCAAGTTCGGCTGCTACCGTAGGGCGCCTATCTCATGGAAAAAGACCTACGTATTCACAATCAGATCACTGTCAATACCAACCGTATTCTGACCCCTCACCCATTTGACCAACTTACGACGACGAGCACAAGCACAACCACCCTCTTTCATGTTGAAAAAGATTAGGATATGTGCACACACCTGCGGCTGCAACCAGATAGCCATGAAACAGTCTAGCCGCCGACCAGGCGGGGCAGGCCAAGTAGTGTGGCTAGAAAGCCACCTGAACCCGCCTCACTGCAAAAGTCAGTCATACCATCCAAATTGCGGGGAGGCTTGTCCAGTCTACAAAGGAGGCAAAGGCATGCGAGACCTCACCCATGCGGAATGGCAGGCTCATACCCCCTTTTTCACCGAACCCGAGATCCGAAAGAAAGTCCCTGTACTATACAAACACCTTCTATTACCGGAAGGACAAAAACCCTGCGGTTCGCCTCCACCCAACCCTCTGCCAGAAGGATGGAAAATGACTTCTTCTCCGAATCAAACCGGTATAGATTTGGAATCACTCAATAGGTTTGAATCCGAAGAGCGTGGTAAGAGGTTCTTGTTGGTTCCCTACATGTACTCACTTCCTTTCTCATATTAGAGGACAACTCTAGATCGTCAACAGGTGTGACTTCCAAAGCACCCATTGCGGCTCAACTTACTTATCAGTTTCCTCAGAAAACGCTCTTGACCAAGAATACACGACCGAACCAGGCGACGAGGCTTCATCAAATCGGCCTCTTATCCTTTCTGGATATGGCAGTGAGAGCGTCCTCCTTCTAATTCCACACAACGGGATAGGAGCAAATCGAAGGGAATTAGCGCCCAAGCATGGGCTGGTTATTTCGAAGCACGTATCTGAGGACGATCCAGAGCTTGAACTCCTCCGAGCAATGCCAGACTCGGTGGCCTACGTTTGTGATACTGAACTTCCCCAGCTGAAGAATGTTTACTGCAA
This sequence comes from Agaricales sp. HM26-F1, assembly GCA_002718315.1. Classification (NCBI taxonomy): domain Eukaryota; kingdom Fungi; phylum Basidiomycota; class Agaricomycetes; order Agaricales; species Agaricales sp. HM26-F1. The sequence continues at coordinate 2,024,047 of NIBX01000127.1, forward strand.
TGAACTTGTACGTTTATCATCGTCGTTGGATCGCCATCTGCGTCGCTCATCAGTTCACTCCAGGCTTTGTGGGGACAAGCCTTCGCTGCAAGGGGTAACGAATTGATATGGATGTCGGAGCTGGACTTCGTGCGGGCACTCATTTCTGGCGCTTCTAGTTGCTATGCAGAAGAGAAGAGAAAAATGCGCGCAGCTAAACTCATCGTTGGCACTGTATGCATCTACAAGACGACGAGGTGTGTTTCGCTCCCATCAAGCAGTACGTGCACTTACATAACCTCTCACTGTATAGATGGGGGCGTGATGGTCTTACACCCGATGAGATCAAATCACTGGACGAGGGGTTGGAAACTCTTACGGGGAGCGCACTACGGGAAACCAACCCCCTTCGGTTTCCTCCTCGATTCGAATGCCTCATGATGGGTTCTCAGTTTGCATTGCATACCGCTCTCTGGAAGATTGCTTGCAACATTACGAAGACGGTTTTCCCGGCCCCCACGGAAATTCAGAGCATGCAGGTGGCCCTTGATGTTCTTGGGCAAACAAATCTAGAACTTCGCGCCGACAGTATGGTCAGCGGCTGGGAAAGAGGTGTATTAACGTCAAAGCGAGAGGTGGAAGAGTTTTGGAATCACGATGCACAGTCGTGGGAACAAGCCGCCCTCCTTCCCCCTAGAATGTTCGCTAAGCCGAAGTTGGACCTCATACAGGAAAAAGGGAGGCTCTGGTGCTATATGTTAAACGACGATTGCCTTTACTGTGTCTGGGAAGCTCCAGATGGTAGTATGCAAGCTATGGCTCATGCTACTCCCCTCGCACACTTGAGGTGTGGCCATACACTTCTCATCCCATTTTCCGTTCCCTGACCCATTTCTAGGCCCGGTAATGTATTTGCCTTGGGGGGATGGCAAGACCTTGGTCGACACGGTAGCGTCTCTATGGTAGCTGGAGGAATGGATGGAAGGGGGGACCAAGAGTTGCTTGACTTTCTCAAGAATACTTGGATTGCACTGCGGAAAGAGTTAGAGGTTCATGGCCCGGTTTGGACCCTGTCTCTCTGCGGTTGTCTTGTATTAGGCGTTGCACAGAACGGAGCCAAGAAGGGTACCCCTTACGAGTACGTAGTTGATCACGTCTTTTTTCCAGGGACCCATCTTCCTTTCATGTGCGGTGTGGTTGGAGATCTGGGAAAAAGGATGATCAGTGAGGTGGTGGATAGGATCGAGGTAGCCTTCGCGAGCTAGCTTGGGCATTAATGCGTAACTAGCAGCTAATAAGCTGAGGACCAACCTCCTTGTTGAGTTGCACACTGCTACCCAATCAACTTCTGGCAATTGGGCATGCCCGTTCCTCTTAATAAACTCTTCTGGTACTGCGGACTGAACATAAGAGATGGACTAGGCGGTACGCATTATAGGTATCCGCCTTTCGAGGGGCATGGCGCTGCTCGGGTCTGTCACTGGTAGCGGCGGACATCGACAGCCGTGACGCGGACGGGGATATCAAAACGGCGGTTTTGATCACCTGATGTTGGGATTTCTGATTACGCTTTGCATTTGCAAGCTTCCACCTGCCCCCTTCGCTCTTTCCCGTCCATGGGACGCCGTTTTGTTGCTGGAGGCCGTTTCAAAGCCATGGAACAGGCCACTCAGCGGCATTGAGGCCCCAGTGTGCGAATATTCCCACGTCCTCAGTACCAGCATCGCCTTGGTGTAACCCAAAACCTCACGCACGCACTAGTGGAATGCAGAAAGCAGAAGACCTAGCTCAGGTTTCTGGGCGATATGATTGCTTACTTTCCTTCTTGTCCCCGCACGCCGTATCTGCGCCCCGGTTCTCCTCCAATTCCCTCTCTATGTTATCTTAAGCCCTGGGCCTCCTGCAATTCACGGGTTTGCTGGTTCTACTCAGCCCAGCGACTTGCATGCATTTGCTTCTTGTCAGCTAAAATCCGTGTCCTCCATCTCTGGCCTGAACCTATGCACCCAGTGAGTCCAATGAGATATCACAGGACAAGCTTTCACACTCCTGAAGACCTTATCTCGCCTAACAGCGCCCTTGGAACGCCTCTTGCCCTTCCCGGCGCACTGGATGATTGGAGGGGGCGTGAGAGGGCATGAATCATTGGGTCAAGTTTTGGTCCTTGCCTTGTGATCTTTATAGCGCTCCTTTGCGGCTTTGGCAGTCATTCAGTGAGGTTCTTGGGTTCCTTCCTCCAATAACGGTTCAATAACGGTGCTGCCAATCTATATATTACGGTATAGCTGGCTCTCTCGATCGCTTGAGCACCACCTCCCGCCTTGTCAGCCGTACTGAGGGGTTTAAAGGGCCGGCCTTGTCGGATGACGCAGCGAATCGGGGCGATTCAACGAACCTTTTGGGCGCGGAAAGTAGCATCCGTTATTGAGCCTCCCAGCGGTTGATCCATCAACTTCTGGTCTCGCTCCAATATCACGCGTTGTTCTCTTTCCTTGTTGGGAGTCCTGGACCTTTCTTATCCCCCTCTACCCCTTGGCATTCATCCCTCCTCAACATATCAGATTGGACCCCTTACCGATCGCTTGCTTTTCGATGTTACCCAATGCACCACTTTCCGGGTTCTGAAGCTTCGGAGATTCTTGCCGTTTAATCCATACGTACAGTAGAACATGTGTTATGGAATACGAATTCCAGCCCCCCTAATCTGAACTTACACCTATTTCAGGTGTTAAGGAATATCTGCACTAAGGGATGGGAATTTTGCCGCCCCAACCATATTCCTTAACCCACGCTCCACTGTACGGGGAATTCTGCTCGGCCTGCTTCAGTCCCACGCGTCAACTTCAATCCGTTTCCAATGGGCCACAGCTTCCTACAAACAAGCCTCATCATCAAACACGCCTCCCTCAGCCTAGCACATAATTTACATATTGCTAGTTACTGTCAGTCAGCAGCAATATGGGAGCCACTTGTTGAGAAGGCAGTTCCCAGTTTAGGTTCCTCCTTAGGCTTATAGCCCAGTGTGCAGTTCATCTAGATCACGGTCCTGAATATCTACTAACCGAGTAACCAGTGACATGCCTTCCCAATGCTAACAAGAGGCTCTGCTTATGGTGGTGTTGATGCGGTGTTGGTGGAAACAGGTATACGATGGTGCTGACCAAAGATGCAAGGGAGAGCGGCAACACGAGTCCTGAAGGTGGTTGAGCAAAACAACTGAACTGCAGGAGTGTTAAACACTCTTGTGAAGCCTAGGGAAATCCAAAGGCGACCTGAGTCAGACACCACGAAGAGAGATGCTTGGTGGAGGAAACCTGGACGATGATTCTTGGAGGGCTTGTTTCGAGCTTTCGGCTGAGGTGGAGTCGGTTCGGTTCGCCTCAGGCGACTAACATCATCCAAATTGAATACAGCCGACTCTCTTGACCGATACGCCCGGTAACCTATACCCTCTGATCACTCATATGTGTTTGGCTGCACCAAGTTAGTTCACAGGGAATTCTTGTGAAAAACCCGTAACTCTCTGATAACCGGTAATCAACAACAAATTTTGGGAGTATTTCCATGATTTTTCTGGTGACAAGAGCTCTGTTTGAGAAGAACCCAAGGTCAGAAAATCCTAAATCAACTTGCTTCGCAGAACGCTTAGACAAAAATGCCTCGCTGTAATCAATAGAACCTTCGATTATGACCCTCACCGGCTGGGGACTGTGCTCGAAGTCCGAGATGCACTTACTCTACGCCTCTCTTACCATTGTCTTTATTGTTTACGCAATGTCAATCTGTGAGAGCGCCCTCCCCGATTGTGTTCGTGCAAGTGTCGAATGGGAACGGGACAAATAAAGGTAGAAATATATTATTATTTATTTGTTTAGCATCTTTCTCGTAACACATATCCTTCGCTAACCCATACTTTGACCCTCCTACCGAGGGGTATCAGTTAAGAGAGTGCCGAATGTACGTATGATTGAATCATATTTGATGCTACACCAACCTACCCAGGCGTCATCCAAGAAGCATCGGTTCGGGCGGGCACCCCGGGGTATATGCCGGTTAACCTCGGCTAGAGACCCACATGCCGACGTAGATCCTGATCAACCTGACAGGTTTTCAGTAAATTGCAAGGAGGATTCGCGTAACCGAATTTCTTATGCCTCTCCTATCCCTTTGTTTTCATGCTTGAGTAAAGTGTGATGTTCCTATCTGTTGAGAAATGGTTAGCTATTTCGTAATGAAAGTCCAGTGAAGTGCATCCAATCCCTGCCGGCTTGGTTGGAAAGTGAGTGGCAAGGACGCATGTAGCAGGATGCGATAGTTGACATTTTCTCAGCTTTACCGCGGAGTGTAAATGAAGGGAAGGGGGTAGGTGGGGTGGAAGTGGAGGACCAGGGGAATGGAGAGGGACCTGTGCGTGAGGTGTTTAAGCGAGGAGGAGTATTTGCAGGACGATCTCTTGACCTGGATGATGAAGACGAGGACAGTATCGATGATGAAACTCAACCTGATACTGGCACTGGCGAGGAAGCGGATCTCACCAGCGAAGAGTGCCTGGAAAGCGAATATGACGAGCGCGACAATGATGCAATCAGTGAGTCGCGAACCCTCTCAGCAAATACAACGTCAAGTAATGTTTGCTGCTCAGCCCCCGATAATCAAGTGGCCCGAGGTACAGCCATCGGTGCGTCTGTGTGATATGATATGCCACAGCTGACTCTAACCTATCCGTCTTGAACGCCCTCCCTGTCTCTTTCGCTAGTTCCTCCCCGACCTGGGCGCGTCCTGACCCGTAAGCCGAGATTCCCTACCTACGTAGACTCCAATCAACATCGGTTTTCTGCTTCAGATCGCCCCCTGAAAAATGTCGACTTCAGAGAGTCAAAGAAGGCCGTCCAAGCACCTATTTTCGAACCTAGCTCTCGAAAGAGAGGACCAGGTAATTCTAAATCAGGGCTATACCCTCCGTTCAGACTGGTTGACTAGTACTTTCAGAACAAACATTGACGGAAAACTACAAGAAGCGCCCTCGAGGGGAGGTTGATATCGCAACCTCTGGTACGTCTTGCATATGACGAACAATACCCATTCAATAACTAAAGGGAGCATAGGCAACAAACCCGTCTTCGAAATCAGATCTAAACTGGATCACAAGGTCGTGGCGAGCTCCCCCTCCGATGCTGATTCCCCCACGTCACCGACCCCTCAAAGCCGCAAAGCTCCGCTCGATGACCAAATGCTTACTGGAAATTCCGAGCCAGGCCAACACTTCTCTAATGCAACAGAGACACAATTATCTGATCTCATCTGCAAGTTTTCGAACCGCGACCACGGGTTTAGCAAGTGGTTGATTGATGCGGAGACCGAGGACAGAAGGGTAGGAGAACTGTTCAAGGCCCTTGAGGAGAGCATGGGAATACCAATGGGGCGGCTGGAAAATGCAATCACACAGCTAGTACGTCCTCTAAGCTGGTCAATTGATTTGACTGCGCCGCTGAACCCTACCCAGTCCAATCCAGATCGAGAAGCATTTACCAAAAATGTACTAATCACCTATACGAAGAAGAAGAGTCCGAGCATAAAGGCCTCAGTATATAGAATCTGGAAAGTACTCGAACCCATCCAGAGTAAACACAGTTGAGGGAGGACAGGTATAATTACGAGACGGCTTAGTTATCACGTACCTGCCTTGCATACTAAGCGTATGTCGATTGCATTCTGACTCTCAAAGTCATCAGGAGACAGAAGTAGCTCAGCTCAGAATCGTACTCTCCTATGCATCTTCGTATCAATATCACCTTTCGTCTGGCTCGAGAGATAATTTAATTTAATTTTCAGCTCTCTAGAGATCCCGGTGCTTGTCTCTCATGCCCCGCATGGAATATAAGGAAATTTTACCAACAGGCCCCAGAGGGGAGTAGCCGATATATGAGGGGTCATGCAGAAAATCTCAACTAATATTTCTAACTCGAGCCATCTCATTCATACAAAAAAGAGGGGACATTAATCATTGATCATCCCACACAAGGAAGGTTACCATATTCCTCTCCTAATCAACCTTCACCCAGCTGTCCTCCTGCCGTGGGTTCAGTGAAGTGATATTTTGCGTATAACGTGCCCCTTACATGTTGATTCGGTGAGGTCGATAGCCTCTATGATCTGTGAGGGGCTCTTGCTCTTCGATTTCCCTCGGCCCCTCACTGGGAGTAGAGTTTGCTGAACCTTCCAGTGGAGCGGTCGCATCGCCCTCCAGTCCCTTTCTACTTTCTCAGCCCAAGCGTCGGTGCACCCCACAATGTGGAAGTCAATGAGAGACTCCCATTCCCTGCCAGGCCAAGTTTTGTTGACAAGAATGACCTTGTGACGCAGCCCTTTTGCTCGAGTGGATTCGGTGCGTACAGCGCGAGCAAATTCCTTCACCAATTTTTTCAATCCATAGACGCGCAACGAAGTGCCAAGAATGAGCAATAGATCCGGCTTTTGAGCCAGATCAAAGGCCTGCATTTCTGCGATGTCTTCGCCGAGAGGATGTACCTCGTCGTACAGCACAATTGCTGGTCTGAGACAGCCAATTCTCTGTGGTCGAGCGGAGCGAGAAAGACGTTCCTGACCTGTATACACGATACTCATATCAGTTTCGTATGGTCTGTTACCATTGGACTTACAACGTTGAAAACATTCCGGGCACTGGGGCGCCATGCCTCTCATGAAGCACTCAAGCTGCTGGTTAGAGTATTGAAGCGTTGCGTGACACAACACGCAGACGACATGAAGAATATCCCCATGAAGCTGAACGTTCTTCACCTTCTGTGAGCTGACTGCGTCATCGGAGCTGCTCAATAATCCGGCTTTGGATTCGAGACCGTCGATATTCTGAGTGTAAGACCTCAAAAGCTTTTTCTTGGTGTCCAGAAGTTTGATCAACTTATGCGTCTGCGTTGGGGCGGCTCTATCCACTAGGATCTTCATTTCTGCGGTGAAGCTGTAGAAGATCGATGCCGATGCAGAGTCTCGAAAGAGGGATGCTTCGAAGAGATCTTTGCCATTACGGAAGGTTGACGGATATCTAGACTTTACGAGGTTGAACAATCCTTCTGTAGAGCGAAAGTCCTAAACGAGAAACATAGGATGAGCGTAAGTTGTCCTGTTGTAAGAGAAAGGGGTTCCAAACCGGAATACCGCTGGAGCTAGAGATGCCCGCGCCCGTCACCACTATAACGCGTTTGCTGTCTGCAATTGCAAGAGATATATCTAGAAGCATGGAAGAATTCGAGACAGATGGGTCACTGTCGAGTTCCAGGGTCTTGAAAACCATCTTAGTGGCAAGGGAGGTGAGTAAGGGCCCAACCGAACCAATATAACGAATGCTCGTGCGTTGTTTAGGGTATACACAAAATCACGTGATCGTCATGGTTATAGTTATGTTGGTCGGACCTTGCCGAACTGGGTGACGGTTCCACTGCGGATCTTCCCTAGAGCCACTGCCTGGACGGAGCAGTTGGATGTCAAGAGTTCTTGTGTGGCAGATCGTAAAATAGAGTTAACTAGGCCCCAACATATCCAAACTCTAGTAGTTCCTGTGCCCGTTCAGCCTGCCTCCCGTTCCCAACTACTTCCCACCCGCGGGAGGGAGACCATTGTTCATTTGTGAGCTTGCCCCTGTACAACGGAGTCACTACCAGTGCCTCAAGGGGGGCATGCCCTGTATCTCTACTACTTGATCAGTCTGAATCAGACAGGTCTCATGGTACCACTTTTTGCAGCACCAGCATTCCTTTTGCTTCTCTTCGTCTGGTAGCCAAATCTTCCCGCAGATACAAGTACTCTGCAGCTATCATGAAGGATGAGATTTACCGCTGTATATCCTGCAGAAAAACTGAAGCAAACATACCGTGACGCCAATTTCCGGATCCGTGACTATTTTGAACCTGTAAAAACGATCCTCGACGTCAAACGCCTCCCTCTTTTCGAGAACAAGTTTGCTGTCGTCAAACGAATAGGTGTAACCCTTGTCTGATAACACGTAATCGAATACATTAGCAACATCATAGTAGCCAATTCTCACCGTCAATGGCACGGCCCTCTCTATGATGGCAGTGACATCCGTGTCTAGGTATTCCAGATTGGCTATTGCTAAGACCATGTCTCCGCTGAAACGACAGTCATTGTATTACACTCAAACCACGCAGTGCATCATACCGAGGTACTACTCTTGTAACCACTTGTTTTCTTGAGCATCGGTGCTGTGGCATTCGGTATCAGGTTCGCCATTATCATACGCCTCAGAACTGTCGGTAAACTATCTTATCTTCACGTAGATACGCTCTTGTTTTTGAGTTCGGTTTCCCCTGGTCCTGATCCCTTCGATGGTGGCGTACCACCACTCTCCAGCGTCGTTACAGTTGGCAGCCATGTCCGTGTGGCGTATACGGACTCTGCTAGTGTGAACCACCAGCGAACCGAGGGTCTCAATGAAGGTCAGAAGCAAAATCGCACCTTGTCCCGACCTCAAAAGTGGTCCTTTCTCCTTTCTGATCTACCACCTCAAACAAAGCGGCGGGTCTACCTTACCTTGGTTATACGCGGATTCCAAGGAAATCATCGCAATGTCACCGGCTATTGTGATTCGTAATCCAGACACAACGACACACTTTAGGGGACGCGTAAGAAAGAACACTAGGCTAAATTGACCCTGACGCCGAAGTGACTGAGAGGGTTGGATTTTGAAACATGCCTTTCTGAGTTCGCTTTGCTCCCTCTGATGAACTGAAACTTAGCAGATAATAAAACGGGACTATCGTGTAAGTCAAGTCTGGGAAAGATCAGAAACGCAGCTTATTGCGTATGGGATCCAACCGTGTTCTTATCGCGTTTGAGATACACGACCGCGTATGATTTGGTTATTCAAGACTTCGAGAGACGTTGTATTCTTTCTGGAGCGTGGAACAATCAGTCCTTACTGCATCGTTGCACTGGGTAGTTAGCGTCTGCTGGGGGCTCCTCGTTTCCTGTACTTTCTCTCTTTAGTAAACCTTTGACGTTCGTGGTACGTTCAAGTTCACTGAAAGCGTTACGTCTAGTACCCTAAGTCCATTGAACCACCTGAGCCTACCATTCATTTCTCTGTGCATTCAGTCAGACCGCAACGCAGTTTATTTGGTTGTTTCAAGTCCTGTTGACTCATCGGCTTTATATATAAGGATGAGGCAGAGCTCTGCTTCACATGGGATTTCTTCTCAAGCGGCTGGTGCATGATAGTCCCTATTCTCGCAGGACAAACCGTCAAACGAGCTGTCAACCATGACGACCGCACAGCTCGCAAGTCGCGGACTTCAGACACGATTGTTCAAGCCACATGCACGACTCGGTCTAACTTCATCGGCCTCCGGGGAAGCTGCTTCGCAGCGATGTACTACCATAGGAGCATCTTCTGCACTACTACAAAGCGAAAGGAATCCACGTTCTCCTCTGATGATCTAGTAGTGTAAATCCGATACACATATTCAAAGCTTTGAGGAAATTACACCTCAACCTTCCCTACTTTGTCTCTTGGACCACTTGTCCCAAGGGAGTGGTGGTGCGCTCAAGGATCCGTAAGGTATTCTCGAGACCGGGGATTTTCTCCCGGTAAAGGGGGTGCAACGCCAAGCCTCCCAGCACGCAGATGCGTAGAAGTATTCTCTTTTCCTGCGGCTTTTCCGATGAATCAGTCTCTCGCATCCACTACTTCACGATGACCGGGAGCATACCATCATCCTCACTATAAGCCGCAGGCAATGATCAGAAGGAGAGACGCAGTTAGCACCCTCTGCGATGATTTGCATGAACTCCTCGATTTCGGCTGTTGATGTGCGAAGGTCGAGCTTCTTCAGCGCCCATGAGGCCAATGTGTGCTTCTTCAGCAGTCGTTCGATCCAATTCGCAGTGTTGAAAGAGGGATGCTGTTCAAAAGCGTCGTCTTCTGGTATCACCCCGTTGATAAGGCCTCTTCTTCTCAGGGAAGAGTCATCCCCTGCTTTGTCGAGGAGACGTAGTCTTGCGCTGCCCTGCGCCTTAACTCGAGCGATTGAGCTAGGCTGGGCTCTATGAGATTCTTTTGACGCCGGTACGTCTGGTTCAACGGGGAACCTGATGCATCAAAATGAGACGCGAGGGAATACGTATGCGATCAAACGTGCAGTGGGGCCTACCTCTGGTGCAATTTGAAGGAGACGGGCCCCCTGGAAATGTAAATTTTGGATAAAGGGGGTAGTCCTGATACTAATGTTGCTCAGAAGATACATCACAATACGCTACAAGAGGTGTACGCACTATTGTCCTTCACAACAAGTCTACCGTCCCGGCCAGCGAATCTGACCCTCTTGCTGATCGTTGTTGACGGCACATACGATGGCTTTTCAGCTTTGTAGTACGCGTCGAAGGATGCGTTGATTTCTTTGGAAAGGATTAGTTTGGCTCTCTTTGGAGGGGGGGTCAAAGAACCTGAGATGGACTTTCTGTTGTATGGACTCTCTGAAGGCAAAGGAGTCGTTTAGTTAGGAGGGTGGTTCACACATCTAGCGCAGGCCACAGGGGAAAGCAACGGGGACTGAGCACTTTACTCACTTTTGTTTGTCCTTCGATGTTTCCAGCGTTTTCCTCTGAAGTTTACCCGCTCTTCTTCGTCGCTTTCATCCAAATCTACCACATGGCCTGCTGTGAAATCTTCAGCATCCAACCTGAGTTAAATAGGAATGATCTGTTTGAACATACAGTACGAGGTAGGAAAGTACCGTAACTCGGTCTCCATCTGGAGGGCCAGCTCTGACATAGAAGGGTTGACTTCTCCCCCTGGCGCCTCTTTGTTTTTGTCTGCCATAGTATACGGTACTATACCACAGATAGAGCGTAGGTCACGTGTAAATCCGAGGGCGAGCAAAATCAACTTATCAAGAACGCCTATACTAAAAGCGGGGGCATCGCGCTCTTGGGCCGCATCATCATTCACTATGTTTTATTCTCTCCTTTAATCTAGACGAACTTCACTGTATAGCTCAAAATATATATCTCTCAACAAGAAAGAGGTTTGAAAATTTGAGAACCCAACCGCTGCCATGTGTCTTTCTGAGAAAAATACCATCTATACTTCCACATACTCGGCTCGAGGTTACGCTCGTGCATAAAACGGTCACCGTAGACCCAAGCATACGCCCGCAAACTCCGTTCCACTTGAAGAGGATGGACATAGGATGGTTTCTGCCGGACGGTATTCGTGTACTAGTACTCTTACTACGGCCAAGCTCCACTATTGAACCTTGCATTTGCCAGTATCCCGGGAGGCGTAAATTGAGACGGATTTTGCAAAATTATGATCCAAAATGTCCCTCTTCTTCAGAACCTCTGGGAATCCCGCAAGGCAGCCCTGGGTCGACAATACTCAAACTCAATGAGGGTAGACTAAACGGTGAAGCAAGACTCACAGCTGCTCCTTTAGATCAAGTATTTGACCGGAAACTGCAACCTGCATCTTCTTGAACCTCTCTACCCAGCGAGAATCAGATTCTGCCATTCTTGTTTGATGCTGCTCCTCCATCTCGTCCAGCAAGTCGTGATATCGAAGTTCCATCCCCTTGAAAATCTCCGATAGGCAAGCGTATGATTGGTCTTGGGCTGTGTCTAGGGTTCAGTATAAAAGTCCTCGGGGACTTTCATACAGTTGTATGTAAGTAAGTCAGAGTCGGGCGTCGTAAGACCATTATATACAGGTGTATGAAACTGTTATAAACAAGTGAGTATGAAACAGTAATATACGCGTATAAAACTAGTTTGAAACTATGTATAAAACAAAATCACTGTATATAATTATCTACCATGAATCCCAGTCTTCCTCCCTATCAATAACTGTACTGCTCGTTGAGGGCACTAGCCTCTGATCCGGTTCGCTCAAGAAGTTCCTCGTCGACAGTGAATCCAATAAAAGCCGCATAGGCAGACGCGGCGTCGTTGCGAAGAGGCAGCGTATGAGGCATGTTATGCGGGGCTAGCCATTCAGTGAGTTGACTGATCAGTTCGTCGACAGTGAGTCGGCTGATTATCTCGTCTTCAGTTCGCTGATCGTCGTTGGCCATCGCGAGATGAATTCAGGAAGCGTCGCTTGAGTTGATTGAGTTGAGTAGCAGAGAAGAACCAACAGTGACCGTATGTTGAAATCTCATCTTTCGAGCAACTACCTTACCGCTCGGATCCACACGGACTTTTATACAGGGCCAGGACTTTTATACAGGCCAAAATCTGGTCTTTCGACGACAGGTGTATATAACAGTTATTAACAGTATTATACAGGTACTTATATACTGCTGTTTAAAACAAACGACTTACTTACGGAACCCTAGCTGTGTCCCCTGTGATAAATTCAATAATATAGGACGCTCGCGTTGACTCTCGCTTTCCATAATTGCCTGGGCATTGTCGTCGATCCACCACTTACCGCTGTTTGTAGGCTCTTGAGGAGCTCCACTCCAAAATTCGACTCAGTTTTCGCACTCAGGGAAGCCCCTACCCTGTCGAGATCATTCAAAGCGCCGAGGACCTCGGGAGTTTGTGGTGGGTTTTGGTTCATCGCTATCGTCGCTTCCCTTTGACCCTCGGGTGTTATCCTCCGCTAGAGCCTTGGATATGGCTGCACAATGTTCCCTACTACTATATTCTGTCCTACTGAGCCGAACATTAGCACAGAGGACTGGCCGGAGTAGCAGAGATAGGTCTAGAGCATTTCTGGAACGGCCCAAGTTGACTATAGCGCATCAATTCTGGCCGATGATATCAACAGTGCCTGAGTGCGAAAGCTGAATGGAAGTTTACTGTGGAGCTCCTCAAGAGCTTGCAACCAGCTGTACCATGGTGGTGCTCAACTACAGTAGTCCCTTTTGCCTCTCCTAACCGTGCAAACAGCAGTCAACACAGCCACTAGATGCCGTCCCTTGTATCCTTGCCTACCCGAGCTGCCACGTGTTATTCCAAACCTCTCATTCACTCCCATGGCCAAAGAGACCTTTGACGATAATAACGACGATCTCAATTCAAAGGTGCTCAGCGATCCAGCTCCAGATCACCGCAGGGACTCATTATGTCTTCCTCACGTCGGAGGCAGCCACGATGGCGATCGTACGATTTCCCATGACCTTCGAGACGTCCAACGTCTTGTATCCCCGACTAAAGTGGAGGGCTGGAGCAAAATGCGTATTGGCCAGGAAGGACAGTACATTTGTAGAACGCCAGTTCCTATCCACCTCAACCCGGGTGTCACAAAGTGAGCGCATCGGGATCGTCAATCCGCTGCGCTGACCACAGACTCCAAAACAGCGTGTTAGTCGACGTGACTGGTAATTCCGAGATGTACACGAAGGATCTATGGAAAGGCAAGCTTCTATCGATAAGGCGTCGTTCTCAAGAATGGTGGGCGGAGGTTCTTTGGTATCTTGACCGCGAAGACTGTGTAGATCCCGCGAAATGGCCGGTACCGGCCAGGTTTGGGTTGGATAAGATGTATACGTCGATTTTTCTCCCTCTGCTTGGCCTCTTATACCCTCTTTGTTCTGGTGTACAGGAACCCATTTGTACGATCTATGTGGGGGCGTGAGCTTCTGCTCACTGATATACACGGCTTTGTGCACTGTCAAGCCATCATGGGTGATGAATTCGTTGTTGATCTCCAAGGAGGACTATTCGAGTTGACTCATGAGATGAACAACTGCAGGCACCCTTCAGATTGTCCAGTGGGACGATGGTAGTCTAGGTCACACCACCCGCATACACAAGAAGACGTGGTATCAGCGTTATCACTACACTCAGAAAGACGGTTCGGTCAAGGTAAGCCGCTCTTTTTCGCTTCGATCGTTCGTCTTCCGTATCCGACTTAGGGTGCCATACATTGCTGTGGTCCGTATGGACCTACCACGAGTCCCCAGCGATATTGCCCTGTTTGCGATTGCTGGCGCGACCTAGCTTGTTTGAGTATCGTGGTGGACATCGTTGTTCCTCCCGATGCATCTGACCTGGAGATTTTGGCCCGATGCGTACCATATGAACGAGGGGTGTGGAATAATCCTGGCGAAGATAGCCCAGGCCTTCATCGCGTTTCCTGGGGTATGCTTGGTACGGGTTATGCCGTCAAACAAGCTAGGTCCGTTCTCAAGAAAAAAATGGCTGGTGAGATCGTAGGAGATGGTTGGAAGAGTGAGGTAGAGAATTGGTATATGCGAGTGGAAAAGCGTCCTCAAGAACTTCTAGTCGATAGGCTGATCAAGAATGAATGGGATTTCTTTCGATGCCCAGGAGAAAGCTGTCTACAGATGATATAGGGGTCGAAATACAGATTTCCTTCTATTTTCTAGATTGTTTGAGAAATATTGCTATATAACGTGTATGTATGTTGATGGCAAAATGATTCATACCATAACAAGAGGGCGGTCGAAATGCAATCTCTCTAGTATTTACCGCTATTTGCAAAAACATTGACACTGTCTCCGACGCGAGTGAAAAAGTAGAAAGAAATAGAAATAATCGTAAAATAGTTTTTTGATCAGAACGACGCGTCTTGCGTCTTGCTCTTGCTCTCCGCTGGTTCAGCACCATCCCAATGTACAGGGAATTCAGTATCGACGTCAAGATTGCGGCTCTGCAATTATATTACCACGAGAATCTCGTGCTCCAGAACATCCTGGATGCTGTTGGCTTCTCGAGATCAACCTTCTTCCGTATCAAGAATAAATGCAAGGCTCGTGTCATCGTAACACGACCTCCCAATCCTGGGGTTTTGCCCCAAAGCCGTCCACGCCAACTGCAACTCGAAGACATAGACTTTCTACTTTTCACTCGCGTCGGAGGCAGTGTCAATGTTTTTGCAAACAGCTGTAACAGTTCGAGTCTCAGCTTTTTCATCTGTAATTAACATACAACCCCTGTGCATTGTTCGGGAAGGAGTAGCCCCAAATAGCATCGAAAGGGTTTGCTGTGTCAGTACTTACAACAGTTTGCGAGTTGTTGAGGAGCTCCACCCCAGATTTCATCCAGATTTCGCTCTCAGAAGGCCCTCGACCCTATTGAGATAATAGGGAAAGCGAACGCCGCGGAGGTGAGAGATAGGCTCTATACTTGCGTCTTCGGTGGTTTCGTGCCCCAGCAGCCTTCGTTTACTACCCACGATGACGGTGTGCCTCGCTAGACTATAGGTTATCACAGAGTCACGGTCAGAGGGGAGCGTCTTGTTCAGAGGGGTTATGGCAATTGTTGAAGAGAAGTAATAAGATACGATTGGACATTGGACAAGGAAGACTCGGAATACAACTTTCATGATAGGTGATGTTTTGCATACTGAAAAGATGGGATCGACTGGCTTTGGGGTTGTATGCTAAGCGGACTATTGGTTTATCTCGCTGTAATCTATGTACGGTAAGAGAGCAAGCCGCAAGGATGCTCGCATGGAAAAAGGCGAAGGTGTTTGCCAGCCTGCATGCGGAAGTGGAGAGGGTTGTGAAAACCGAGCTGGGTCCTCCAGAAATCTGCAAGGGTACTGTATCGCAAACAAACCGGAATCACAATCGACATTGTTCTGTGGTACCTTGAGGTAGGGAGGGGCATTAGGATGGAATCACAGAAGATAAACGTAACCCGCACGTCAATGACTTGGAGGGTCACCTCCATTCTTGGTGATGGTGCCGTAGCACTGTCACTGATCGATCTCGTCTGGCCCTCTTCGAAAGAGTCCTCCTCTCTGCACCTGATGATAAACATCCACATAGCCTCGAGCCACATCTTGCTTCGCTCTTTATCCTCCTGTGGATCGAATAGGTAGACTTTCACACTAGTATAAACGGTATCATCATGACTAATAATGATGCAGCGAGACAAAGGATTACTTAGAGGCTCTCACTTCCAAGATAATGCAAGACCAGTGACTACTATTGGGCAATAAGTACTACACTTAGTAAACTTTGTGAGGATGGATAGCTCACCCATTGTCCACAGGAAAGACTGTGTACTTGTACCAGCCCATTGCCTGCCCTCCAAATGCCAAGGTTCTCAGTTTCGCCCACTCAGAAGTACCAAACTGCTCATCACAAGAGCTAGGGCCTGGTGAGATTGGGAGGAATCTATGAGTTAAACGGACCCAGCCTTACGCTAGTAGACACGCGGAAAAAGCATGTGACCGGATCACCGTGTCCTTCAATCTGTCTGGGATGGTGTGCTGAAAACCAAGAAGCCAGATCCTGTTCACTGAGCAGTCAGCAAAGGGTAGGCTAGGCCATTCTGTCTGAAGCACGTACCAGCAAGCAAGATAGATGGTATCTCCGTCTATAGGTTCTCCAGGCAACAACCGAAGGTATGATGATAGCTTATACTGTACCCAATCCAACCTTGTCCCATTCTTCAGTATCCACCTGGGGCATAGTAGAAGATGTGCTTACCTTTGATCCCGACTGCCAGCAATGCTAGCAGTTAAATCCCTGAATGATGATCATCAGCCTGGTGGGGTGCAAACAGAAAAAAACCCTAGACCCACTGTAAAGCATTCCGAACAGGATCGATCTCTGAGTGATTTAGCTTTATTCTTTTCAGTTTCCTGGGTTCCGGATCTTGATGGTTTGAATTCTTAGATGGTGATTCGTGATATCCCCTATGAGAGCGATTTGCTCAGAGTGACTTGCCTGGCGGAAGCCATGATGGGAAAAAAGATCTGCTCACCCTTCCTCTTTGCTGCTGGTCGCTTGGCAAAAACGCTTGCCACTGGATAGCACGGTATGAAGAAATGGCTAAAAAGGACGTGCATGAAATGGGAAATCAACGTACAGTTTCATCCTTGGTGGTTGAGTATCCAGGTGAGTAGACATGAAATTTCCGAAGGGAGATTGAGTGTAAACAAGGCTGCTGGAGTGATATATTGGAAGAAAAGTTCGCTCAGAGGCTCGATGGTGTGTAAAGGTACAATGGGTGGCACGACTGAGGGTGAGAGAGGAGGTTGAAAATCCGCCTAACGACCCCAATAAGGGAAAGAGACAAGTGTTCAGTCACAAAAGGATTTCAAACTCCGAAGAGTACTGTACCGTTTCGTTGAGTTGTCACCAAGACTTTATTACGTAGAGTACATGATTAGGTAATCTGATCTCAACCAGTGAGACGTACAGTGATCAACCACTGAGTCATACGATCAATTTATGTTTCGTACCTAAATACAGCTACAGACAACATCCAGTGGAAATAATGATATCTAACGCTTGGTATACATCTGGAGAACATAAGGACATGTAAAAGAGAGTCGGAACAGTGAGTGAGGAAGAGAAATAAAAGAAAAGAAAGGAGGTAGTGAAAATGATGAAATATTAGTCATACTATAAAAGCGCAATCAATCCGTCGTCGTCGACGACGACGACACAAGGGCTTCGAATTCGGGGGTAGAGGGCTTGGGGATGGGTGGGGGCCTTGGTCCGCGCTTGGGTTCTGTGAGAGTGAAGGGGCCATTGGCCTTTTTTGCCTTCTTGTCGGCCTGCCACTGCTGCTTGACTCGAGCAAACTCCTGCTTCTCGAGCTTCCACTCCACGTCCCTCGCCTCGATGGCCTCAATCCGCTCCTTACACAGTTTCTTGTACAGCTCCTCGCGCTCAGCTGCACCCTCCTGTGCTTTCTCTCGAGCTTCCTTCCTCCTCTCCTCCTCCTGAATGCGATTATCCCTCTCCACCACCTTCTCGTACAACACATCGTCTGTCAATACAACGGGCAGTCCGTCGTCTAGGATGTGGCCACCCTTTCCTTTTGCCTTCTTCTCCTGTTGGTGCTGTAGCTGGCTATTGAGTGTTTGGCAGTGAGCTTCGTTCAGGATGTTGGTGGCAGAAAGCTCAAAGACGCGATTGCGGAGAGCTTGGTTCTCGGCACGGGCTTCACGAAGGGCAGCGAGAATTTGTGCGTCTCGCAGAGTGAGGGGTTCAAACGAGGCAACATCGTCAAGGGAGGGGATGGCGAGAGAGGACGAAGGAGTGCCAATAGGACCATCACCATACATTGCCAACTAGTAAGTTCTAATGGTCCACAATGTATGTTCAAGTAGTAGTTACTATTGCCTGCACAGCCACCGGACTCGGCCCTTGTTTAGCCGGAACTCCCATCAATCCCACATCAGGCGCGCTCATAGTAATATATATTATAATATTCTCTGTATATATATTACAAGCAATACTGTTTATTCTTCTTCGCGAACCATATATTTCACTTGATAAGATCAACTGACGGCATCAAGTTCATGTATTCCACGCGAGATGATGTACCTAATTGGGAGCGTAAACCGTTGATCGCGGTTCACGTTTGAGCGCATTTGCATCCACAAAGATGACTATATTAGCATGAATACTAATACAATGAATTATTAAACAATACTCTAGATGGGGCACCAAGATTACAAGAAGATAGACGAGTCAAATGAGCAAGATAACAAGAGACGAGAGCAAGATGGAGGGGAATGAGATGTGGATGTGGAACGAGTTGATGAGGAGGTGGTGGCGACGGCTACGACGGCAAGCCTACAAGTGGATGTAGGATAAGTTGATGAGGAGGCGACGACAACGATGACGACGATCGTGGCATATAAACGATGCCGACGTCGTTAGGCACGACGAGCACGCTTGTTTGGCACGGTTGACGAAATATTAACGGCACGCTTCTGTGCAGCCGGCAAATTCTGGGTCGATTGAGATGGATACTGAACCCACCCGTTCATCGTCCTGTCCAGATCCTGCACCAAACAAACCCACAAATCCTTGTTGACTTCCGACATCTGCTGTTTCCACCATAGAAGTGTTAGTAGCACGGTATATACCCCGTTGTTCCCGGATAAACATGCCTGACCCCAATTCTCGCCAGGAGGCAGGACGTAACAGGCCACAGGAATGTGGGTTGTGTCCTGTCTCCACTCAGGCTGTAGCGCCTTCCACCACGCCGCGCAGCTTGATGGAAACGCCTCGCCCGTTAAATACTGAATCGGTGGGGGACTTTCGACCGGACGCGCGCGGGAGATCCAATACTGAACTTCCTGTGGACGGAGCTTGTGGGAGAGGTTGACGTTCCTAGCGATACCGGTACCAAAACCTGCTTTCCTCTCAAAGACTTCCCACGACCGGATGGCAGACTGCCAAACTGGATCCGACAGCCCGTTACAAAGATGATCCAGTGCCCCAGTGAACCATCGCGTTTCTTTGCTACCTGGGATAACGTTTGCCCACGTAGACGCGGATACAACTGCTGAAGAAGGTACGGGTGGAGGGGCTACAGTCGGCAAAGGAGATGCCGTTTGGGTGTGAGGAGTGACTGGATAAGTGATCATCGATGGCGGAGACGGCTGAGAGGAGAGATCGAGTGAAATAGCAGGGGTTGCGTCGAATGACGGGAACTGGAAAGAGGATGGGAGATGAAGAGCAGGTAGTGGTGGGGATGATTGCTCGTTCGCAGATCCACCAGCAGTGGAGCGTGCCGGAGATG
Source organism: Agaricales sp. HM26-F1 (assembly GCA_002718315.1). Classification (NCBI taxonomy): domain Eukaryota; kingdom Fungi; phylum Basidiomycota; class Agaricomycetes; order Agaricales; species Agaricales sp. HM26-F1. The sequence continues at coordinate 2,043,523 of NIBX01000127.1, forward strand.
TCGATGCGGAGAGAGCATGAAGAAGGGGGTCGATATCAGAATCTTCGATATGCTGGCGACGCGTCGGGGTTGAAACTGGCGGATATCCTGGTAAGATAGACCTAGTAATGCCGTCAAGTGGCAATTCTAAACCTGGACGTGCGTCCACGGGTGTATGAGCCGGAAGACCAGTACCAGTCGGAAGACTGGGGAAGAGAGGTACAGGATGCGTCACTCCAGCGGGAGGAGCAACAGGTGTTAGAGTTGGAAGACCAGTTGAAGGACTGGGGAAGAGTGGGATAGGATGCATCGCTCCAGCAGGAGGAACAGGCGATGCAGCATGAGATATGGGAAAGGCGGGCGAGATTGTGTGACGAATAGGATGGGTAGAAGAGCCTTGAGTGAATAGCGGTTGTGGGGCATGGGGAGAAGAATTGATGTTCTCGGCTGGAGAGACCACGTTGGTGATTTCTTTCAGGGGAGGAGCCGAAGAAGAGGACACTGGTGCAGATGGAACACCCAGGATCTCCACAGGAACGTTGGGATTGTTGCATTTCAGGCTGGAGTGGTGAGCTCTCAGCCTCTCAGATCGGCTTCGTCGCTGTGCAGGCGCTGAAAAAATCTCAACAACCAGATAATACGTCCAGTGAGATGTAAAACGTACTGATAGCGTCTCGAAGAAACTGGCCGAAAACGTTGGTAATCGAATCCTTGAAGGATGGGTGGAAGCGGCCAAAGTTACGACCGTCACTGGTACGCCCAACATGGTACCTATGATGAGTGTTTCGCTGTGAGTACACGTGATTGAATGGAACCAGAACCTTGGACTCACGCATGTACACTCACTGCAGACTCCGGTACTAGCACTCCACCCGCGATGAGTGTGAAGCAAGCTCCAGTCTGGCGGCTGAGAGCCTCTAGGAACTGGAGGGCAACGACTGGGAACTGGGCCAGCGATCTATTGATCAGAATACTATCAGTGACAAAGAATGACGCTAAGATCTGCACGAACTGTGTACTCACCGTACCCATTCCTCCATGTTATCGCTCGGCTCAGATGATGTGGAGTACTTATCGAGGAAACCCTGCATATCAATGGCACCAGAGCCCCCAGATATCGCAGGTCCCTCTCCGCTGCCGCCGTTCCCTGCATCAGAGCTCGAGCCACCGCCAGCATCGTCCCCATGGACCTCGTTAGCCTTACCTTTCCCCGAAACCGACTGCTTCGACGTCGTCTCTTTCTCGGTTTGGGCCTCCTCTAGGTCTATCTCTGCCTGGATTGCCTGCTTCTCCTCCTCAGTCACCGTCGCCCAAAGCTCTGCGTCGATAGCATGCATGAGCGTCATGCGACGGCTGCGGTACTCCCCATCAGTCTCTCCCTCAACCCTGACCAACCTAGCCTCGAGCAGGGGTCGGAAGAGAGCGTCATAGTTCTTCTTGGCCCATCGCTTTCTGACGGCACCTTTGCGTTTCCCTCCCTTGCTGGACAGCTGCTTGGCGATCTTTCGACCTAGCTCGGCGCCTCCCGCCTTCATGACACCGCTATGATTCTGGAACCAGGTCTTGATTTGCTATAGGTATATCCGTTAGCATCCATTCAACTCAAGGGGCTCATGCATGTTGAAACAGGAAGCTGCGTCGAGGTGTAGTGTGTCATGGCGTGTAAAGAGAGCAATTTAGGATACATAGGCACGTATTGCCTTATACGCCACCTCAACACTCATTCGCCATGTATCCGACGCGTCGCATTGTGACAGGTTCCTACTGTTGTAAGTGAAGACGGGTTCACGCATTCTCTTTCAGTCAAATCATCAGCTCAGTGAGCGCCAGGCCGCCAGCCCAGGCCCGGCGCTCCCTAGCTAGAGTCCCCTTAAGGGCTACACCACTTTCAACGTGCCACGCAGGGCGCGAGAACATACGTCGTGTATCACGAGTCCAGTGAAGAGATGGCTGTGAAAGGTACGTACTCTCCTCTTTTTATCCGTTGCGATATCCAACTTATCACGGTCTTCTTTACATAGGGTTTTGGGCTCCCTACGAATGCCCCAGATTTCGGCTGAGACGGGCCAGTGTTCGAAAAATAGGTTCGCAACGTCGAAGAAGAACTCCGAGACCCTAGTCGTACCCTGTAACTGGGCATCCCGGTAAGCCAGTAATTGTGAGTGGAGCCATTCTCGCTGCTCCTTGGTCGTCCAGTGTGCAGACATGAGCGAAACTGAGTTCGAGTTCTACCGAAAAGAGCAAGCGGTCGGGGCTGGAGCAGTGTGGTATGATCACCCATGATCACCACTTCTAATTCCCCTTTCTAACTCCTTTTCCTTCGCCTGTACAGTCCATCATTTTGAGATATTTAAGCTTGCTTATTAAGTCATTTGCATCTTGTTCTCCTTCTTTTACCATCCAGCATGCGAACCGATAACGCCAGCACACCGTCTCCCGAAGAACAACTCGCCCATCTTGTCACCCTCGTTGAGAGGCTTATGGCAGAACATGAAGGTATGCTTGATATTTCTGTGACGACTTCGCATCCTAATAAGTATACTGGCCAGTCGCTGTTCATGCAAACGATGAAGCAGGTGAGTCACCTTTGCACCTCAGGGCTTCACTGTGTGATACGACCCCTGTAGCCTCGCTTCATTCGCCTCAGCGCCGTAGTTCCTCGTCCCAAAGGAGCCAGAATGAAACCCCTCGTCGTAGTAAGTTGAGATTAGTACACTTCGCTAGTCCGTTCTAACGTCCTTCTCGCCTTTCTGCAGCTTTCGTCTCTGCTGGTTACGGTGCTCCCGCTGCTGCCGTCTCTGGCTCTAGCCCTGAAGCTCCCTGGCCCCCTCCAGCTAGGGTCATCACTGCGCCGACCGTCCCCGATCGTTCTGCTTCTGGCTGCCCTATTCCCCCCCTCAATACGCGCTCTTCGTCCGATGTTACGATTACGACACCGCCTGGAACAGCCATGACCATCAATATCCAGAATAACGGTAGCTCCTTCAATATATCCTTTCACCTCTCGAATCTCATTCATTCAAAGGTGGGGGATTGAGTCCAATTCCCAATGTCGCTCCAGCCTCTGCATCGGCCCAAGTCCTCAGCACTGTTCCAGCCCCCGCTCACCCTTGGTTTCGTATCGGCGAGGTCCCCCTTATTAAACCTGCCCTTCACAAGAGGACCAAGAAGTTCTATGTTGTGACCAGAGGTCGAGGCACGGGTGTGTTCTGTGACTGGTAAATGCTCTCGTCATAATATATTTGACACGATCCGCTGACGAACTTATTCTCTACACTCTACAGGCACACCGCCAAAACTTGCGTGGAGGGTAACGACGACAGCGTATACCAGTCGTTCATGGACTGGAACGCTGCTGTCGACTGTTACCGCCGAGCTGTCGCTTCCAACACTGTTGCAATTGTAGAGTAGTGCTCACCCGCTTTGTATTTGTCCTTTTTCGATCTGTGCCCCTTCCCAAGTCGTTGAATGTCATTCTTGACCGCTGTTCATGCGTGAGACCAGTTCCCTCAATAACGGTAAAGAACGGATCTTACGATGGGCCATCGAAAATGAGGAAATAGGCTCAAGTCCCAAACCGTTGCCCTGGACCTAGATACCCACATGCTGACTCCGGCTCTTCGTGTCGTCGACTGGAATCTAAACGGCTTCCAATTGGACTTTGTCCTTTTACAGCTACCGTTCATCCCTCCTGGGCGAAGAATCATTCTTCTCACTGTTTTTCGGAGGGCTCAGTCGAAAACACATCAAATAGAGCTATGGTTCGATACATGGCACAGAAGCGTAGAATACATCAAAAACCTAAAGAAGACCAGCCAGAGACGGCCACCATGCCTCCTCATCGGGCTCAGTCGTGTCCATAACCCGAAAGTTCAGTGCCCTGTTCTGGAGCTCAGCTGCGAGATTATCGCTCCCGAGAAAACCTGGGACTTCTTCGTGAGATATAATAAAGATGCAAGGTCGTTGGAGTGCCAAATGTGGGTCGTCGGTGTTGTTCAACTCCGACTGGAGAAGCGAGAACGAAACGATAAGCTCAAGTTCCTTACGCAGCAGGAACCCCAAATTCAAGCTCACCTCGTGAACGATACCGCCGGATAGTGCTCGAGTTCCTCTGAAGTTATGAGCAGCCGCTGAGAGGACTGAGTTGATGAGGGTCGACCCCAAGCGAATCTGATGGACCGGCAAAATCTGAATGAACGTTAGAAATGCAGAGCTGCTCAGGTTCAAGAAGAGACATTACAAAAGCCAGGGAAATTTGGATGTGAGAATCAGCAACTTCTCTGGAGCGATGAGAAGTAAAATCCGTGGCGTATAAGCTTTCAGTTGTGATCTCGCCGGGAGACGATGCAGAAGACATGATCGCCACGTTGGTGTTTTCGCGAACAGAGAGGCGATTACTGTCGTCAATGAAGGGCAAGAGTAGGACTCTAGTAGGGTGTCTGCGACGGAGAGTGATATAGAGATAGCAAGGGCCATGAGGGATAGCAGGTTCAAACAGTGCAGCCATCGCGGTTCGACTAGACGAGAGGACAGAGGAAGTCTGGTTGCGGTTGACAAGGAAGCTTTATCTTTATGTGGAATTAGAGGGAGGTTCTATTCGGCTGCTCCCACACCACGGCATTCTCCATGGAGGTCCATGACCGCTTCGATAACCACCGATTCCTCCTCGTAATGATCATACTTCTGCAACGTGTTTGAATCAGAAGCATGACAACGAGGGCACCATCCTGTAGAAAAGGTCAAAGGACTCTATGCAGCTTGCGTGCTTGCTATCCTCTAATCATCGCCGCCCAAGGATCGTTCGTAATACCTAGATGCCGCGAGGTTCAAGGTAAATGCTCATTTCTCGCCTTTTAGATGACAGCGAGTCTTACAACAACTTGCGTCCTTACCTTAGCTCACTCGAGCATCCATCGCTGCCCGTATATGACAGGCGCACAGGCCGGTCTTCTCGTCTTCTGAATCTCAATGAATACGCCTGGGTCACTTCATATTACGACTGCTTTATCCAAGCGTTCGAGTTCGGCTATCATAAAGAGTTCCTCAGCTTATTCAGGCACCACTACCTGCAGACCTTTCCACCGCGTGTTGACGATCCTGAGGCGAAGACTGAGATAGGTAACATGAACTTCAGAGTGAGACTATACGTACCATCCTCGATGACCACCATCCTGATCAGACTCGTAGCCTCTTTGTAGGGAACTGGAGAAGCGGGCCGCACGAGCTTTCCCTCTGCTCGCAGACCAGCTCAGAACTGACGAGGAATACCTCGTCTATGACGAATCCAGCCACCGCTTCGAGCAAGCTCTGACCCTAGTTAGGACACTGGCTCCGAGCTTCGAGCCTCCTTCGTTGCAGCGCTCGGTCCCCATTCCATCCATGACGGTCACTGTTCCTCTGGCCTCATCCTCCGTGCCCACACCCTCCTCTCGACCACGACCACGACCTGTCAAACGAAAACTCACCACGGTTACGGACCCAGAACATTCCGCTAGCTCCAGCCCTTCCAGTACCGACCTCGGCCAAACCTCTCATGGTACCAAGCCCTGTAAACGTAGGAAGAGGGACGTTTGATAGGCAAGAGCGCTCTTGATATACTTGGTCTGCATGTAAACATTCTTGGCTGTGAATGAGATTAGTTGTTTCCTCTTCCGACAGCGCGATCGCGATATGCAATGCTGTGAGAAGTATACAGTGATTAGCTTCACCGACATCAGAGACCGAATTTGCGAACATGCCGCGCGAACCCATTATATTCCCTCCTGACCATGACCACCGACGACGAGAAAGAATGCCTTCAAAAGCAACAGAGAGGTTTAGCCGCGAAAAGATACTATGCCAAGTGAGGGCCAGAGAGCAACGACTGACCGTTGACTGATTCCAGTGAACAGGAACGCTGAAAAGGTGAAATCAGCCGTAAGCCAACGTTACTACAAGAAAAAGTTTCGCATGACCATCCCTGTTACCGTCTTCCAATGCTCATCTGTGATTCATAGGCGAGAGGGGAGGATCAGACAACCTACGGAGGAATCACGAAAGAGAAATAATGCTGCTGCTGCACGATACAGAGCCAAGTAAGGGGCCTTTTTCTCCCTATTCCCGTCACGTTTGCTGATATTCACCTGAACTAGTAATCGCGAGAAGATCCGCGCAAACGCGAAGAAGTACCGAGCAACTAAACGCGAGCAGAAAAACACTGTCATGTCAAGGCTTAGCCCTGTATACGAAGAGGAGAAGGGAGATTCCGGAAAGGTCCTGCAGGAGACCAGCGACACGAGATTGGGGGTTTCGTCAGTTCGAGAGACTCCGGAGATGGAGTCAGAGTCTGCTACGCAGCAGTCTAGCTCCGGATATGACGAGGAGAAGCGAGCTGATGGGGAGAGTCTTCCGTCCGCTAGTTCACTGACTGTAGTCCAACCCAACAGTCGAGGGGTATCCTCACTAGCCTTACCCAAGTCCATCCGTCGAGCACACTCATCATTGAACATGTCCAGATCCAGCCATGAAGTGGGATTGCCACTGACCGCACCAACATCTAATAGTCGAGCCGAACCGTTCTTGAACACGTCTAGACCGCTCATACGACTCAGCGCTCGTCTACCCTCCAGGTCCCCGAGCCCCCATACTCTTGCCACCAGCAAACGATACAAATTACCTGCTGTTAGTGACTCGGATTCAGAGTTTGATGACAAATGGGACCCGCCGCTTCGTGCTCCTGAGCACAACAAGACTGGGGCGAAAGATCGCGTAGAGGGATAAGTCGGTAGGTGGGGGCCGTAAACATGTCGATACCAGTAGTTCTCGAGTCATGAGCGCTGAGCTCGCGTTTTAGGAGATGAGTAGGATGTTTTGTGCAGAAACAGGCATTATGTTGTGTAGTTCATCGTATCCAGAGTGAAATAATGAGCAGAGACTTCCTTATAGTGCACACGAGGAGCAGAGGATTACGATCATGTTCAAAGCAGAAGTATGATTGCGTTACAGTGAAAGAAGTATGATCGCCCTCCCGAAGTATGATCAAATTGCTGTCAGTATATATCTATGATATAATAGAACCGAAGTATGATCACCCTCCCGAAGTATGATCACTGACCTCTACCACTACGACCGTCATGACCCCTCGTCTCGTCGTAGGCTTTCTTCATTGCTCGTGCTACACTCCCCATTGGATGGACTACCCCTGTATTCTTCTTGTTCATGGGTCAATGATACTGCGTTCCTCTTTACTATGCAACCCATACTCACGGTCGATATGAACCTGACTGAAATCTGACAGCCCAAGCGTCCACGACTCTCAGTATATTTTGGCTACTTTCCACGCTGATGAATGAGTTCATATCTATTTCTGTTTACGTCGAGACCGTGGAACTTCCGCTTGTGAGTCTGGTCAGATTTGGTGCACGGATGCGAGATTCTCGACCGGAGAACCACTGTTAACTGGTAAATGATGGTTAGAGAACACTGGCGGCAGAGTCATCCTGGGCTGACACCCTGCGACTTCCTTGCTCCAGGAAAGCCCATCCCATCTCCCCTTGCCTACTGGTATGCGCATGATATCATTTCTCTGCATCAGGTGGCTACCAGCGTACGGTACCATCCTGGCAGGGTCAGAGATTCACTGATCGCTTCTGGGTATTGGGTCGAAACGGTATTCGCATCATACCACGCTGGTTCGGTGCTCGGTATGAGTATCTAATCGTCAAGATCGGTTGTTCAACGCTATTCTCTATATAAGCCATGCCTTATTCTGGATGTTAGTATCATTCACAGTCGATATTCGTTCACGGCCCATCAATCCTGGTCAGTGTTCTGATCCCCTCTGATTTCACAACTTTAGTTGCTGCTCTTGAACTACAACTCGTTTCTCACATTTGTGCATACAGGAGGACCATATAAACATGGTATTATTCATACGAGTGTACTCATAGCTGTCTCATACATTGTGTGCAAATCATTCAGGTAGCCGTCGCTCATCTTTCAGATACTTAATAGACTGATTGTCTCTAGACGCCCACCCTGGGAGAAGGTGATCTCGGCGCTAAGGGTCCCTTCTGGTCGATATCTACTAATCTAGCCCTCAAACCCGCTAATCAGATCTAAACATCATAATATCTCTGTCATCTCCTCGACCAACTCTTGCTTTCGACTTTCATTGACCCTTTATCGCCTTGGATGTTCCAACTTGTCCACAGCACTCGCCACCTTCTCCACCGCTTCCTACTCACAAGCTCATCCACCGTCTTCGGTGTAGCCCATGAGCAGGCCTCCGTCTTCCACCGATACCGCCACAACCCACTTCGTCAGCTTCCAACGCTGCTTCGTACGGTTCATCCAACACCAAGTACGCTTCCTACTCACAAGCTCATCCACCGTCTTCGGTGTAGTCCATGAACCAGCCTGCTGCCACCGATACTACCCAACATGTCACACATCCCCACCTCGCAGCCGATATCTAGCCCTCAAACCCGCTAATCAGATCTAAACATCATAATATCTCTGTCATCTCCTCGACCAACTCTTGCTTTCGACTTTCATTGACCCTTTATCGCCTTGGATGTTCCAACCTGTCCACAGCACTCGCCACCTTCTCCACCGCTTCCTACTCACAAGCTCATCCACCGTCTTCGGTGTAGCCCATGAGCAGGCCTCCGTCTTCCACCGATACCGCCACAACCTACTTCGTCAGCTTCCAACGCTGCTTCGTACGGTTCATCCAACACCAAGTACGCTTCCTACTCACAAGCTCATCCACCGTCTTCGGTGTAGTCCATGAACCAGCCTGCTGCCACCGATACTACCCAACATGTCACACATCCCCACCTCGCAGCCGATATCTAGCCCTCAAACCCGCTAATCAGATCTAAACATCATAATATCTCTGTCATCTCCTCGACCAACTCTTGCTTTCGACTTTCATTGACCCTTTATCGCCTTGGATGTTCCAACCTGTCCACAGCACTCGCCACCTTCTCCACCGCTTCCTACTCACAAGCTCATCCACCGTCTTCGATGTAGCCCATGAGCAGGCCTCCGTCTTCCACCGATACCGCCACAACCCACTTCGTCAGCTTCCAACGCTGCTTCGTACGGTTCATCCAACACCAAGTACACTACCGCTGGCCGTAGCCGTACTCTCTAGTAGTTACCCCAAACACGTATCAAGGGGGGCAAGTACATATATTTATGACCAAAATCATCGTCCATAGTATGTACTCGGCATCAGCAGAAATGGATTCTTACAAATACAAAAAGTCGTCGTGAAGGTACATGGAATCCAAGTTGGAAATGAGCTGTTCCTCGAGCTCGCTGCCATGGCCGACTGGTACACTAAGCGTAACATCCCTCAATAGCGACTGCATACGATCATAGTACGCCTGATCCCTCTTTCGAATGCGACGAACCTCTGCGTCGTGACGAGCAGCCTCCCGATAGCTAGTAGAGAAGGTTTAAACAGGTGAGTGGGCTGGAATTCGCCACGCGACTAGAACGTACCAGGGATCTTGCATGACTTTAGCCCTGTGCTTCGCAGCGGCAGCTCGCAGCTGATCACGACGGGTAGGGGAGACCGCTGGCAGTTGACCAGCTTTCCTGCCAATGTATGGTCAATCAAACGTCTCTACTATATAGGTCTACAGTTGCAATACGAACTTTTTTTCTTGGTATCGTTTCTGAACCTGATACTTCACTTTTCGTGCATTCTTCTCGTACCAGCGACGATTAGTCGCGCGTCGACGTTCTCGCTGTTCCTCGGAAAGTTCTTTGTATGGGCGCGTGGGCATTGGTGAGAGCGATTTGACGATGAGAGGGAATCAGTGGGAATCAGAGGGGGTGCAGGTAACAAGAAGGTATTAAATTTGTAGACACGTGTGTATATATCTATATAGATGCGCAAGATACAATTATAGCAAGAAGTCCAAGAAGCGAAGCATTCCGAGTCCTGACAAGCTTGGGTTTCTCTAATCAAAGGGAGGAGTAGTGTTATAGTAAATCACCTTTCCTTTCCAGCGAACAGGGGTGAAAGGCGGGAGCTTATATCTCGCAGTCGGAAACGGGAGTGGACGTCGTGGCGCGATGGGAGAAGAAAGAACCATGGGGGTAGATCCGCCGAGTTCTTCGGGAATCTTCCATGGGGCCGTTTCCGCTTGGCGCGAGATGGCCTCCCAAAACCCTGCAGGAGGTGGAAAGGGGAGAGGAGGCAGTGGAGGGGAGAGAGCAGGTAGTGGAAGGGAGAGAGTAGGTAGTGGAAGGGAGAGAGCAGGTGGTGATACGCTGTGAGAACCCTGGGGTGAAGGTTCATCCGGACTGGGGGTTTCTTGACACATGTCCCATTCGGGGCTCTCTGCTCTGGAGGCGACGGAGCTATGGCCATAAGAAATGACTGACGCGGGCGGAGAGGAGGGTGGTGACAGAAGTTCTGGGGTCCCGAGAACGGACGATGTTTGTGGTGTTTCGGAGGATCGGCCGGTCGTACCTTGCCTGGGACTAGAATTAGCAGAGATACATGCGAGGTTTTGATAGACGGAGTGTAATGGGATATTACCTGGCTCGAACTTCTGCATAGGAGCCATCTGAATCGTCGTCCATCATCTCGAGAGAAGGCAGCGGTTCGTCCTCTTGTACTTGGCTCTCAGAGGTAGCAGTACCCCCAGAGCCATGTATGGCACTCCCTTCCAATACGTCTCCCTCTTGTCCATCGATGATAGTCCAACTTTCTGAAGTGTCGTCGTCGTTTTTGTCGTTGAGTTTAGCTTTGTCGTTGCCTACAATCAAGAGAGTCGAGTTTGAAAGGTCAGTTGCGGGACTGAAAAGGGAGAGACGATTCATACGCACTGGGTGTACCTGAAGCCCCACCAGAAGACGTGTCGATGTAAGTTGCTCGCCAGTCCCAGAACCTGTCGAGCCGTTATACGATCAGCTGTCCGTGAGTAGAGGGCAAAGAGAGGGTCTTGATCTAAATAACTTACCCTGCCATGGAATCTGGGGCACACGAAATAACGAGCTCCTTCAAGCGCTGAGCACAAAAATTAGGGTGATGTTCGATGACCGACTTGAAAATGAGACTCACATCGAACCGTCGGAAGACCTCATCAACATTGTGACCTCCAGTAAGGTCGAACTTGCAGTAGAGAGCAATGTACTCGTCCTCCATAGTTTCCAGGTATTGGAAAGAGCGATTTTTTTCGATAGAAGAAAGAAACGGAGCTAGCTGCCGCTGGACCCAAGCTCGTTCCCATCTAGTTATTGGAGGAAGACTGAAAGCCGATTCTGCTGGTCAATCATAGAATGAACTGAGCATCGCGTCGTTGAAGACTTACGCGTCCATTGAAGCAGGGGAGGTGCGTGGGGGTGTTGGCAAGAGAGGATTGGATGGTGGTGTATCCATAAAAACTGTTTATGATCACAGGCCACCAAACAAAAGAAGCGCCGAAGTTGAGAAGTCGAGAAGCGTCTTGTCGATCGATTATCGATTATGCTTGAGGCGTGTCCCTGGAAACTACCAAATAGGTCGAGGGCTTTTAGAGCGGGAGGCAGGTGGCGTTCTTTGAGGAGTCCCTGTGCAGCGTTCTGGCAAAGAAAGTGGCAGAAATACGATACGGCTTGGGCACTACATACAAGTGGTTGAGCTCTTCAAGACCAATCAAGGAGAGAACGGCCTTCACCTCACCGAAGGCTGAGGCCTGAGGCCTGAGGAGTACAGATTAGGAGTCGTCACCCCACATCAGGGCCGCTGAATAGGCTCTTCTTCTCCCGCGGCGACCGACTAAATGAAAACACTGTCCCATCTCCCCAACGTACAGTGGTGGGCACCGGGTACCGATATCGAACAATAGTCTCGCTTTCTTGAGGTACTGTGAACCAAGATATCACATATGAGCAACAATATTGATGGTATGATATGTACTTACTATCCGCGGGGGACGTGCTAGTAAGCTGCACTGGGGCTTGGTTGAGGGTGCCAGTGAAAGCACCGAGGCAGAGAACCGACGAATATGCTCAAGTGAACGGGCTCATGTTGGACCATGCGGCCGGCCGGGAACCCAGGGTCTCGTATCCACGTCTAGGAATCATACTTCGTAAGTGGAAGATAAAGAAGCCTGTTGGGGAGGTCGCCCCATCTTCACCTCTACTCGGTTGGTTGTGCGAGCCATGTCACAGTGAGTAAAGATTGAGTCCGTCTATGCACTTACTTGTCTGAGCATGGGTATCCATCGATTAGCTATATATTGATGGATGAATCTCCCCGTATTGAACGCCTTCAGCTGCAGAGCACTGGACTGAGAGGGATAGAGGAAGAGTTCTTGAGGGGGAGTGTCGAGGACTACGCCACAGCTTGTCGGGCTGGGAATCGAGATATATTTCTAGGTGATCTATATTTCTCCTACTGGGACTTCTACGAGGACAATGATGAGTATCGTTGGATGATCCCCATCAAACAAGTCGATAAGGCTCACCAAGAACAGGTGCTGTACAGCTGAGTTTTGATATAGCGATAGCCAGGGGGACTGACGACTTGCATAATAGCTCGTGGCCGAGTTCCTGAGGGCAGAGGCTAGTCTACCTAGCTCAACGCCCACTAATGATACTGCCGTCTCCGTTAACCCTCCTTCAAAACGCCGAAGGAGTTCCAGTGTTGAGTCCGATTACTTTGCAGACGTATCTTCCCTACCGGCCTCGCCGAGTCCAACTCGACCGGCCAGACCCTTCAAAAGATTGAGGAAGGGAGAGTCCGAATCGGTGGAAAGGTCGACGCCGCCGCCCCCGCCGCCTGTTCGCTGTCAATCGCGCTCGCGTTTCGTAACATTTTCCCAGTTCTCCAGGGAATCGAACTCACCGGAGTGGATCGACACCACTCCTCCAACCACTCCTCCAAGAAATTCGCCAGGGATGTAGCCGCTCTGTGATGAGAGGAAAGAGTAAATCAGGCTGTGGAATTCTCATCGCTCAGTAGAATCAGAGTAGGGTCAAGAAATATGAATGTCATTCGTGATACCACTAAACTCGTGTTACAACGATGGGCCTTCGTAGCCCATCTCCCGGTACATCCTTGTCAACTCTCGCAAATGAGCCCACTCCAGTCTCTGGTGATACCTCTCAACTTCTTCGGGGGTCATGTACGCCGGGGGGTATTCGTCGTCTGGCTGCTCTTGCGCCCGCCAGTCCATATCTTCCTGGAACTCCTCGATCTTCGGGGACCAGTACTCATCCCATAGACGATCTCGCTCTTTAGCTTCCCAGATCTGCTCTAGTAGATCCGCTTCTTCCTCCAGGTCGCGTGCAAAATACTCTTCGTCGTGTGGGGGTGGGTCTGGGAAGGCTAGAGGATGTTCGTCGGCTGGCTTCGATTGCGAACGAAAGCCCAGCTCGTCGGTGTGTTCTTCAATCATCGCGGAGGAAGATGCTTCTATGAGGGTATCGGTGACAGCTGGTGAGGCGAGGTCGCTATGCACAGATCCGTCGCAGTAGTCGGCAGTCTCGTCTGGTGCGCTGACACCCACAGCGTTGTTGACGAGGTCGTCAAAGCCAGATGTGCTGCTGGGGAGAGAATCAGCGTCCTAGGATGAAAGGTTATACTGCCGTTTGGAGACATAGGTAAGAAGGACGAACCGTTTCTCTGGATATCATCGTTCAGTGTCAGGGCGTGAGGGTGAGCGTCGGCTGATATAGTGGTGAGATTGGGAAGCTTTGCTTCCTTCCGATCAGCAAGACAGCCATCCGACTGTCCTCAGGGATCAAGTGTCGTCGCCGCAATGTTTGGCAGTGGTGAACTACTAGTGTCATGGCGGTAGATGGTCGGTTCACGGTGGCCGGCAAAGTCCGGTTGATTCTGAAGTCATATCCCATGACCAGTCAGTTTTGTTGTTGATTGGTCGTCTCGTCTCCCACCTCCGTCCTTTTGTACAGTTCTAACCTACTTGCTTGTTTAATGGATTTCGAGAATTCGCAAAACTTTGATTTTAACGATGATGAATCGTTCGATCAGCCATATACTCCTCCCCCCAAGCGCAGAAGAACACATAGAAGAGGCAACCCCAATATAGATCGAGCTAACTTCAACTTCAGTCCCGAACCGCGAGCTCCTACTCAGGTCACATACAGGAACACCGAATACTCGATAAACAGCTCTGGGTCGCAGAAAATCAGTCGTGTGGACACATACGAGCAATTTCTCGGCTCCCCTGTGAAGGCTAACCCTACCCCTCGCCAACAGCAGCCCGTCCAATTTCTGCATGGAATCCCAATCGTCACAGGTGTTCTCGACGACCCCCCCCTCTCATCTGAGAACCCATTATCTGGTTTCAATCTCGACCAAACGGAGCATGACTTGTTCCTCGCAGAATCTCGAGACGAAGAGATTCCAGCCCCAACAAAACGCCCTCCTCGAGATCGTCCGTTACACGTATGGAGGGATCACTATCGCGAGGAGTTTCTAAGGGAGCTGATGTTGATCGAAGGGCCGCAGTGTGCCAGTTCGTGTATAACCCAGTCTAAGGACTGTGGGGCTTCCCTGTACCGCTGCAGGGACTGTCTATCCAGCTCGATCTTATGCGCGCTCTGCATCGTCAAGATTCACTCCCACGACCCATTACATCGAATTCAAGTACGTATTTCTCTTTTTTTCTCTCTCTTTCTTTCTAGATCTCATATCTGAGTATCCGCCGTAGCGCTGGGATGGCAACATGTTTGTTTTCGACTCCTTAAAGAACCTTGGTCTCAAGGTGCAGCTTGGTCACCCGCCGGGCTCTGTCTGTGGACATCCCGTTCTCGTTCACGAGGACTTTGTTGTCCTCGATGTACTCAGCCAGCATGAACTCAATGTTTATTACTGCGCCTGCGAGGACTGCCGATCCAGTCACTTGGCGCAAATGCTTCGATATGGTTTCTATCCTGCCACCAGCGCCCGACCAAGAACCGTCGCAACCATTCGATTGCTAAATGCTTACCAACATTGGGCAATGCAAGGGAAGATATCTTGCTTCGATATCTATCAGAGTATCCTTCGTGGCACGGACCACACTGGCCTGGTCCCGATACGAGTTCGTACTCTCTCTGGTATTATGATCATCACTCACAAGCTTCTTAGGATCGATATGAAGATTTGCTTCTCATGTCTCGGCAGTGGATGAATCTCAAGATGGCGAAGCGTTGTGGGAGGGGAAATACTGAAACAGGCTTTGCGGGGGTATCAGAGGGCGAATTTGTTCTCCTATGCCCCGCGTGTCCTCATCCAGGTATCAATATACCTCCAGGATGGGAGCTAATCCCCTTGGAGGATGGGTACGTGGCTCTACATGGAATCTGAATAGATGTGATTGTTTGACTTACTCATTCTGCAGGGGATGGCTTCTCAGGAAATGGAGGGGTGTCGATGGAAACTTCAAGCTGAAACGCAAGGACGTATCGTCAGAACTTGCGGACCCTCCTCTCGATCCAGGAGCCGGCGTGTTCGTCCATCGTTCTCAGTATCAGGCATACCTCAAGGATTACAACAGTCAGGGGTTGAACATCGAGAATCTAGTATGTATTCGGTCAAGCGTGCTGCGAATTCTTCATCTAACTATCATCTAGCCTAGTCTCTGCCATTCGCACAAGGCGGTCCAACAGTCCGAAAGCAAGGATAGTACAGGTTTAGCTAGCACTGGTGTCGTGGCCGTCTATGACACACGTCACGACATGTGTCTTCCGTGCTCGATGGTAGATCTAGAGAAGGGCGAAAGGTAATGCGCATCCCAACTTTTTGAGTGGATCTAAATCCACGTCACTGTGTTTGTAGATATCGAAGTTCGGACTATGCCTTCTGGTCAACACTGAAGGACACACCGCCTTCCCACGTCGTGGTCTCGTACGACGTGTGCTGCCAATGGAGTATCAATTTACTCAAACGTTTCCCGTTACTGCCCGTGGCCTTGCGTTCCAAGATCATGCTGGCATTCTACGTTTTGACCTTTCTCGTTCCCAAGTTTCATCTTCCCGCCCACGTCGAAACTTGTCGCCTCCTCTTCGCCTTTTCCCGAGCTCTTTGGACAGGACGTACTGATGGCGAGGGTGTTGAACGCGCTTGGGCGATCCTAAACGCTATAGCGCGCATAACACGGGAGATGGGTCCTGGTCACAGAGAGGAGGTAATTACGGCCCACTGCAACGACATAAATTGGAAGAAGACCATACGTATGCGTGAGTAATCTTCCAGAGAACCGTATGAGTCCACCCCACTGATGATTGGATCCCGTTTAGCTGAATCACTTCTTCGTCGCCTCAAAGTTGCGCTCCCAGAGACGAAGAAGCAGCTCGGGCTCCATGCCGAGTTGAGCTCAGTGATGCGGCGAGAGGACGTCGAGGAGTGGACGGAAATGGTAGAAGCCTGGGAAATGGACCAGGAGAATGAGAACCCGTACTACATTGAGAACAAAAGTAGGTTTTAATCTTTCTTTCTTTCTTTCTCTCACACGCTGATTGATCATCCTTCTAGACCTGACAGAGCTCGAGGTCAAGAAGGTCTTCAATAGCCAAGAGCAAGAGGAACTCGCATCGGGAAAGATGTCAGTCCTGCACGAGAAGGTCACTCCTTTGGGTTTTATCTGCGACGGTTTGTTGTATGAGGATAAACAGTACGTCGTTTTACCTCATTATTATCTAGAAATCTTAATAAAAAAATAACATATAGGCGCATTCTGCTCCGAGACAGTAAACGGTTAGGTGCTCATGCCACAGATATCCAACTGAACGCGATCATCGACAAGGATAAAGCACTTCGCAAGCAACTCATCAACTGGTTCGAATACCAGCGGTCTTACTGCCCAGCTGCTGCGGCTCACCGAGAGAAAGTGACCCAAGCCCGCCCCCTCGGCTCTCCACCCATCCCCACACACGAACTCCCTCTTCATCTTCCTTCGGCACTACCTCCTTACATGCCATGTGATGCTAAACTACGCGAATACGAATGGGATCTCAGAATAGCTCGTGGCAGGGATACGCTTAACTCCCTCCGGGATTACCTGAGAGCGCGAGCGGGCTACGAACACTACAAAAGGAAGACGGTCGAGGGTCAAGTTGCTCTGACACGCCATCAGTCTTTCGTGGAGGAGATGACCGGCAAAATCCACTTTACCCGCGACCGATACCGATTGAACCGTAACGCTCTCCTAGCATTAGGAAACGTCCTAAAGCGAGAAGTCCCTTCGGATCTACGTCAGCTGGAGGATCGCGACGTACGCCACATATCCGAAGACGTGGACGACCAGCCGCGAGTGGATGGAAACATGCGAGACAAGAACCGAGTACCTGAGGGCCGGAGGGCGGCGTCGTGGATCTGGCTGGTGCAAGGCTCCGCAGATGGGGTCGAGGGCAATGAGCAGTTTGGCGAAGGTACGTTAGCTTGTCAAATTCACGTATCTCATTACTAACGAACTATATACAGCTCTTCGCGTCGAATGGTGTCTAGGACGAGCCCGTTCGATGCGATGGAAGGAAGAGGTAGAGCTGCTACTAGAGGAGATGAGAAGGACGGTTGCGTATCACAAGTGGAAAGCAGGGTGGTGGGCAGAGAGGGCATCTGTGGTAATCACTGGGTCTGACTCATTACAGCAGGGCAGAAGAGCATACGCGCTGCGCCAGTCATCGATGTATGCGAAGCTGGCAACGCGATGCGAGACGGTTTGGAAGGGGGTTCCCACGCTCATCCAGTCCCACGGCTACGCAATGGACTTCTTCACTCGGATCGACGGATCGACGCTTAGCTGACCCGAAATGTTATTTTTTGCCTTTTTTCAGTGGATATATCTCGCGTTCGATGTATTTTGTTCATGTTTTCGTACTCTTGCGCATATTTTATCGATTTTCAGGGTTTTAACATGAACCGCCCTAAACGTCTATGAAGTTGATGCCCATCATTGCCTTAGAAGGCAATTGCGGTGGTTTTAGAGTGAAGTGGCTGAGTAAATATGATAGTAAATTACTAGTGCACCATACATTGTGGAGATATAGAAATTACTATACCGCAATCATGGCCCATGTGGGAACTTATGTATAATGTGCTGTGGATGACGCTGCTTGTTGCCCGTTTTCTTGACCAGGGCGGGATAGTAGCGGAATAGATGTTTTGCGCAACATGGCGCTTCAAGATAGAGAATTGAGGTGATAAGAAGAGAAGATTGAGAGTCGAAATATGAGAGAAATTGGCGTGAGTCGTGGATATGTAACAAGCGGAACGCGTTAATTCTTCAATTGACAAGGCGTGAGGGGAGGTGATCAATGAGGTCGATAAACGTTAATTCAATAAATGTTGAGTTTGGATGTGAGTTTCTGTTCATAAAAACATAAATTCCTAGCTCCTCCAAGGGATCCAGCGAGATGACATACCAGCAAGAAAGCATATGCTAACAACTCCTTATAACCCACTTTCTTCTTCTTCGCACTTGCGTTCCTGCTGAGACCCTCAAACTACTCGGGCCATAAGGCGTGAGATTCGTGGTGGAAACTGTCTTGAGGCGTTGGTTTGAACTTTCGCTGGACCTGTGCTCGCCGTCAACAACGGCCTCAACCACATAACATGTGAGCGTTCCATTCTCTCACCAATTCTTCCACACTAACTAGCTCCTCGAGATTGAGGGCTCTCCCCTGGCTTCTTGAGCCCCTTTCCGTCTTGAAGGGATAAAGAGGCAGCCACTTGGCGAGAAAACAATATACGTTGATGAGGTCGACGAAGATCAAGGAAGAGAAGTCAAACAGAGTCACGTGTTGTTTGTCCCTGTGGGCGTCTGTTCAGCCAAATTCAGCCGAGATCCTCGACCAGGGGCGACCGCACTGCTTTGTCTTGTTTCCGACCTCAATCTCCATCTTACAATTTGTTGTTTGTGACTCTTGTACTCTTCGCAAGTGAACAATCTGGTTTTTTGTTCTTCCTCTGCCCGTGAATCTGGCGTAATATCCTAGTGAATACCTATTCACAACTAAATTCCTAGATCCGAAACTCGAGGGTACTGGTTCTGAGTTTTCTGTGGATCTTCAATGGAACGACCCACGTACGCCTTTCATGCCCTCCAAAGTGCTGTGGTTCTGCGTGACTTTCTGGCACGAGGCAATCGCTATATGTCTAGCTAGACGAACCCTTTCACCATCACCGATTTATTTTCCATCTCACACTGAGCTAACAAACACACTCAGTGAAAGTGCACCTAATCTCTACCCCAGTACCACAACGACCAACCCTTTGAACGGCGTCCACTCCGACCTGGGCTTGTTAATATGACCAAACACACCTGCTACGAGACCGATTCTCAATCACATTGACCCACGTACCTCTGGGCCTACCTGCGTTATCTGACATGATGCATCCATCACTGGCATCGTCGCTATGTACGGGCAAGGGGCCACCTGGCGCATTTGTCGTCCTGCGGGCTTCATGTCCCCTAAATTTACAAATTCCATTTAACGATTTAACGCAACTATATAGTCGTTAAGGCTAAGGTCTTGACTGTCAGAATAAATATGTCGGAAAATTCCAAATATGCTTAAGTGAGCTTTTTACAGGTCGAAAGCGGTCGAAAGCTAACAAGCAGAAAATCGAGTTAAGAGTTGTACTGAAAACGTTTATTACAACATCACTTTAGTTACAAGCGATCTCAGGACGGCTGATTAGCTTACAAGACCTTCAAAGCCAACTGCCTCCTAGGATGGCTAGTAGGCTTCAGAGCGCGTGAGAGTGCTTGAAAGTCATCCATAAATTGGTTTTTAAAAAAATATTATTCATACTACAGCCACAATCTAAGCTACAATTCCCTACTGGGAAGACATGGGGCGAGTGCGCCATCATCATCACCTATAGTACTCATGGAACAAGACGTTAGAAGCATTGTTGAGAGGCTGGGAATATGACACCGTACCAGTGAGAGAAAAGATTCCGAACCCACCTCTTATTATCCCCGTAGAGCTTGTACCGTCGTAGTCATTCTGCGTAACGCCTTGAAGCTGTTGGGAAGGATAGATGAGATATCTCGGATCTGAAGCCGCGCAAAGGTCTCGTCAGATGCCGTAGCGTCCGCATCGTTCAGATCGTCATTGGGCTCGGGTGAGAGGAGGTCGTATAGTTAGTTGGATGCAGTAGTTAGCTCGTACGGATCTTCAGTATCGTCCTCGTTGATGTTTATGTATGGACATTTCCTGCGCAGTCTTGTGTGGAGTGCATCGGAGAATGAGATCTTGAGCGGCAGCGAGGAAGTCCCGCTCGTTGTTGGACGGGAAGTGGGTGGAGGAAGGCATAGCGATAGAGCAAGGAAGAGAAAGTGGTGTAAATATGTTGAAGTCGGTGGGGTCGATAGAGTGGAACGTGAAACGTGGTTTCATTGGCTAGCTACGTTATGTACATAACCCAGGTGATTACTTCAGGGTAGGCACCTCGCTAGCTCGTCACTACAAAACGAAAGAGAACGGAGGCAACTGGAAAAGAATGTACAAAGGGATAAAACAAAAACTCGCGAGGAAAGAGACAAGTGTGAGAAGACGGATGCGAACCGCTACCCGAGCGAAGAGAGATGAGATAGGTGACCAGGTAGCGCACAGGACGGAAGAGAAGTGCGCTCCGACCTATACTTCGTACGAACATTTCTGCGATGTTCTCCCCATATCCGACTTGCCAAACGAATGGACACCACATGCCATACACCCAAAAGTCGAGCTCGCGTCCTTGTGGCTAGGACGGAAAAAGAGCGGGCCAAGCTCTGAGTGGGAGGGAGAGTCCCAAGGTAGTATCGCGGAAGACCAGTGGGCCAGTAATGGTCGTTTTCGTGCTCGAGAAAGAGAGAGGAGGTGATGGCCATCAGGTTTTCCGACTCTGTATGGTCGATTGCACCGCAGCTGGAGAGAATTTTCTCCGTCTCCCTTATTGTGTCCTGTGAAGCAGAGCGGCGGAGACAGTCAAAACGAGGGCATGCAACGAATATGTGATGAGGGGTTTCGAACACGGGGCAACCGTAAGAGCACCAAGGCGGGCAGTCGCCGAGTCGCAAGAATCGGGTTAGTGCGGTGTCTAGCTGGGAGGAACGGGCGTATAGCTGAACCACAGCGGAGTAAGAAGAGGAGGCTCGTGTGTATGGGTGGTCGGGAGGCGGGTGAGAATTGTGTATGGCTGGAAGAATGTGCCTGACAGGAGGGAAGGAGGGGTCGTGGGAGAGGTCCGTAAGAAGGAGGGAGGAGATATGAGAGCGGATATCGGATTCTACATATGAGAAGCAAGGAGAAAAGTGTGTGTAGGGGTCCATGAAAAAAGTAGGCAAAGGGGCAGGTGGAGGGGGAACAAGAGATCTTTGGGAGTCCGAGGCAATTATGTCGGCGAAGTGGTTCAGTAGCGATGGTGTATCGGTGTTGTTGGTATGAGAAGGTGTGTAAGCAAGCCGGGGAGGTGTTGGGTTACGAGAAAGTACATCTAAGAGCCATTTATATAATGAGTGATTCGGTTTATGAGTCCAGAAGAATGAAGGTGGAGGATGACGAAGCAGGTCTTCTACGATACGAACGGAATTGAGATGATCTGTAATGATTGTGACCGGTTTTGTTGTAGGGGAAGAAAGGGCTGCGAGGGAGGTTGTTATCAGACCATATATTTCCCCCGCAGTGGTAGAAGCAGATTTTTCAAAAAGGGATAAGGAAAAGGCAGAAGACGAAGAGGGAGTCGCAGCAGAAAAGAGGACGGAACGGGGTTGTAAAAAAGAGGGGGTTGAAGGAATCATGGAGGCGTCTGATGAGAGATGAGTGGTGTCGGGTTGTTGGGGGAGGGGCGGTAATGGTGAAGAGCGAAGGATGAGATTGAGGGCTGATTCGGCTGCTTGTTGTCGATGTGGGCGGGTGAAAAGGAGATCAATACGTGAGTTGTCGTTGAGGAATTGTACTTCGTCGCGAGCCGCAGACGTCGTGCGGCCAGGCTCCCTAACCACGTCTTCACGGGCAGCATCCTGTCTGCCAGGCTCCCCTTCATCCTCTTCATATATCGTTGTGCCCTGGATTGCTAGAGAGTCATTCAGAATGGAAATGGAAGGAAAATCAAATCCAAAATGGGAGATAGGAAGATGTAGCAAGGAGGAGTGGAACTGAAAGGGGAAAGAGAACAGCTTGTGAACACGTAAAGCAATTAATCGATCCACAGCTGCAGCCTGAGAAGGGAGCAGAGAAGAATAAGCAAGCAATGGGCGGATCTTAGAGACCAGCTTTTGAATGATAAGGCGTCGAACTAAAGTAAAAGGGATGGGGAAAGGCAGAGAGGGTACCAAAAAGTCATTGATCAAAGTGCATATTCTATTAAAAAGAGAGTCCGGGTCGTTCACCCGGGTTCGAAGGAAGAGAATGTGAGTAGAGGATACGTTGACAGTTCTAGTAACTGTCGTAAACGGAGACAGGCGATCCATTGAAATCGAAGGGAGAGAAAATGAGGTAGGAGGAGAAGGGCAGTTCAGACAAAAGCCTTGTGATTTCGCCCAGTTGGTCGCCCAGCCGTAGACAAACTGAAAGGTTTCCTCCATAAGTGTGCACCGTTGGAGGGACTCTAGTATTCTAGCCAGGATGACGGAGTCGTCCATCGCTTCTATGAAAGAGGGTGAAACTGTCACAGAGTCAGATGGAGTGTGCAGAGTACCAGCCGTCGCATTTACGGATGTCATCTTCGGCTCGTCGCCGTGGCATCGACGGGAGTCAAGAAGCCAATAGTTACCCATTGCGGTTGTGAGAACCGACTTTAAAGGAGAGAGGGCTGCACCTTGTTAGGAGACCCCAGAGACAAGGAAACATTCAGTGAGACCATAAGAAGTTCGTACCTGGTAAGGAACATTGCGTTGAGCAGACCGGTCCATGTCAGCGATAGATTCTGGCAGCCCAAAGGCCCGAATCGCATCATAGAACCCAGATGGACGTAGTCGGTCAAAACCCTTGGTCTGGATATGGCGGTATTTGTAGAGCTGCGAGCAGTGCCACCGTACCCAAGGTGCCAGGGTGGAGCTGACTATGCGTTAACTGATGATGTCATCGCCAACGATGGCTCAATTTCTGCCACACACTTCCGTTGCTCGTAGTGCCGCACTTGCTGAAGTCCAAGGGATAAAAAGGTCTATATTTTGTACTGGATACGGTAGACGACGATATGTTTGCGCCTTGCAGTAATCAAATCCAGTGATTTGATTGTGAAACCGTAGAGCGGGAAAGGATACAGTAAATTTAGGTGACTTTTCTACCACTGGTATCCCCTTCAAATGATATTGCTCCCTCTGTACTGCTCGTTCACTCATGACCGCTTTTGACTAACAATGACATGATTGAAGTGCGTGAAAGTGAACTCCATCGCTTTCGACCGCTTGTCAGTAGTTGTCAGTCGATAAGCAGCTCGGAAAATCCCAGGCTAAAAAGCAAAATTGGAATTTTCCGACATTCCTTTCTGCTACTATAAACATGAACCTATTCTTTCTACTTCTTCAGATAGTTTCTGGCGTATACAAATTGGTACTCTAGTGCTCCCCTCATTGTACAATCAAGAACAGAAGTTGGTGTACAAGGGCATTAGTATAGTACGTAGCATCCCTCAAGCCTAACCTTCATAATACGAATCTTCGTCTTCCAGATCTGACTCCTCCTCATCTTCATACTCCTTCAAGAGATCTTCATCCTCAACATCCTTCCCATGGTTCACCTCCAGACTGATCCTCCTTCTTCCAAACGCATCACCCTCCTTGCAGAGGTCGTGGAGAATAGTGATTCTCCCTGTCTGAAGGCTCTCGATTCGAACAAGGACACAGGCAGTTTCTTTCCATCGGAGGATTCGAGCGTGCTTCCCCCATCAAGTCGGGTGCATCTCTCTAGGAACCCGGAGCAACTCGCAGCATCGTTACTACCCAAGTAAGCCATGAAAAGACTCTGGAGTGCCGGAGCTGTGATGGTATCGAACGCATAACTTGTAAGCACGTCCTTCGTTGTCAGGATGCTGAAGGTCTTGAGCGCTGGTAACACCACTTGCAAGGAGTTATTCGCGGTGAGAAATGAGTCAAGCCTGGACGGTTGCTCACGAAAACCGAGACGCAAGGTTTCCATGTTGGAGGAGGGAAGCCAATGGAGTAGGAATAGGAATTCGTTGAGGCCGATGTAGGATATGCGCAGCTCACGCAGGTGAGTGAATGCAGGAGGGGGATTGGTAGACGTGGTGGACTGCTGGTACGGGACCATCATGAACGAAGGCGCGAATTCCAAGTCCAGAGTCGTTAGTGAATTTGTGCTGCGTTGGATAACCCAGCCAACCAAGTCGCAGTAATGACTATGAAGGAGGTCTAAACTGGGGAAAGTGCGGCTGAATTCTCTGTCTTGGAGAAAATGTTGTCTTTCTCTGTCTGCGCGCTTACCCCCGAGAAATCGCAGACTAAAAACGTTCAACTTTGAGAAGGTGAACATAGTTCCAGGTTCTCTGCAATCGAGATCCTCGAGCTCTTCCAGATGATAGAAGTGGCTGAGAGCTACCCCATGAAAGACCAAGGACCTGACTCGATGGAGGTGGTGCCGGAGCACTTTCCTGACAGAGTCAGCGATGGAATGACTTGTTTTTGTGCGTGCGTGTATCTCGACGTCGAAAGGGAATCGGGAGTCGCCGTCCTGTCTAGAGTAGTTGAGTCCACATCTCAAAAGCTCAACAATGGGGTGGGGATCGCATGCTGAGAGTACCGGAGGTGGGAGAATGATGTGAATCTGAGCCCATAAGACTGGGCTGTTGGTCGCAATAGCTCGCCACCTATGGCAAGTTTGAGTGATTACGAGGAGGGGAGCCCCTGGGTGCATTGAGCCGCGGTTACGATCGTATACTTCAGTGCAGATGCGGAATATCATGATCCAGATCTCATCCGGAGTGCGGTCGATGGACGTCCTGCTCTGATGCAGAGCTGAAGGTAGCACAATCATGATGGGTGAGGAGGTATCTAGAGCAAACCAAAAGGCGTTAATTTCGGACCATAGGATTCATATCGACCGAGTCAAGCGGTACGTACTGGAGACGGTGGAATGTCTTGTGCGACTCTCACGAACGGGCTTGTCCTTGGAAGAGTACGGCGTGCTCAAATTGAGAGACGGATGTATCAGACGAGAGGACGAGGTTCTGGCGGATCGAAGATATCGAACCGCAGTGTATTAGAGCCCAGACTGCCAGTGCGTTGAATGAAGGGAAGGTGAGTGTGCTCAGCCCCAACCACGTTATAGGCAAAGGACCAGTCATCCCAGCCGGGAAATGGGCTCGCACTCTCCATTGTCCTCGTCGGCTAGCCCTATGAAAACAATGGAAGACTGTGGCCGGATAGTTATGCATGGCGTGACCAAACCTTGAACGTAATGAGGGGTGCTGGATGTCGCCAGAGGAAAATATGACGCAAAAGTTTTTTCTCGTCGACTAGCCGTGTGGTACCGATGAGGGGCTGTAATCTGTCGTATCCACAAGGAACCAAAATTGTTCAAATAATCCACTCGTCAGCAGACGGCGTCATGAAGCTACTGCAGCGTGCTGAGGCGGAAATAACCACGAGTGAGATGGTCAAGATCAAGCCCAGAACATCACAGACCTCTAGATGTATTCTCAATTCCCTCATATTCGAACTTATTTGGCTGCTCAGAAAACTCTACTACGATCGGTACGTTATATAAGGAACGCTAAAAATCCTATTTTTCTTACTCGTCATTCATATGATCCTGGGCATGATGAGGTGAGGCGGTTACTGTCTGTAGAGAGCCGGGATGCTTACTTTCAAGTAGATTCGTGGCCAAGGCAGCGATTTCGAGGGCGAACAGCCGGGGGGTCGAAAGCTGATGTGAAGGTAGGAGGAGGATTTTGGGAAAGAACTTGGCTGGTGGGGAGTCTCGTTGCAGTCGAAGCCGTTGTAGCTTCGTGGTGGGCCGGTAGACTAAGGGATAGCGGGAGGTTGATTTCAGAGGTCTCAGATGTTGCGGAACCGTAGTGGGCTGATGGAGTCAACAGTGCAGGAAGTGCACTTATAACCAACGGCGTATGATTCTTTACAATCTCCTTATCGACCCCAAACGCCCGTGCGAACCACCTAATCGTACGTCGCTCTCGTCGGCTCGCTAATGTTCCCGGTGCGTCGGATTGATGACTCTCGTTTAACAGCCCGACGCGAGATCCTGAAAGGCGTTGACTGGGGGATATTGGGAGTGGCTCCTTCAAAATTCGATAGGAGGGTTAGAGTAGGCCTCAAGTAAGACAATAAGTATATATACGTACCTCTGGGGTCCCATAACGAACCATCGACTCGACCTCCAGTTCAGGCGCTGGCTCTGGCTCTGGCTCTGATTCTGACTCCGGCAGCTGAGGACTGCGTCCTGGTCCGTTCCTATAAGGCACACATTGCTTTCGCGGTGCCCTTGTTCTCCTACTAGAAGGGTTTCCTGAAGGAGCTAGGGGAGGAGGATGAGAAGTTTGGGGCTGGGCCCCCAGGAGCCTTGCGTTGATGTCTCTCCTCGAGGCCCAGGACCGCTGACTCGGCTTTAACACTATCGTTTTAGCTGGATCCTCTGGATTTGGATCGACCCATTCATCCACGTCGATCGGATGCTGGGCGGAACTCCCTGCGTCAAAGCAAACGGGCGAGTTGGCGTAGAACCTCAGAGATTCGGTAGGTTCCCAGGATTCCGACGAATGAAGATGGCTTTGCAAGGCCGGTAATCCTGACATCGTGGTGACGAGTAGTGATAAGGTGGGGATAACTGGCTGCGAATTCGGGCGCAGGACTCAGTACTGAGAGATGACGAACAAAGAGTTTGCTCACCGGAATAATTATGTATCGACAGTACAAAGGATGCAGTATGCCGGATTGAGTGGATCCCAAGTGTAGTAGGAGGTGGGAAAGGTGAAGAGAGGTTCCTCCAATCGTGGTTCAGCAGAGTGGTTGTGACCCCAAGAAGAACAGCGGGCGCCCCGGTCCGTGAGGACTGAGGTGAGGTGATAATGAGCTACGGACCACGATGGACCGCGGGTAGAAGCATTACGCCGATGGGTGCCGTACAGTACTCACCTCAATTAATCAATCGACGGTCGGATGGAAACAGAACTCAGCAGGCCTACGCGCCGAGTGGACGGCGAGGTTCAGAAAATCAACTACCATTGCATAGAAACAAACTAACGACGGGGTGAGAGCTCATGATCAGCTACAGGATTCAGGAAGTCCGTGAAGTCTGCGTGGCTTGAAGAGCCCAATGCCTCGAGCGAAGTCATTCGGTCCTCGAGCTGTACCTCTGTGATGCCGTATCTACCAAGAGTAGCCAGCAAGGCTAGACGAACCAGAGACGGATCAAGAGGTGCCACGGAGTGCGAAGCAATCGTTTTCCCACTTATCGCTGAAGTAGCTTCCAGCTGTGCTCCATTCTTTACCGCCCGAGATAATAAATGAAGAAACAAAGCACAGACGTGGAGTAAAGGGATCTGGAGAAGAGATGAGTAGCCGTTGAAGCCCAATACGGAGGAGAGAAGGCTAGGGGAGGCATAGGCGTACTCGGAGCAAGGAATCAACCGCGTCCAGTTCACTCGCCCACCAGTCGATAAACTGATTGTTAGCCTTGCGTTGACGCAAGACGTAATTTTGCTTCAAGTGGCCGACGAAGTCGATAAACATTCGTTGGCCAAGTTCTATTTGCTTAACTTCAAAATCGGGGTACTCATGGAGACGGAGGTATCCATAAGGATCGACGGCACGACAAATGAAGAGATGAATCCCCATTACAACGACCAGCTTGACGTTGTAGAAATTACAAAAGCTGTACTCGGTTTCCCAGGAAAAAAACCCTCTATACAACGCCTGTATATCAACGGCGGGTTCTGCATAGATCAAATTGCATTCACTGACCAGCATCTTCGCACATGTTTTTGCTCAAAATGACCGACAAGAGACGAGAGAACGTCCGGATTGTGCAGCATTGCGGTTGAGCTCCAATGAGAGCTCCATTTAAGGCCAGCGATCCTAGGAGCGTGGACCAAGAGGTCAATAAGGTAGACCGCAGGTGAAAATGTTCCCCCATAAAACCAGTCCCAGTAGTAAAGACCGCGGTGGGTGTGCCAGGGAGCAAGAAACTAAAGAGATCAGTGAGAGTGGGTTCACTCTGCGCTGAAGGATACTACTTTTCACCTACAGCATGTTGCCCTTTGTGACTTCTAGGGTTTCCCAATCATAGTCCTCCACCCGCAAGTAGGTCTGCTGATAGCACTCTACACTCGTCATCAATTCTTGGTTTACTGAAAATTACACCGGGCAGAATTTTGCAAATTGTTTGCAGCACTTGTGAGGAACGGATGGCGTTAATTTGATAAGAAGTCTGAAGTTTGACCTGATAGCCGGATAGTTGACCAGGACCTACACCAGTGATCCGCAGTTCTTTGTCGTGAGAATGATACTTAGGATTCCATTCGTCGTGGCTAGTCACACTTAGCAACGCATGCATTCTTGAATCAAATATCGAAAGCCTACGCTTCATCTTGGGATAGAGGTTTATACCGAACTCCGTGGGGTGAACTGAGTGCCAAACTTGACGACTTGGGTCTCAACCGTATAAATTTTTGTGTGAGGAAGCAAACCCCGCTACATTCAGGCATGGATCTAAAGTAAGTTTTGCTGTTCAGATACAAGTCCAAGGCTCTGTCGAATAAGCAGAAAATTCCCTTGTAATCTCAGTGGTAATATGCTACAGAGTCTACGGGGAAGCTTTATAGGTGCACAATCGCAACAAAACCACTACAATATACGTGCCGACCCTTAGGACAGCTCCGGAGGGCCACCATCGTTCCATTCAATGTACGGAAGCAATCTATTTCTAAGACGCTCTCGGAGGAGCGGCACTTCCTCAGTATTCCAATATGTCTCCGGTAGGGTATATGGTTGGCCGTAGTAGTCGGGGCACTGGAGGAACACGTAGGGTAAGTGGATGGCGTATAGGCCGCAGCTGTTGTTATCTCCTTGTTTGGGAACCTACAGCGCAAAATCTAGTCAAACGATAACGCTGATCTATCAGTCATGCGCGACATACGTTGACCCTCTGAGTGTAGACCTTGAAGGTTGGGACCTCCACGTCCGTGGAATACGAATTTGCTTTCAAATGGTCCTCTCTCATGGCATAGCTAATGAGTTGAGCAACTGCGTTCATCCAGAGGGATGCCATTGCTACTGTAGTGTAGCCTGAATCGAGAAGATAAATCTTGGTTCTAGAGGAAATGATTAGCATTCCATTATCATCGTATCAGAAAGGGCAAGGTACTGAAGCACGGCAGGCGAGGTTCTGCTGAGTTCCGCAATAATTGAAGCCCAATGGGGATAAGCTACCCTAATCATAAAAGTAGGGTAAATTAATGCCATCCTTCTACTCAATGAAATCGTACCCGTAGTGTATGGGAAACACCAAGAACCTGTGGGTATCAACAGGAGCCGGGCCAAAAACAACTTCGCGCATTTCTTTCCACTCGGGAGAGTGGAAACTTTCATATTTTTGGCTGAGATAATGTCAGTGGGGAAGGGGTGAGGATGCGTGAAATACTGTGGCTTTACTACGGTAGTCCGAGAATAGGCCGTATTGGCACAATATGGGTATCTCTGTGCCGATCCGGAAGGGATTCGGCCATCTCTGTATACAGTATACTGCTCTGCGTTGAGAAGACTGAATCGACAAGGAGATGAAATCAATACCGGAAGGCACAATCCAGTACGCGATCATCCAGCCACGAACGGCCGAACAGCCGTCTGTAGGACTGGTAGCCCAGTCTCATTTCTACTAGTCTAAGCCTCGGTGCTCAGCCGGGGAATACTATAGAAATGTCTCTTAACTTACCGCTCATCACGCCTTCCTACTACAACCAAGTGCAACAGGCTGAAAAATCGAATGATACCACGTTCTCCAAACTATTGGAAGTTTACTTACTATATCCTCATTTCTACTTGTCTTTCCGTTAGCTCAGCACTCATCAGTTGGAAATTAGTCGGTGTTTGAATAGATGTGGGAATTGTTTATGAGAAGAATAGATGGCAAGAACCCAAAATCGATCCAACGAGGAACAAGCAAGGAAGTAACGCCGCCAGTGATGAGAAGGTCACAAGACCGTGTAAGACGGGCCGCGGTGATCTCACGCATGGCGAACACTGGCGCCAAACGCTTCTTGGAACTTACCGTTACTAATGTCAGACGATCATCGAACAATCATATCGGCACAACCAAGCACAGATGCAGCTCCGGAAATTCAGAGGAAAGGTAAGAGGAAGGCAGCGGGAGAAACAGACGGACGTACTCGGGATCAACAAGCAATGAAGAAAGTGAGGCCTCACCTCGAGAACAAGGAACCTACATTGCCTGCTACTTCTCTCACAGCTACGCAAGGTTTAGCTTTCTCGCGCGAGACTTGAGGCTTGTGTTGATACCCTTCCTTTTTGTTGTGATACTTTCTAGGGGCAGATTCCAGGACCACACAGTCATTAGCATCCTATATGTCCTGGAATGCAAATCAGTTTACTATAGTTCAAGTAGAGCTGAAGGACGCAAGTGAGTCTGCTTGAACTCCCCAGTAAGATATAGTACCTGAGCTGCGAATACGGCAGCCCCTCCCATAGGACGCCCTTCTGTTTCACTTCTTCCTACTCTGTCCTGTCCCGGAGGCCCTCAGAGTTCCTCTGTCACCAACTTGAATCCGGATCTGCTCTCAGAAACGCCGAGATACTCATCCGAGTTGTTACAAGAACCCCTCTACACTCCTGATATTTCCCCTTCTTTCAAGGCACCTGGTAGCGTAGTTTCGCAAGGCGAGGTCCATTCGTCGTGAGCATTACGCATTGCCCTTCTTATATCTGTTGACAAAAGGCTGCGCCCTCAGGCCTTCCCAGTATTTACCGGCTTTTCCAATTCATGCCATGTCTGTGGGATCTAGTGGGCCAGCGTAAGTTCTTCTTTCTCCATGCGGATCTTTCTATCATGAATCATACTTCCTTCCTACAGATCCTACTCGGAACACGTGGAAGAAATCCTCAAGGCAGTCACTGAGTGCAACGCAGCATCAACGGAACATTTGACCAGCCTTTTATACTCCTTAGAAGCCTATCACACAAAGTTCATGAAGGAGATGCAAGAGGAGCATAAAAAGAGTATGGAGCAACGTGATATTGAATGGAATACCAAGTTAGAGGCAATCCTGGACTCGTTAACCAAGGATGTTCTTAACTTCGAGAAAGAGCTGTGAGTCCATCCATCTCGGCGTGTCCGCCTTTCTCACAGGTCTCATGCAGTGAATCAATCATATGACTGTACTTTTTGTTCGTTTGCGATAGTGTTTTGTTGCGTCAAGTAGCTTTTAGACATGGCACTGGAATGTATATTAATAGCTCTCTTGTAGCTACAATGACGCCCTTGAGCCTGGGGACGACGCAATATATACCCACATCGACTTTAATGAGTGGGCGTTGCTATCGTACATGCCTAACTGCCAAAATGAGAATCTTCACTCTCCCGATCCATTTCCTCCTACCACTAGCCGCATCCCTCTCGACATCCCTCATCTTCTACCTGTGCATCTGCTCCGCCTTCTAGTTAATACCTTGCACCTCCTGGGTGCTCGGGAATCGGATCCTCCAATACCCAGGAGTGGTCTTGGATCGCTCCCATTGCGCAGTGACGAGAGATGGCTTGCTTATGTGCTGAGACGGATGACAACTCAGCTAAGGCCGTCGTCATCGGGGTTGAAAGAAACGGAGCTGCGGGCTTGATTGGCTGGGTAGGTGGGTGCTGCTGGGACGTGATGGATATGTGATGAGGTAGGAGAGGCCGGCTCGTTCTGTGCTTGACGCTGTTTCTCGAGAGGACACTTCATCCTGGAAGGCCCAGAAGACGACGGATCCCGCTTCAGTGACGCCCAGAGGGGAGGCCGGAGCCGTGCTGGCAATGGTCCGATCACTGCGTAATATTGAGAATACTGGTCAGTATGGGGGAGGTGAGATAACCGTCGACAGAGACGTACGGCTCGACACTCATCGCAGGCTTCGCCGTCCAGAGCTTTCCTTGCAAGTTTACCACGGGCGACCTCATGGAACTGATGCTTAGCCCCTCCATTCGTCGCTGGTGTGCATAGGGTGGGACAAGTGCGTAGCTCACGAATGACACAGAGAGAGAGTAGTGAGGAAAAACGGGGGGATCCTATTATCCTGTGTATCCTATGACACACAGGCATATATATAACCATACGGGATGATGAGGGCAGTGCGAGCACAGATGGTCTATCTTCATCTGGCTCTAATTGGAAACATAGACGTGCTACGCGCCTGGAACAGGCTCGAGCTCGTCATTGCAGGGTTGATCTGGTAGGCCTGGTTGATGGTCGTCGGGGCCGCTCTAAAGGAAAGAAAAGAAAAATGCACAGGTTATGCACCGGGAGTAGAAAACAAAGGTCAATGCTCACGATTGCGCATAACGGCCTCTCCCTTTGTACATGAAGTAGTCGATAGAATCGTTAGCTTTGGCCTTCCCTTTCGCAGCCACACCAGATATTTGGAAGGGAACCATGGTCTCGTCATTCAGATCCACTTCCAAACGGACGTCAACACGTCGCTTCTTCCTAGCACTACCCACCTCTTTCTCTGTACCCGCCCCATGATCCACCACGCCCACGTCACTATGACGCTTGAGCTTCACCCGGCAGCTCACATCGATATCACAATGCCGATGCTTCATCTCCTCGGTTTTCTTCTCGAGAGACTTCTTCATTGGCGAGCTGAGTTGAAAGAAGTCCTCCTCATCTTCGTCGATCTCATCTTCCTCTTCGTCGTCGTCTGCAACCTCCGTAACGTCGAGATTGATAAGAGCAGAGAGGGATGGTTCTGCGTCCTTGAGGTCTCTCTTGGGAGATTGGGTTGAGTTAGGTGCGGAAGGACGCGAGCGGTTGAAGCGGCCTGGATGGCGCGTAGAGGGGCTGCCAAAAACGAGTCGTCAGTGTTGAGGATGAAGAAAGATACGTGGATGGGCGAGAAAGGGAGCTCACCTGGTAGTTGAGTTTCATCCTCCGCGTCAGAAGAGGGAGCCATGGGTCGCCGTTGCGAAGGTCTGCTCCCTTGTGAATGCCGACTCGGACTCTGAGGCGTCTTCCTGCTAACGAGGCAAACGGTCAGCAGCAAGAACTATAGTGGGATGGAGAAATAATAACGAAGAAATACCGTAGATATCCCCGGAGTAGGCGAAGCCAAGTTCTCTTTATCCTTTCGACTGCTAGAGCATCTTTCACTCTGCCCGCTGCTAAACCGACCGTTCCTCGCACGGCGAAGTGTCGAGAATGGGGATCTGGGGAAATCGTTGCTCAACGTTCTAAGGATGAGGTGGCATGAGTGGGAAAAGCAACGAACCTGGGGCTTGAAGCTACAAAAATATGATTATTACCTACCACTTGAGAGGCAAAGAACCGGAAATAGAATTGCAGGCTTCCGGCTTGTGTTCGGAGGCGACGAGAGTAGTGGGCATCATGATCGCCCTCCTTATATGCTGAGGAGTGGCGGGAATTGGACCCAAAGAAACTTTCTTCAGAACAGGAAGCTCGACAGAGGCGACACCCAGCTGTGCGTTGATGGTTGTACCTGGATGCTAGCTGTCAGGGCAACTGATCTTAAGAGGTAGAGAAAACCCCACCTTCGGCATTCCTAACGTGTTTTATAGAGGCCTTTTGCTTCATGTACCTCAACTTCCTGAACCGGAAAAGCTCCTTCTCCGACCTGTTCTTCGTAGCTGAGTCATGTTCCGGGGTTCGCTACTAGATTCCGGGGACAACTAGGCCTTTAGGCTAGTCAATGACTTGGCATCCCTCCTATACACATCCGCAAGGTTGGAATACTCGCCTTGCAACTAGGTGTGCGCAGATCGAAGTTCGGAGAGTTCACTGTTGATGATAGCGTTCTGTTCACGTAACAGCGCAGCCTCTGACTGTGTGAAGCGTCGTAGGACCGGCGATGTTCTTCTTGTACCACTCTGCGGGGGAAATAAGATTCTCAGGAGAGCGAACAATGAAAAGTTTGGACAACCGACATTAACTTCTCTTCAAGTTCAGCTATCCGTCGCTCTTTTGCCTGGACCTCCGCTTGCTCAGAATTTCCAGCTTGCAAGAAGAGGGGTTTGCGATATGTCCCGTGAGCAAGAGCAAGCTGAGAAGGATTTGATGACTTGATGAAGAAAGCGATGGCCGCAATGCCGAAGACTGGGAATTTCGGAAAAGCCCAATTCAATTACCATGCATATCGAAATTTTTGATGGCCTGCGACAAAGCTCCACAACTACTACTTATCAGGAGCGGGAATCTTCTCTGTACGCTCGCTCTCCTGCAATGATACCGTCTGTAGGTTGTTCTCTTCCAACATCTAGTATGTTTTTCTACTCTGATGTGCTTGACAGGAGCTTCTGCGTCGCTCCTCGCGTATCAAAAGCTCTCAAGAGCAGACTGCTGTTCAGTAAGAATGATCATCACCTGTCGCGGCCTGGGTGACCCCCTGTTGTGGTACGTACACGCTTACATTATCCCGACACAGAGAAACAGCGGTCCCTCCAAAGCCAAGCCCAGCACCAAAAAAATTCCCGAAAACATGGGTATCTCAGCTTGAGTCAGTCCTCAAGTCGATACTTGGATCTATCCTTTGATAAGTCGCTGACCAACTGCAGGAAACTAGTAAACTCCGTGCGCTCCCCAGAAGGGTATCTTATGTAGATCCAAAACTACATCTCAGATCTCATATAAGCGTATAGATCTTCGCATCCATTCGTATCGCCTGATTCCTATCAGTGCTTAGTTGAAGGAGATCATCTCAGTAACGACGTCGTTTGGGTGGCGTGCAGGTGAGTCATGAGATGAATCAGCAACCGGTGAAAGCTTTCTGTTGAATATCTCGTAGTCTATGGCTTTTGGAACTTGCTCAAGACTCACCAGCTCGCTATCATGATACCATTATTGTCCCCCATGACTTCATGGTTGACCTGATGAAGTAAGTAAATCGTTGATTAAGATGGGCCTTGAAATTAAAACCGTTGTAGGTGGGATGAGACTGTATCAGGGCGATGCTTTCTCTTGTCTGAATTTAACACAGACCTGTGGCAGCGTCTGCGGCAACTTGCCTTTCGTGGAACGATGGTAGGGGCGACTTATAAATACTGGGTCTGGCCATTCCATTTTGGGTGAGTGACCACTCTGAGAAGGGAGATCTCGCGCAAGTCATTGCCAAGTCCGTTTTTAGCCCAGAAAATACCCATTGGAGCTGCATAGTCATGCATTTCAATACTGCAGAAAGGTAAGGCCCCCTTCTCTTGTGGAA
Organism: Agaricales sp. HM26-F1; assembly: GCA_002718315.1. Lineage (NCBI taxonomy): Eukaryota > Fungi > Basidiomycota > Agaricomycetes > Agaricales > Agaricales sp. HM26-F1. The sequence goes on from NIBX01000127.1 coordinate 2,078,826, forward strand.
TCGCCATGATTAAGAAGCAGTCAGTGTCTGCATATATCACATGGACTCCGCAGAAGATTCCACTCGGACTTTAGAAATCCTCAGCACATTGACGCGATTCGTGAAGATGGCTGGTGCGTATGATAACCTCCTCGAGGATATGAAGAAATGGCCAGGGCTGGAGCATTATCAAATACGAGAGAAGCTCACCGTTTGTCTCCAGCAGATTACCGTAAGTGGAGTTCAGTGGCTTAGGAACGTATAAACTATCGTTATCTTGCCTAATATAGGTACCCCAACGGAGTAACGAGAAGGACTCTGGGCTGTACGCAATCCAGCTGCCATACACTTTTCTAAAGGACGTAGCCTGTGCATCTCAAAATATTGTGCTCCCGAAAGAAGACTGGGGTGTCGCTGATACGCAAAGGTTAAGACAAACACTCATCGAACGTCTCCGGCCTCACTCTCACGGCGAATTGATACCCTGAAATATAATGCATGAGCCTTGAAATGGTTGTTTGGCGCATTTCTTGTTCAGCTAGTTTCGTTTGAATTCTTGCTTTACCTGCGTCTTCTTACTGATATTTCCCTTCCAATCATAGGTTTTCCGCTCTGAATCTGTTTAGATAGATATATACCTCTGTCTTGTAGTGTCTTGTAGTACTTAAGCTATGACTCTATACGTGTCCGTGGAAACCTCAGGCCTCGGGTCTATCCCGTGCCGGCCTGTTCATTAATAAAGGTGTTGAAATAGGTCACTGGGACGTGATCATTGACGGAAGCCTTAGATAGGAATGACGGTGAGATGAGAGAAAAGATCTCTAAAGAGTCGAGGGTCGCGCTTGAGCGTCGAATCACCCAAAACGAATGAACTCTCGGGGAAAATGCATAGAGTTGACTGCCCTGAGGGCTTCCGACGTATGACCATGCTCTAAGCTCGACTGTAAGTTTGAGTTGACTGACTGCTACCTAGCTCTCCCATCCCCAGGGGTTTCCTTCCTGGGCCATATTACTTGATGTATGGAGAGTGTATTCGGCCGCCCAGTCCAAGTGCCTTCGATCTCAATGTTCTCAACGTTTGTCACTCTGACATATTATATGTACCTTCAGTGAAACAGATATGGTGTTGGTGTTGGACTTTCCAATGATGATAAAACATGTAAAGGAAATAAGTAGTAGCGTACCGCCATTGCTGCCGGCGCAGAACCCGCTACTGCCTACCACTGAACTCACGAGAGCCGCCTTTCTCGCAAGATTTCTCGTCACTCCGAATACCGCAAGGTATGGCCTCTTGGATACGGATCGAGAACCATGTAAGGTATCTAGAAAAACTACTTGTAAGAGTGGGAGAGAGGGAGTACCCTGTATATATCCGTACGCACGACGTGCTCGCTACAAGTAACCGGTGGCCAGTGGAAGACGCTCACATGACCTGCACGCTCGTTCGACCTCTGTGGATGAGTTCCTTCCATGGCTGAGGATAACGAGGCCGCCAACACCTACTTCGCCATCTTGGACTGTATCGAACGTCTCGAAGCTTCTTGGGGGTAAACGATGATGTTTCCGCGCATACCCTTCTGATTTACGCGTTGCCCGGACGTGGAGGAAAAATCAGACTCATCACGATTGCTCTCTGAGAGCTAGAGAACAGTCATTTGAGCACGACAACGAGATACCATTGCCTCTTCAACAATGGTGAGATCCTGTAACTCTGGAGGCACACTACCAATGTAAAGATTGTTCTTCAAAGAGAGAGGAGAGATCTTATTAGCACGAAGGGCAGATAAACAAGTAGGACAGAAAGAAAGAGAAATGTCTCCTTCGGGATGGGATACTGATACACCGGAAGGGTCAAGCAGTGTACCCTGTAGAGTGGAGCAATTATGCACAAGTAAAGAAGCAGGATGGGGACCAAGGTCGGGGGTTCTCCTGGTTTCGTCGAGTATCAGTGCTACTCTGTATATCAACATGCGACAATTCAGAAATTAATTACCATTAAATACTGAGAAAAACGAACGGTCAATGTATAATTTGTATTCAACATGTATTATACATGTATTTATTGACCTGTATTTTACGAGAACAAATGATACCCAGCACTACTCATAAGTTCACGAAAGTCAGAAGTTTTGAGTTTTGCACTCGTTTCGGACAAGCGACCGAGCGATCAATAGTAAAATTAAATTTCATTTACTTGATATCTGAGGTATACCGGATTCTACGTCGGTCGCACAACTCCTCAATCGTACGTTTATTATAATCTACCTACGAGTACCCCATCAACTCTCTGAAGAACTACGGTAACCTACCTTCTGAACTCCGCCAGCGCACTCGCTCGCACACGTCGTCCAGGGCCTCCCCATATTTGTCAAGGTCTATTCTCAGCCTCAAGAGCACGACCTCTCCAGAGAGTCGTCATCAACCCACTCGCTCCCAAGACAGCGAGAACGTCGTAGAGCATTCACCCGCACTTCCACTGCAGCAGCTCTCTCAGGACCCCAATGTCCTGCTGTCACAGTCATTCAGCAACGTTCCCAAGCCTTGGGAGTCTCCCGAGGTCGTCAAAGCCGTCAAACCCTACAGGGAGAACGCGTACGGGCTTGCTCCCCACGCTCGTCCTCGTGTCGGTTCTGGTGCTCGTCGCGCAGCCCTCGGTTGGTCTAAGAGAAGTAACGGCCCCAAGTCCAGTACGGGACAGAAGGAGAACGTCGTGAACGTTGGGCAGGGAACGGTGATGACGTACGTATCTTCATCCTTATCTCTCATGTCGACCTTGGCCTGATTTTTTTTTTCCGCTTTTCTTCTCTAGCCCTAGCGAAGGCCTGAGGATCAACAGACCTCGACCCAAGGGACGGCCCACTCCAGCGTCCACTTGCTGCTCGAGGGTCGTGGCCATTTCCTAAAGGGACGCGAAGGACTTTAGCTCTGACATGCTATGATAAGCCCTATGCCCGCTCGTCCTCTTGCTACTGCCCGTCGTGCTATCCCGGTTTTCATTGCTTGCTCTCTTGGTAGAACTATACTTAATTGTCCCGTGTTTTTGTTTTCGTGTTTGTTGCTGCTGCCTGTTGACCTGTAGAAACGGCAAATTGTTCGTGCTTCATTTTTTCACACCATGCTCAGTGGTGGTTACGCTTTTTATTACGATTTCTTAAGCTTCCATACGCTGTCGAATAGCTTTTACTTACGTCGATCGTAGGTAACAAACGATATTTTTCTTCCTCTGACTGTGAGTCTGAACAAACTGAGCAGCTCGAGTACCAGGAACGCTAGCGTCGTGAGTAGCGATCCACAGAGCGTGATCAACCACCTTTACTTCTGCCTTCACCATGGCATTGGCAATACGCCTTTTCTCTCCTCATCATGCCTTCTAGCGTGCTCCTCATCTTTCTATCTGCCGTACTCGTCGCCATTCCGATGAAGATCTCTGAACGAAAGCTATCCAGCCTTCTGGGTTGGCCTGACCCATACGACGACTGGTGGACGCACCTGCACCCGCAACGGTGGTGATACCAAGCGGAACCCAATTTATACAGACAGACGGAAGAAGGTTTGAGACCTTGAGTTCCTCGAGTACCGTCCTAGAACCTCTATCGCGCTCGAACTGATGTGATGAGGTGCGTGTATCATCTTATGCCTACACCCAGCAATCCCACTCACCATCATACGTAGACACCCCCGGTTCGATAACAACAGACAGCGACTCCTTTATCCCAGCTCAGTTACACAGGACTCTCGTCTCCTTGGCCGTTTTCCTGTCAAGCTCGATGCTCCTGAAGATCTCCACGTTTTACTCTTTCTTTTTTATTTATTTTTAGTATGGATTGAACCGTTGAGAGCGTACCCTTTTACGGCTCTAAGCTAGCCTAATACATTCGATTTGGTCTATTGAACTATCCTGTTCTGGAAGATCCACACCTGAAGGTTGACCACATACTTGTCACGCGGATCAAGAGAAAGCAGAGATTTCCGCGTGACCTGGGCTCACGTGGTATCTTCATCCGCTCGGCGCTACGCGACTGTACGGCGTTTCATTTACCACCACCATCACTTCCTACCATGACCTCAACCATTACTCCTTATTCGTCATCGACCGCGATATTGTTCAAACGAGACGTTACGGCTGGAAGTAGGCCCACCCCCTAGACATCTTGCAAAAACTAGCACAATAATTTTGGTAGTCCCTCTAGTCACAAGGCACCCACTGTTTCTCGCGCTATCGTTATGGGCACCCTCGTTATGGCGAGGAGAAGAACCTTATCCAGATAGGATAGAGAAACTGGTAAATTCTCTCCCAGGTGGAGCAACAAAATCTGCAGTCCTAGTTGTGAGGTCCTTTACCATAATTTGCACCTGTCCTACTACTTAATCACGGATTTTGAAGGACTTCGCAAAGGCGCTGTATCGCGCGGAGACGGTAGATTGGTACTATTTCAAAGATAAGAGCCAGACGGATGGGGCTGTCGATCAGCTCCGGCTGGTCTACGATGGGAAGCCGCTGGATTCGCCCAATACTGGCTACGCGGTGATCCGCCTTCTTTGCCCTTTCCTTCTCTTGGATCGCCTAGTGTCTTTCCTGTTAGGGGCAGATGGACAATTCTCGCACTCTGACTGCATGTTCTGGGGTGTGGACCCTGGCGTCCTGTTAGAGAGAAATCTAACCCCGTTCATGGCTGCGTCAGGATGTTTGCCACCTGCCCAGCATAAAACGGCAGTCAAAACGGTAATTGATTTCTCAGGTCTTTCGACAACAAATATACGTTGACCCGATTGTTCAGCTCTCTCAGGTCTTCAACAAATGGGTTCTAGACCCTGAGCTGTTGAATAAACGCAGGGACGATGACTTCGTCGACTTGTCTTGGCTTAATGGCCTCGATCAGCCAGCTCAGAACTTGATAAAGACCTTAATGTGGCCGTCGACGTCGCGAAAATATAAGGAAACTGCCCACGTTATGAATGCGTGCAGCAACATCACAGCCGCGGCTTCCTATGTTCATCTCGTCCTTCAGGTAGATCTCATCACTCTTGTCGAAACCCCTGTCATGGCTCAGCAACTCATACCAATTTTTACAGGGTTGTTACCTACCCTATGACATTAAAAAGGCTGCAGCAGCGTAGGTCCACCTGTGCGCCTCTCGAAATACGCGTTGACAGCCGTTTACTAGAGTTAACTCAAGGCTGCGCTCTATGGAGGGCATCCCTAAGAATGTCCTCATGGCTATAGAAGAGGTTGAGAAGGGCAATATCGACGACATCCTCTACCCCGCTATAATGGCACTTTTCGTCAGCCCCTTAAGCCTGTGCAGTGCAACTTCTATTACACGGAGCAACAAGGTTGGGGGACTATGGATGTTGAAGGTACTCTTCAATACGTATGCCCCCTGATCCTCGTTTCCTAACGATAAATTTTAGCTTGGTTTGGCCATTAGAGAGCACCGCGATCCTAGCTCAAAACTGGCAGACGACGAGCGCCAAGTCTGGGCCACCCTATTTTCTCCGACACCCCGAGACCCTATAAATAAACTCAGAGAGCTATTACCAAGGATTGGGGACTCGCGAGGTCGTTACCTCACAGAACGTATGGTTACATTGAGTGCTACTGCCCTGGTTTCTCTCAGTGAAAATTTCCAACAGTATGCACGCGGGCTCGCGACCTCACGATTCCATCAGAAGGGGCAGGTTCTGTGCAGGAAATAGCGTCCGAACAAGTTTCGGGTGAGTACACAACAACTCGATCTAATGGATATACTCTGTACTCACAAATGGTGTTTAGCCCCTCCCGAGATTACGCGTCACTTCGTCCATCATCAACGCCCTTCCTCGGATGGATCCGATCTGCTGTTTACCTCATTTTACACGTCGAGCGAACTCGGAGGGCCACCTCTCCCACACGCCGAGAAGCACCACGTTCCGCGAGCTGAATTCACCATGAAAGGGGCGCTATTCCCCGCTCCTAGTGTTTCGCGACAAGACGATGACTCTCGAAGCGATTCGGAGGAGCCTCAGCGCAAAAAAAGGAAGCTAGGTGGGCTCTCCTAGGGAAATGTTCGGCGATTACAGACTGACGTTTGGTTAGATAGTGCAGCTTCTTATTTCGACGACCTCGTGCGTGGGTTTCAGGTTTTTGACGTAGATCAGGGTGCGTACTGTGTTCCTCCAAACGTCCCCGGAGGTGTGCGCGAGACCTCACCCTCTCGACCCGACGACGAAGAAGACGAAGACGTGAAAACCCAGCAGAAGGTTTCTCCTTCACCTACTCCGTCTGACGACGGGCGTCAGGGATCTCCACTTAATCCCTGTTCCGGTGTTGTCGATGATGTCCTCATGGACGTTGATGATTCACCTCTCCCTTCCAATCCAGCGACTGGTTCCTCCGTTTTGGTGCCTGGCACTGCTGACGGGGACAATGAGGAGACTGATGAGGAATCCGATCTCTATTCCCGGAGTCAGCAGGCTCGTCTCCGGCAGCAACTCCGTGAGCTTGATGAGACACAGGACCAGTTGGATCAAGAACGATTGACCTTGGAGGAGGAGGAGGAGGATCTATGCCAGAAGATTGTTACGACCCGCGATTCACGACGAACATCTCGCCTTCTCGAAGAAAATGAACTCGAGCAGGGCCAAGACCAGGACAAGGACATCGACCCTGATGTCGAGCAGCGGAGGGATCATGTCAAGGAGCGGCTACAGGATGTAACTGAACAGTTGTCCAACTTGCAGGAAGAACGGGAAATTTTGGAACAAGAGTCAGAAGAGCTCGCGCGGGAACGAACCGAACGAGCCCTGCTCAAGAAGCGTTCGCAGACGTCCTCACAGAGCGAAAATATCTCGAGAGCTGTCCCAGGGTGCAGCAGTCGGCGAGACCCTGTTCTACCCATTCAGGCAGAGCAGAATACGCAGTCGCCCCAATCAACTACGCAGCAAAATACTGCTCACCGTCGCGCTGGTTCGTACGACAGTGTCCAGCAGAATGGCGAGTCCCGGAAACACGCCACGGGTGATGCCCAAAAAGGCTATGGGGACGACAACGTCCACGACGACGACGAAGAGACTGTCTTGAAAGGCGGTGATGACGATCGGGGCAAGGCAAGCGGCACCAGGCTCGACAACAGCGACGAGGAAGAAAACGGCGACAAGATTGAGATGGGCAACCGGGGAGCCAAGACTGGAGGCAAGAAGATCATGAATCACGACGACGACGGGATTGACCAGTGCCAGGGAACCCACAACCACGAAAAAAGTCTCGCCGCTGATGACCCCATGGAAGTCGATGGAGAGGACCAGCAGGGTGGTGCTTCACCGGAATCGTTGAAGCTGGGTTCTAGACAACCAGTGGAAGGTCAGGAGGGCGCGTTACCAGACGATCGAGGGCGAGGTAAGGGGATTCAAGACGGGTACAGGGCCAAAGACGACGCACTAACTGTTTTACTAGGCGCCGGTGAAGAGAGCAGTCCTCCCCAGCTGGACCGCCCGAGGAATTCTCCATCGCCCCAGGGGTTAAACCAGTCTAAGAGGAATCGGGACCCGTCGCCACCGGGCGATCAAGGTAAGTCAGTTACTTAAAGGAACGGTTCCCTAGTTTCCCGAAGATTTAAATGCTCCCGCAGACACCTTGGTGGGATTACAGGAGCAGAAACCGAAACCGAAACCCCTCACCAGTCGTGACGTGGGCAGCCTTCCTGTTTTCTCCTCTCTTCCTTTTCGGGACCTTCCGAATGTGCATGTTGAAATCATGGGTCTCTGTCCCCCGCCCCCCCAGGGGCGCAAGCTGCCAGCTAAACTGCCTCGCAAGGTGTGTCCCTCCTTTTTTGACGTTACGGCGATCTGACAATTTTTAGAAGCGGAACGTGTTCAAGTCTAAACGTGATCCTGAGCTCTCTTTCTACCTCAAAGAGGAGTGCGTCCAGTGGGATACCATAAGGAAGAGCGTGGCCACCTTCGTCAAAAAATACAGCTGGTCAGAGTGGAGCAAACTCGGTGAGGCGTCTCGTCGCGCAGTTGCCAGCTCCAACAATGTCTACATCAGCGACGTCCCGGCGGCTCAAGTAAATACGACCAGCCCAGCAGATATACTTGCAGTCCATGGAGATCTTGAGCTTGAGGTTCAAGGTAGCGATCTCCTCACTGTGAAGTTTCCTTACCATTCACCCAGATTGTAGAGCAGTCCCAGAAAACCATCGACGATCTAGCCCAGTTGAGAAGGAGCACCTTGTCAGAAGCCATAAAGCGCTCCACGGACGAACGCCCCCTCAACTTTTTGTCTCTCCCCGCCACCCATTACACCATCAGCGACCCCATTCTAACGTGGGTACAGTTCAACGTATCCCGGTAGCTATTGCCTGACCCTTAATTCCAGAGATTTGGGTGCTCTGCACTACAGGCTGTGGACCCTCAAACTGTTACCCGCTGGTTTATTCTTAGATGCCCTGGACTTAGGTTCTTATGATTGGCTTATACGTGGACAACGCGGCTGCTACTCAACTCTGCACATCGACGCGAATGGTCTGCACACTCTTGTTCGACCTTTGGACGGAGGCAAACTCTGGGCGTTGGCGCGCTGGCCCCCTGGGCATATGGGACGTCTCTCTTACCTGCGCGATTATGAGCCGCTCAGCGACTTCGCGGAGAAATTTGATTGGGAGGTCCTGAAACTCGAGCCAGGAAGCATGTTGTAAGTCGTCTCCTTCACCCACTGGTACCACTACCCATCCAATACTGTTTACCTCAGGCTGATGCTCCCCGGTACGGTGCATGCCGTCTACACGCACCAGACGGGCTTCGTACGAGGGGAGCACTTCTTTCTCCACCGAACTTTAATAGATTCCTGGAGCATCAACCTGCAGCTTCTAGCTCTCGGCGGTAATCCCACTAACACAGAACACGAGGGATCCGAGATTCGGACGTTTGTTCGCTTTCTCTCAGTCATCTTGAGTAAAAATTTCAACCCAAAGGACGGTGAGTGCACCCCTGAGTTAATGCCTGATCCTACGGTTCACGACATTCGCACAGTTCGCTTCAAGGGTGAAGAGTACGACTTGCGAAGTTTTCATAACGTCAAGTTGGTGGTTGTTATGGGCATCTACCTCTTTATCTGCCGAATTATCGATCCACGTGGATACATTTCTGGCTTCGAGTTCGACGGTATGGAACAGAAGCAGGTTGAATTTGGCCAGATGCTCTTCCAGGAATTTGTGGCGCTCATGGGTCGGTCATGGCGGCTGACACGCCTTGAAGATGACTCTGATTCCGAGGGTGAGGCTGAAGAACTCCCGATCCTGGAATATTTCCTGGAGGTGAGAAAATGAGTTATCCTACTTTGAGGCTCGACTGATTCCGTTTCAGAACCCTTTACTGCACGTTTGTGCCTGCTTCCTCAAACTATTGTCGTATCGCGTAGATCACCATGGTGCAGAGGAAGAGAGCAGCGCGGAATCCTTAGGAGATGACGAGGAACCGGAGGACCCTGATCATACTCTGACCCCCGAGCACGTTCGTCAAGCGATGGTTGAACTTCTAGAGCGTTTCAGCATCACGGAGGCACGGTTTGATAAGAAGGTTGCTGCTATCAATCTTGAGAAGGACTCCTTCGACGACCTTTTCCCAGGCAGTTATTCTTATCGGGTCCAACCCTCTCTAGCCAGTCGTAAGAGTTCGTAGCCGTTCGGATAGAACGGTCCTGCTACGGACGGCCTTTCCTTTGTCGCTTGCTTTGGCTTCGACCACATTCTCCTCCGTCGTGCTTCCCTGTCTTCTTTCTTCCTGGATTCCCCTACCCCATCCCTCTATCTCATCCCCCCACCCTTAATCTGGGGTTGTATTTTCGCTCTCGTCCTCTTTTGTACCCAATGCTCCTTACTGTTCTGTTTTCCTTTCACTGCTTTGAGCCCGTCGTCCTCCCACCAGAGCTTCATACCACGTCCCTTCCGCGTCTTGTTCTCTCACTTTGTATACTTTTTTCAGTCGTTTCTAAGGTGCCTGTACGCTTCCTTTTTCCCCCTCACTTGTCTTTGCAATAACATCGTTTTCTCTGGGATTAACGCTGCACCTGTTGAGGGCAACGACGAGCCCGTAAATGCTCCTAGTAGTTACCATAGTGAGAGCATGACTAAAGCAGCTGGGAGCAGCGGAGGTGCTTGCTTCCAACAGCTTCCTGCCCGCTGCCACAGGCCTTAGACATAAGCCCACTCAAACCGGTAAAACAAGAATATTATTATTATCTTTTTGCAGAAGAAACATGGTGCGTATACAACGGGCTGGTGGCCAACAGGATCAACGGAAATAAGGCAGGCGGCAGATGTTCAAAATCAACGGAACATGTACTAGTATAAAATAATTATCATAATTTATTTTTTTAAATTTGAAGTTCAAGGAATTAATTATTAGATTCAACGTCTTTGAGAGTGAACCAAGGGATCTAGACGTACTCCTTTGCAACGGGGCGTCCCGCAAAGACATTGGTTGTCGTTGATATGCCAAGGTTTGTGATCCTCCCCATGTATGGTGTCTCCCTGGTGCAAAGTCCCAAAATATTAGTCCCATTGAGCGCTAGGTTCTCAAACATCATGAGCCCATGAGCCTCACAGAGTAGTTGAGAGTTAACTCCTCCCCGGAGCGGATATCACGGGTGGTGAAGAAAACAAGCAAGGGTAAGTTGAGGTCGGGATTATCTATCGTGACAGAACAAAAATCATCAGACGGTTGGCCCAAGGACGTGTACATGCGCAGCAGCGTACTGATATAAACAGACCACAGGTCGCAGTTAGCTTCGCAGGAATGATTCTAGGCGTAGAGTCTCAGAAAACTCTAGGGCATCGGACCCAGTCGCAGCTACGTACCACATATCTTGTGAACTACGGAGCTTTGAGGTGAGAAAAGCGTGCGAGAAAAAATGATTTAGCGGAGATCGTACGTTGCCCGCATGGAACGCGTCAATTGTATATCTACTGGACCAGGACCCTGCTTTCTCAGTAACCTCACGTTCCGCCTCATTCTGAAGTCCGCCATCTTTAGGCACGTATCTGAGGTGATAGCTGTCGAGGTCAAGCAAGTAGGTCCGGCCAGAGTTGTCGTTATAACACCTAGTAAGGTTTCTTAGTTCTTGAAAGCAGATAAATTCAGATAGCGCCTTACACGCCACGACGGTCCGCTTCATCATCCACTTCGCCTGCGTATATACCTATGTAGGAACCATTTGGTATCTTGACCTGATCGCTAGCAAATACACCTACGTGGAGGTAATGAATGGAAGCTAAGATAATCCAAAACGCGCGAAGTTACCCCAGCCCTTGTTCGTTGTTTTGACGATGTCTATTTGATATTTCCGGCCCTGTTGGACGACCTGGCAGAGGAAGGTTTATCAGCGCGGCAGGAGACGTATTGAAAGGGGGGGAACAGCTAACTCGGTTTCTACACGTCTCGTCGCACTGACACTTGTCGTTGCACTCAAATATGGGGTATTTATGCAGATCGTGACGAAACCGCAGTTTCCCGGTCTTGTCGTAGGCGAAGTCAGTATGGGTGTCGTCTACGTACAGTTCTTTCTGACGTTGGAGGCAGACGCAATGTCTAGACTTGGGTCGACAGCCACTGATACAATCGCAACCCTTCAGTTTCTCAACGTCGGGGGTGGGTACAGCATTTCCCAGCCACATCCTGTTGGAGTAGTGGAATTCCCAAGGAGGTGCTGTCGTAACAAGAGGGATTAAGTATTTTGGGGCCTGAGGACCTAAATCGGGGGCTTACTTGATTCATTGTCGACGTTATTGATAAAGCGAATCTTGGGTACGTCTGGCTCATCATCCGCAGTGTTCTCCGCTATCATGGACTCAAAGCATCTGCGCAGACACAAGCTCCTTCTAAAGCTTGGGGGCAGAATATTGACGATTGCATGAGGAAGGTCGCGAGCGTAGTAAACGGGTAATCTGTAGTTGCGTCGGTGTTGTTGAAAGGTCATAAGCTGAACATGGTGGTGAGCGGGATCCTCTTGAGCGGCGATCCTCGCTTTGGAGTGATCAGCCTTGAGGTCATCTGTGAATACCACCGACTGCTCTGATCGCTCTGAAAGGCGTGAAGTTCTCTTGAGGAGCGACTCCTCCTTTTCGCTGTCGTCAAAATTGGAGTTGTCAAGTATACTATCCTCGCTGGAGGATGTGCTGAGATCAGAGGTTGGGGAGGGGAGGGAGTCGTCTAAAAGCACAACCTCTGTTGTAGTCAACGGGATCTATGTGACAAATGAGGATGAAATTTAGTTTTTCTCGTTGGAACCAAGATACCGTCTGCACAGGAGGTGCTTACTGTATGTGCGGGTGGAGCTTCAAGGGTATCGAGTAGGTATAGTGGTATAAATGGGTCTGGGATGTACTCGAGAATAGAGCTGACGCTATCGGGGTCTCTTTCGAGCTGGCCCATCTCCTAGACAACCCAACGGATGAGCGGAGGAAAAGAGATATGCAAAACACGCACCGGAACAATACCGTCCTCGTCCTGATCGCGCCTTCTACCCAGTACAACAAGCCTGCCCGGATCCATACCAACGAGAGAGCTATGCAATGAAGTTGGGGTGACGAAGCTTGATGTTGCGGTGAGCGAAGCAGTCGCGTCAACTCGTCTATTGGACGTCCTCTTCTTGCCCAGGGACACGGGCCGGTCGTTTATTATGGATCAGCTCTACGTATTCCTTCATATATGATGTTCGTCAAGAGATATTGGTAGTATGCTACTGTACAGGCTAAGTTATATAAAAACGTGGTCGGCTGAATTCATCAAGCTTTCAAGGTACTTGGATCTGCGGTACGATGACCAGTAAGACGAGCCAGGAGGTTAGGCTGGAAAAAGAGATCGTAAGGTGCACCAATTTCCAGTGGGGAGACCTTTCAATAACATACGGTGATCTACTCCCACCTAGGCGCTCGACTACTAAACCTAGAGAAAATGGACTTAGTCAATGAAAGACCATGCCTTCCTGTAATGATGAGACGTCGATACTATTGCGCTTTATCGGAGCAAAAGGACCCACGGATAATGTTGGGAAGAGATCAAGGTGGCCATGGTGAGCTATAATCGGGTGGGGGATATCCAACGCAGGGTGGGCTTCGCAGAGACGCAGAGTCTACTGACAAGGCTCCAGCGACGCAAAGCCTGCTGAGAGGTCCCCAGCGACGCAGAGTCTACTGGATATGCGACGGATGTGCACCCATATTTGCCGGAGAGATGGCGGGAACGGAAAGGAGGGGATTGTGGATAAGGGAAGTGGTCATCATGGGTCCTGGATCAAAGTTGACCCCTGTGTGGCAGTGACTGGCCTTGATCTGTTCTGGGTTCTACCACCATCACGGCCTGGTACCACGAAGTTGGATCTTGCATCGGCTTTAGTAACTTGGTTAGACCTCACGTCGACCAATTTTACGAGATAGATCTTGTATCGGCACCGTATACAGGATTCTCCTTCCGCTTCATCCCTCGCTGTAGGGCTGAGCGCAAACTGTGCATTTCCTGTAAGCCTCATCTCCAATTCTACGGGGATACAGTGCAAATCAAGAGACATAACTTCATTCGTTTTAGATACTTCTTTCAGGCGGTGACATCAAGCATCCAAAGTCGCGTTACCCTTCTCTCGACTCATCAAGTAAGTCCACGAAACATGCTTCTTGAAGTAGACACTGATCCGCGACTCCTCAGGCTTCAGCTCTTCCCATGGATCTCCCTCCTTCCGACGTCCTTTGCCATCCCGAGAAATACCTTACAGAGCACCGACGTACGTGCACTCTTCGCTCTCCTCATGAATACCGTGACTCAAAGCCCCCTGATTCTTGCGTCACATAGAACATGGTATACCCTTACTCGCTTGGCAAGGGTATCGCGGGATCTTCGTCGAGCATGGTCACTACTTTGTTACCACCCCATATGACCTCCCCATACCAGAAATTCCCTGCTCTTTCCTTGACCCAGAAAGGCCTGTTTTTCGCTACACCAATGAATCGTATGGCCAGGACGACTACACCGTGTGGCCCCAGGTTTACCACCCCAATCTCTGTCATCTCAGCGTAATGATCAAGCGCCCTGATTCATCGCGTTCTCCCGATGCTATATGGTGGACCCTCCTTACACAAGAGCATTGGAGTTCTGTCACGTCGTATGTTCAGGACTTGGTTAACCCTTCTGGAAAGGTGGATTACCTTTGGCTGCGCCTCGTATACCGCCCTTTCTGCACCGAGATTCGGGAGCGCGCTGCTGACTGTATAAAGTCCCTGGCCGCGAATCCCAATGCCCAGGGGGCGATCCGTGCTCTTTCCACCAGGCTCCAGTTCGTATTCGACAGGCTCGTACATGCTGCCATGCCATTCAACACCGCCTCTGGCACCCTGTCGAGGCTCCAGCACCAGTACCTCGAGCTTAGGGCGTACCTCGACTGGATGGACCATTACAAGCCGAGGTGGGCCATCTTGGATGCCAGCGAAGAGTATCCAAGGAAGCCTGTTGAAGGAATTATGGGCGTGTTCTTGATGGGAAATGAGATTGAACGATCCGCGGATTACCTGTATTCACTCAGGATTCCATTTTGGATTGTCCGACCTCTCAAGAATCTCTCTGGCCTTCGCATTGATCACCTCGGGGTTTCTGCTAGTTTCGCCGATCGTATCGAGATGCACGTTCCTAGCAGCACCCTTCCCGCATTTCGATCCTCCTTTCCCGAAAACTCGAAATTCGATCGCATCTGCCGGCAATTCAATTCTCGTCTCGGTTGCTCTAACCCTTTTGAGTATGAGCTTAAACTGAAGGCTAACGAAGATGGAGGTGTGTCGGTAGCACTAGGGACGTCGTCGACCTCCACATCTACTCCGTCAGCGAGCTCCTCTCAGCCAGGTTCAACGCTCAAGCCTAAGCCCAGCAAACGGAACAAGCCCACGCAGAGGAACAAGCTCTGTGAGTCACGCAATTCAAGCGTTTCGTGACGATCTTTATCTCAACGTCAACGTCCTGTAACACGCAGACACTCGCAATCAGTCTATGTCGAACCCTCCACTTGCCAAGATAACAGTCCAGACTTTTCAGGAGAAACCATCACCTCCTTTCCCCTACGCTCCAGATACATGGCTATTGGCCGCTGAGGAGGTTGTCGATTACCAACTGGCCGAGTATTCTCGCGGCTTCGTCTTTCCCGATCCCCGGCTCGTTCTTCATGACGTGAGCCCACAGGAGACGGGAACTCGGGTTCTGGCATATCTACGATGGAGGAACCTCCTGCTCGCTAGGGCTGCTCACTCTGATTCCGCAACTCCCTTAAGTAACCAGGCGTGGAGGCAGATCCTTCACGGCATGGTGTTCAAGGAGACCGTGGCGGGGACGAAATCCAGTCAGCGCATGGTTAGGGCCAGGGAGATCCTTCCAGACATACCCGCTCGAGAAGAGGATCTGCCTCCGCCTATGTGGAAGGGTAGCCCGGTTTCTGCTGGAAGTGAAGGCGACGTACCCCAGACCGTTTTGACTGAGGTACTCTGGGAGCTTTGTGAGCTCAACTTTAGGTTCGAACTCTTTGAGCTCGACCGTGTAATGCGCCGTAAGACAACCTCCAGCATCACCGTCCACAAATGTTTTTACGGCCAGGAGCTGACAGAGCTTGGGGAGAACATTGCAGACTATGGGCTCGCATCCCACGAGTTTCGTTATAGGCTTCATTGGTTGCTAAACTTTAGTGGGCTATTGGGTACGTGGGAAGGAGGATATTTTTTGGAAATTGAGCTAGGCAGTCGGGGGAGAGAGGAGTGGGACGAGCGAAGTCTGCGTGTGATAGAGTATAGAGCTGCCAAGTTCTACTGCCAGGCTCATTTCAATCATTTCGGTCGTCATGTGTCCCTTCCCCGTCGTCTCCGTTCCTCTTGATCTTTTGCTTCTGTGCTTACCTAGGAGTCTTCTTGTTTTCTTTCCATTCGTGTCACTGCTTTTTTACGGCTCTATCGTTGCTCTGATATCTAGATCGAATTTACTTCTGTTAACCTGTTGAGCGTGCTGTGCTACGCGGCCTCCAGCCTTGAGTGGATGGCTAAAACTAAAATGTGATCCCCGACTTCAAAATTACTACTCAAACCTCGCTATTGCGACATCCCTCAACAGTCGCTCTTCCGGCGGAGTTCCTTACCCTTCCCTTGGTCAGGACATCTCTCTCCCTATCTGTACCAAGCGTCTTGCTGATCAAATCACCCTACTGTACGATCAGGAAGTGATGATAATGATGCCGCATGTTCTTCACGTTCAACCTAAGGCTTCTTGGGTCTTATAGCGGGTGTGCGGGGTCACTGCAAGGGAGGAGGTAGTTTCTAAGCTAGTAAGAAGTAACGTCGCTGAAACCCGGGTTACTGATTGAGCTTCTTTCTTCGACGACTATAGAGCTGACGTCTAAAGATACGCTGTTGTATACACACAGCGAGACCGCCCACTGGCAGACGAATCTCCGGACATAAGAGTGGGCGACTATTCAAGCCAGCGAAATTTATCAAAGCTGCAGTCTACTCAGGGCGCAAAGGAAGGAGACTTCGTTCGGTGCGTAGGGTGGCCATCCATTTGGTGCAAACCCAACAAATACATTCCGTGTTCGGGGCTGGGAAGCTGAGAAGGGACGTAGTGGTCCGCATTGGGTGGGTATACACTCTACGGTTATGATTAGGCACTCTGAATTGGACGGTAGGAAAGTTTTCATCATTGAATCCATAGACTGGTCTAACATGGGAAAACGGTGGGCGACGTCCCCTCAGGAGTCGTCCTTGGTCTTTTGCCTACGGTATCCTCTTCGATTGACCGTCGGAAATCGGCAAACTATATTGCATTTCAGACATTGCCTAATAAGTGGAGTCAACGTTTGTTGCACTGGTACAGTAACATAACGGACTAAGCGGACTTACATGCAGGAAGACTCTTCAACCCCTGGCGGCGGAGGTCCGTATGCAAACTTCCTTTTTCTGCAGAATAAACATGCGAGCGCTGCGACAGTCCTCACACCAGGGGCATCGTTTCTCCTTGTTTTGACAATGTTATGACCTTCACTGAGCTTCTCCAGTCGGCGAGGGCGTTTCTTCTTTTGAACCTCCATTCCAACGTGAAGGATCGGAGGCGAACGGCAGTCTAGAGCCTGGTTCATCTAGCCATTATCGGAATGACTCCGGGAATCGACCACCACCAAAGGGAATAGGGCGTGGGCGATGGGTGAAGAGGACGGAACACAGATACGAGGTGGAAGAAGCGCCTGCTGTTGCCTCAGGTTGTCGCCTTTGTGCAGCTGATTTTGAGGTCAGCACGTGCCTTGTTCGTTGATGTTGGTTGGGTCGCTTCCCCGTCGAGGTGGAGCCCAGAGTCTCAGATAGAAGCAGTGACGGACGGTCGACAAATGAGAGCAGGACAGAAGGTTCAACTGTATGCTGAGTTTCAGGTTTGGGTGGGGTCTGAAGGTTTTCTCCCTGACCGATCATTTTGCCGTCAACTGTACAGTAGCGTTGTTGAATTACACGGTACTAACCCTCCACGGGAATTTCCATGACCGGCTTTGTGACCCCGACGCATTTTTTTTAGCTCCTCGTCTCAACCCCAGAGGCTGGAGGGTTTTACTCGATTAACTCTTCCTTAGGATCCGCCAGCTTCTCGCGATTTATCATCTTACTGGACCGGGTACGAAGGTAACCAGCCCTCACCGCGCCAACCCAACCTAACCAGTTGTCTGTAGCTCAAGGGTACTGAGGCTGGCTGAATGTCGTCATCGTACAACCCTACCAGTCTACCTCAATTTCACAAGCACCGCGTTGGAGTCTGAAGTGAAATGGTACGCTCGAAGTGTGATCTATTTAGCCCGATGCTCTCTTAAACACGATACTACTAAGGTTGAGCTTCAACGATTGTTTGAGCGGGATACTGGCCCTCTTCGTTTTTTCATAGCTCAGGACATACCCACAAACTCGAAAGAAATTCTCTCCAATGAGATCCAGGTACTTGCCGTTTTTGTTCTCGTTGGATTCTTGGTGCTCATATTTTCATTCGCTGTAGAGCTTAGGGGGGGTGGTGGTTGTGGAGAAAGTCCCCCATAAAGACTACGTCTTGATTGAACCGTCGTCTGAGGAGGATGAAATATTCCCTGGATACGAACACCATCCAGTTTACTGCACATTCTTATACGGACAAGGGTGGTCGGAGGGCTGGTGAACCGTACGTCTCTATCTTCCTTTACCAGCCTTCCTTTTTCTGATGGATAGCGTTCAAACAGACGAATTCTTTTCAGCGAATCTGATAAAACCAGCCTCTGCAATTACATAGTGTCGATGGTTCCTTTTAAGGAGGCCGGCGGTCGTACAGGCGATAGGCTGTACCAGGCTCTAGCTCAAAAGAAGGACATGCCTGGCTGGGAATGGGTTGAACGACATTCATGGGAGAGCTGGAGGGAGAAATACAAGAAGAACCAGGACGAAATGGATAGAATTATGGATCAGATCCTCAAAGCGAAGCAGGACTGTGCTGCAGGCGGGGTCAGCCCTTCGGATAGCATCCCTCGCACCGACTCACCAATCACTCGACCTCCGCCCGCTCCTGTAGCTGGAGGTACGCGCCGATTTACTCTCGAAAGCAGACCCCGCTTGGATCCCAACCCCGTTCATACCGCCGCTTCATACAGAAGTTCTGGGCGCACTGGCATTTCTGGTTCCAGACTTCGTCCCTGTGTCCCTCCAACCCACTCGAGCTTTGCTAGCAGTGGAGCACCGTCCGCTTCTACCCAGTTGCCTTCCTGCAAGGTTGAATTTTATGAGACGCAAAGTGCTTGTGGGGCATCGTCTCCATTTTTTCCATGTCCGGAGAGTTCTCCTGTTCCTCCGGTGCAATGGCGTCCAGCAATCGATTCTCCTGAGGGACCGAATCGTTCGGTACAGTGTCCAGTTCTGGCGGAGGGAGCGGCCGAAACATTGCAGCAACTTCAGGTCTCAAGGGGAAGCAAGCTCAGAGAGAACCCTCGAGGTCTACACCCACGTCTCACAGGGTTAAAAGCGAAGACTGGGATGAAGACGATGGAGAGTGGGCGGCCAGAGTCGAGAATTATCCTTCTTCGACGTGGGCTGTGATGGTCAGGAAGAGAGCGAGTAGAAATATAACGCCCGGGAATGCTGATGAGGCTCCCCAGCGAGCAAGTAAGAAGCAGCGGGTTGCCTTGAGCTCTTCGGTGTCTACATCCAAAACAGCGCCAACAGTGACAGCTACGTTGAAAACCCCATTTAATCCTACTCTCATCTCACCCACACCCTCTCAGTGTCATTGACTTGGTGTCACCAGCACCAGATTGGTCCCCTTCCCGCAGGCCTACCCGTCAGTACTCTCCTCGACCAGCACCTTCACCAGAGCTCCAGGGCACGTTCTTGGTTCAAAAACAACTGCAGGATCTGGGAAAAGAGGTTTCTTTCCTTTATGAGGAGATCGTAAAGCTGTACAAGGCGAATGGGCATGACCTAGAGAAGACGAGAGATACAGCTACGAGGTGTGTAGAGAACCGCGTCTGGAGATATGGTCCTGTAGTAATACGAGGCTGCATACAGGCAGTGTTGTCCTGTTGTGGGTAGTACAGGAACTTGGAAGAATGGGATGTGTATTTACCATCATGAAATTTGCTTCTGTATACTTTTGTTGCTTTACCGTGCCACCGAGAAATTCAGTTACACAATGGTGCGTGAAAAACACGCTCACGTGCTTCCAGTGGACGCGCCTATACTGAGCGTCATAAAGCGAGCGCGAGTTATTCGACTCTTCAACTCATTATGTACATGCGCATGCCCAGGATATCAGACAGGCTATTAAAATTGCTGGCTGATAATGGGTGGACATGTCCCCACATAGCCTGGGCGGCAAGCGTGAATGCAAATCGCAAAAAAAAAAACTTGCTCAAGAGAGGTGGATTCTAGCGCCTCTCTTGGCAGGTTTTTCGCCCCTGTTTGGAGTCGAACCAAGGTGCCCGGTTAATCGAATTACACCGGTGCTTTCACTGCTAAGCTACATGGGCTCTGGAGGAATGAACCACTAATTGGCGAGTGAAGGGCACGCGCAGGTGCAATTTCAAACGTCCAACCCCAACGAAAGAGTACGGTTTTACAGGCCGGGTTTGCTTGGTCACTGAGAGTAAAGTTCACGCTATCGCCCTCACCACGAAGCGATGAACGAAGCGATGAAAACAGCGAGGCCGTGATGACGATGATCCCTACGCCTCCTCTACAATCTGTAAAGGGAAGGAAGGCCACGTTTCGTGAGATTAGATGCACAATGACCAAAGCCATAGGGCAGATGTGCCATCTACCCCGCCGAGGAACGAGGAAACAGACAATCGAATGAGTGCGGGTCAGTGTCAATGAAGGTGGATGGCTGTGAGCATTACGCAAGGCGTGCTGGAATAGATGTGTATTGAGGTGATGAGACGATACTCTACGGGGGTAGTAAATAGGTAGCGAATGTAATGTGTTAAAAGAGGATAGGCAACACTAGTGGGATTAGTAAGTTTTGTGGGCCCTATACTCTGCACAATACTGAATCCACTACTTTAAGTGGATGATTTAATGTTGTACACTCAATACTTTAAGTGGTGGGCGCTCAAAACTCTTTCTGCTACTTTGAGTGATGTGAGCTGTAATGTAGATGTCCAATACAGAATACAACACTTTATGTAGTGTATTTAATTTCTGAGCCACTCGACATAGAATTGTGTGTATCCAAAACTGTGTACAAATCTTTTAGTGTTGAGAATCTATAAAGTGGCACCCAATACTGAATACAGAACTATATGCGGAGCGGCACATTCTGTACGTACATTGCTTAGAGTAGTGAGCCTCCAATACTCAATTCATCACTTTTAGTAATGCAAGTCTACATTACTCATTCACAAAACACTATTCAGAACTTTGAGTAGTGGAAACTGATTCTGGGTCCCCAACACTCTAAGATCCTTTGTTTCGATTTAGTGTTGAGTGCCCAAAATCTCATACAGTAACTAAAAGTAATGAATAGTGTTTTGTGAATGAGTAATGTAGACTTGCATTACTGAAAGTGATGAATTGAGTATTGGAGGCTCACTACTCTAAGCAATGTACATGCAGAATGTGCCACTCCACATATAGCTCCGTATTCAGTATTGGGTGCCACTTTATAGATTCTCAACACTAAAAGATTTGTACACAGTTTTGGGTGCACACAATTCTATGTCAAGTGGCTCAGAAATTAAATACACTACATAAAGTATTGTATTCCGTATTGGACGTCTACATTACGGCTCACATCACTCAAAGTAGCAGAAAGGGTTTTGAGCGCCCACCACTTAAAGTATTGAGTGTACAACATTAAATCATCCACTTAAAGTAGTGGATTCAGTATTGTGCAGAGTATAGAGCTCACAAAACCTACTAATCCCACTAGTGCAAGGAAGATGAGTAGAACCATAGAAAGGAGGGAATGCACATGGAGACAGTTGAACAGATGAGAGTAATATGACAAGATGAGGAGGCAGAAAAACGCAGAAAGAAAACCCCATAATCCACAAGAAACCCTATACACAGGAGAGCAAGAAAAGATACCTGTGTGTGATGGGAAAAATCTATGCCAAAAAAAAGAACGGGAGGTGCAGAGCGATAACAAACGATAGCAGGGGAAATAATGAGAACGATGAGTGTGCGACTTGAGGGTATGGTGTAGTGAAGCAAAAAGGAATATAGTCTATGATTGGACTGTCGGTAGGTCGCACGCCGCGGGATGCACCTGAATGGGACGGGATACAGGATAGCTCGGGAGAGGGCTTTTGCCGACACTGCAAAGCAGAGGCGAGAATTTACAGCGGTTCTACTTTTTCTACAGAGGGCAGAAACGGGGGACGTCAAACTCGGGTGGTTAAAAAGGAGAGGCAACAAAATAAATCACCGATTTTGAACGCATCATGATTGGCGCTAAATCAGGTGACGGGGAGCGCGACAGCTGTAATACAAGCACCAGTTGAGCTGGAGAGGCAACGGGGACAAGCAGCAGAGGAGATGAAGCAACGCACAGAGACAACGTAGGATGGTACGGCTTGTGGATAACATGCACCAGACGCGTTTTTGGCTAGTGCGGCTTTGAGCTAGAATAACATCATTTGTCATTTCCTTAACTGGTTCTCAGGCCAGAATCGCTGTAGTAGAAGAAACGGAGACAGAAAATACATACTTTAGCCTCACTGTGTGCTGCATGTCGCGAGAATGTATTTGGATGTAACGCAACGTGGCTTAGGCTCTTAGCCCGTGGTAGCGATGAAAGAGAGCAAGACAAAGAGGGGAAAGCTACTATTTGCGGCTTTAGGTTTGGTGCGTTGGAAGGATATCGGGAAGCCATTGGTGCGAGGAGAGAAAAGGCGAGGGATGCAAAGCAGAGGAGAAGGGACAGAGAGGAAGAGGAAACACGTGGAATGGATAGAGGAGAAGGGACCCGTGGAATGAATAGAAGAGAGGAGACTGTGGAATGGATAGAAGAGAAGAGTGAGGGAATGAACCGGGGGGAAGTTTATTACAGCTAGTTGCATATTGATAGACCGCCCCAAAAAGTACTGATCACTTTCGGAGTCAGAAATTAGGTGATAGCCGATCAAGAGCAGCCGAACCGGCCCTCCTTGTACACAACCTGTAGGTGTCGCAGCGGATTGCTGGATCCCCCCAATCTCCCCAGGAGTTATTTGCAAGCACTATGGTTGGTAGTTGTGCGCTGTATGTCACCAGTTGATGAAGTTCTCGCTCAGAAGGGTTGAAGAGCCATCTCTCTTACTGGGTTCTTCGGATCACGGATCACCGAATATTGACACTCCGAAAGTGATCAGAATAAGCTGTCATGGTCGTCACCACTGTCGACCTCAGCTCAATCACCGAGAATCCCAATCGAAAAACTCTTTCTGAAATCTCTCAGGCTGTCGCAGGATCCAGGAAAATAGTTGTAATTACTGGGGCAGGAATATCCTGCTCCAGTGGTATACCAGACTTCCGATCTTCAGATGGGCTCTATAACCTCGTCAAATCGAGGTATCCAGACTCGTTTCTCAAGGGAAAGGATCTGTTCGATGCCTCACTTTTCCGCGATCCCGTGTCAGCGTCTGTTCTCTACACATTTACTTCAGAACTAAAACGTTCTGTCGACGGTGCTGCACCAACACCAACGCATAGGTTCATAGAGACTCTCGACACAGGGGGGTTGGTAGGTAGAATGATTTTTAAATGTGCACTGGCTGGCATCTACCCCACTGGCGAGCTAGTGCATTAGCGCTTTGATCTAGGGCGATGTTTGTCGTCATCGTCCCTTACATAAATGAGGTAATAAGCTCCATTGAGATCAACCCTATGGTAGGCCTCATCGCAAAGCTTCTATCTGGCTTTATCGATAGAGCAAGAAGCTGGTACTGGGCACGCACGAGGAGAATCGGACCGACGTTGCTCGATTGTGTACTAACTCGGGTGGACTGCGATATTCTTCCAGATCATCAGCGGCAGGACTGTACTAGTACAACAAGGCAAGACTTCAACATAGAGACTGAATTGACAAATCGATCAACGCTTTGGCGACTAGCTGCCAAAAAGCCTCACCGATTCACTAGTAGCTGTCAACAGCACGGAGGTTTTCCGGTTCCTCTATATATAAGTCAGGTTTGCTTTTGGCTTGTTTTGCCTTTGTTGTGATGCTGAGTTCCTTTCTTTAATGCATCTGGCTGGGTCAGTGCGTGGTGTTCGAGTTGGAAATTGGATGAAATAATGTAAACAAGGACCTATACTGAATGTGGTACTTACTCTGAAATCCGTTGAGAAAGCAAGCACAGCGAGTAGAGCCTCTGGGTATTTTGGGGCAACCTGCCGGGCAAGATGATCCAAGTCATTGATAATCATATAGGTCTCGCCGACTCGGAAACTACTGTATCATCGTTCCTTCTGGTAAACAGGTTCTTTCATTTGAGGCGAGGCAATCAGGTTAGTGACAAGAAGTGAGGAGATCTCGATGGTCGAGAAGGTAGGAAAATGATCAGGGTCGCATGATAGGGTAACGTGGAAAAGGCCTCCGAGCTGAGAGATCTAGTCAATTCTCGAATCCTTTTCATTCATTGAGCAGCAGTCTTATGTAGGTAAATTGAAGCCCTGAATTAAGAAGGGTCTATATAGCTTCATTCCCTTTATATACAACATGGATCCTCGCCGTAACAAATCCTCTTCCCCACCTAACATCCTATACCCCAGCCGTGTTGTAAAACACCAACTGATATGAACGGCTTCGATCTCGACCCCACCTTTCATTACAGCGGCACGAGTGGGTCTGACGCTCCCTTTGCTGGGCCTATGGCTACTGGCTCTTCTACGGACTTTTCGTCTCACGTTTCTGAGTCTGAGAGTTACCAAAGTCCGGCTTTTGTAACTCAAATAGAATTGGACGAGGACTATGCTTACGTATGCGATCTTTTAGTTGGAAAGATTCTAATAGCAAATTGTTCACTAACATAGCACCTCTCTCAGCCCTGTGGCCATCCTGCATACGAACAAGGCTTTTACGATACCGATCGCTGTGCTCTTTCATCCTTCGGTCTTTTGTACGATAGCGATACAACGGGATACACTCATCTTGGATCTACTTCGCCTTCGTCTGGCTCTTATGACGGCTTCTCGGACCCAGATTTCTCACCTGTGTCTCCATTGCCATCTAAAGCACATTGGACGACATTATTGGCTCCAGGGTGCTATCCTATGCTGATAGACGAGCATAGAACTATTCCCATCTCCCATGCCCCGCTCGATATAAAATCTATTGACGCGTCTGGTGGCACAAGCCTTTTGATCAACCATCGCCACAACTTACTTCCTTCACCACCCCTGCTCGTACCGTCTCAAGGCTGGCCGATTTCAAAGACTGATACTCCGCTTCATCACAACATCAGCCGACCCAGGCTGTCCTCGTTCAGTACGCTGATCCCTGACAGGAGTCAGTCCCCAATGACTGCGCCTTGTCGTGGCGTGTCCCGCCCTTCGGAATCCGCCACACTAGTTGGATGTCGAGGCGTCGATGCTACTAGCCAGTCTCAGGTCCTTGTGCCTTACCCCCAGGCCCAGAGCTCGTCGTCGTCGTCTCTCGCTCATGCGATGACACCGATATCGGCCACGTCTTCAGGTCATTCTGCGCCAGCTGAAGTAGCCAGCCCCTTAGGCCTCCCAGGTCCGCCTTCACAGCAACCTCATACCAAAGTTGGTCCCTCACAGATAGAGTGCGATCTCCCGTCGTTTCCAAGACAGAGAGCTCCCAGACGAACTCTCAAGCCGAAGTCTGCTCCCACCCGTAGGGCTTCTCCTCATACAAAGAAAACACCTCATCTCGCGTGCTTCTTCTGTCGTGGCCGGAAGATCGCATGTGCGCCTATTCCTCCTGGTTCCTCAGAAAAAACATGCAAGTGAGTACTCCGTCGCCTTCTTAACCTTTCATTCGGTGGCTGATTATCCGGTAATATTTTTGCAATATGTTTGCAGTCAGTGCCTGAAGCGCGGATTGGAATGCATCTTCCCCGAGGAAAGCTACCGGGGCCAGCGCGTCCGGCCCAAGGGTGAACAGGGTGATTCCGATCCTCAGAGCTGCCTCTCTGATGAGGATGAGCTGCAGCCAGGAGAGGACTCGGCGTGCCCTGATAATGCTATGAACTTGAACGGTCTATGATTTTCTTTTCTTTTGCTGTTCTACATTGAAGTCTTCGTATACATACTATCCCCGTTTATGTCAATTTGATCTGTCATGGCCTACCATACCTCCTTGCCTATATTTCACTTGTATCCATAGTTCCAGTCATCCAGCCTGGCTTGTGCCCTCATTTGCTGTCATTCTTGTTCTCATCTTCTTGTTGGTGGTAGTTGGTTGCTTCTCTATACATACACATTTGGCCCTCTTCATCTGCAGCACAGTGATACCATCTTGAAGCTGCATGTGACCGCCTGTATCGCCTGTATATAGTGATGTCGAAGATATTTGCTTCTCTCAATGAGCTTTTTGAGTACACGACCATCCTGGGGACGAGCAGTCGTTATCTCCCTATGAATCAGTACTCATACGATAGACGAGGAGAACGCACCTCTCAAAAAGAGTGCGATCCACAACTTCAAGGAACCGTCTATGAACAGCGTCAGCGAATCGTATGTTACCAAACCAACGTCATGATGACTCCGGAGCACGTTAATCTGCACACATTTATCTGATAGCAAAATCTCATCCACCGGATGGACGCAACATGTTCTACGCATTCTTCAGGCTGTTGTCTGTGGGAATCCCACAACCTATATGGGAGCCTGAGAATCGCCTATGGCGACCCCATTGGTCACCGGTGAAGTTCAAGTTTTGAAAAAGGATTCCAACCTCCCAAGCCACTCCAGCGCATCAGTAAAGATTACTCAGTGTGTCTGCCACAAGCCTGACGGCGATCATTACATTTCCTTCGAGGTTTCTTTGCTGCAGAGTCGTCTGTCTGAACTTGACCACGCAGCAAATCAGTAAATATCAAACTCAGCGAAGGGTCTGCACGAGGATATGTCGATATCGATGACGGAGATTAATCACATAACAAGGCGGAACCGGTTCGATCTCTCAACTGAGCGTGAGATGAAGGTCAAGATCTAATCAGGATGCAGGTTGGTGGCACGGATCCAAGCCAAAAAAAGTTCGATTGTCGTTCCCACTTGCACTGCGAAGTCCAGCCGGCAGAAGAGCTTGGGTCCCTGCCAACTACTGGTACGTATACTTAGAGAGATGCGATGCAATGCAAGGTGGGGGCTTCCCAGGCTGGTGCATGCTCCAACACCGCCGCCTCATCCTCCGGGCCGCCCGCTCTTCACCCTCTACGCTCTCCACACGTAGCAGAACTCATTCACAGCTCACGACAAGTGACGGTCTTACCCTTCCTCGTACCCCCATACAATTCCAACGGTGCATTCACGGTCACAGCTAACTTGGCTGCTGGATATTCCCTCGCGTTGGGGATGTGAGGAGCTCCTCCAGTCAGACCAGCCGCTGTACCTGGCTTTCCTCGTCGTCTAAGGATCCATCGGCTCGTACCGCCTATTTCCTGACGTATTTTGTCATCCCGCCCAGTGCGGCAGCTGGAGCCGTTCGCTGCTGGCTCGATTGGAGGAACGTCCCTGTCCTGGCAGACCAGGGCAATCTACGCGTTGTCATAGACGAGGACTCAGTTTGGGCGACGACAACGGTCGGTTGTTTGGTGAGAACGGTTTGTTCTTGAGGGAGGTCGATATGAGCGTGTTTGGGTACGCATATGCATATTTATTTATGCTATTCAACACTGACAAAGTCCCCTTCAGCAATGGAGAGTTCGAGATGACGACCGAGTCTGGTAGCAACCCCCTCGTTCCGGACGGCAAGCCCTGATAAGCTCTACATCCTCCCCATTCACCCCCGACGCTCTAGGTGAAGACCCCCTCATGGGTAACCCACCAACAGTCTTCAATATTTCTGACTGCTCCTACAACATCACTCACGGCAACTCATACACCACCTCCACACCCCTTACAGATGATTCTTCATCCTCATCATCGAGCAACAAGTCGGAAGCTCAGTCCGGCCGTGACACGGAGTTCGACACCCAAGCTTACTTGAAAGCATGTTCGGCGGTGTCTAGCTCTACCACTGGCGCCATCATCAACCCCATACAGAGAGCGAGGTTGAGTACTAGGAAGCCGGCTAGCACTACGCATGGCAAGGTGGAGGTTCGTGCTAAGCTATCGAGAGGGTACATTCTCTTTAACTGGGTCCCTCGTCTTGACGTCGTTTACTGATCCTCTTTATTTCTCATAGAGATTGTATGTGGCTCGCTATCTGGATGCTGCCTGTCGACCCCGTCTATGGGGATTGGCCACTCAGTGATGAGATCGACGTCATGGAGTCGAGGGGTAACAGTGCCGAGTATGGTAGATAGTCAGTCCTTCCTTGTCCTTGACAATTTGAGCGCATATATTGACTTCTCTTTCTGTCTCAGAAGCTCCAATGTCGTTTGAGGCCCGCTCAAGTGGGGTCCGCTCATCTACCTCAACTCTGTGTACCAAACCACCGGATTCTGGAGCAAGAGGAGGGAGAGCCACGCCGACAGCTTCCATACGTATTCCATGGAGTGGACGAAGGATTGGGTCAGGATTTACGTTGATACCAGGTTCGTATATGCGTTTTTCCTCTATTGTTATGCCTACTCATTACCTTTCGCTTCCGTTTAGGCTTCACAAGATGTTCGCCACGAAGTTCGGCAGGACGTCAGGCGCTGACGGGTTCTGGAATCGGGGCAACTTCCCTCAAGTCCTCTACGATAACACTGGGTCTCAAGTCGTGCTCAACAATCCATGGAAGAACGGCACCAAGAGTGGACCCTTTGCCATTCGTGAGTGATGTTTCAGTTTTATTTATGGGATTTGGTACTGAGTCTATTCTGTTAGCGTTCTATGTGATCTTCAATGTCGCCGTTGGCAGTACGAACGGATGGTTCCCAGACGGTGTTAGCAGCAAACCTTGGCTCTGCAGATCTACTACATGTACGTATCACCTAGTTCACCTGACTCTCATGTCCATCGTATCCTGACCATCTCTCGTCTTCTTCCACCACGCAGCCGCGATGTCAGATTTCATCAAGAACAAAGATCAGCGGTTCAAGACGTGGGCTGAGAAGGATGAGGATAGGGCGATGGTCACTGACAGCGTGAAGATGTGGCAACTGTGTTGATCCATGGACCTCTCTCTCTTGATTCCTTTGTTCACTGGGGAGTAGAGGTGCATACTCGTTGGTGCATCTTGTTTCGACGTTGACATCAGTCGAGGTTCCATGCCCACCATCTCTTGAGATCGAGTCGAGACCCTCTTTGTATTGATCTTTCGCTCTGACCTCTCTATCCCTTCACATCCTCCACTTCACACGGGTTCCACCTTGAGCCACACGTAACACCCACCGACGACCTTCCCCTCCGAACGGCAACTTCGACCTTCGCTAAAAATTATTTCAACTCTACAAATCTCGACGATTTCTTGCCGGGCTACGCCCCTTTCTGTCCCAAAAAGAATCACTCGCGTCTTGTTGTTCGGCTACTGTTTCTTCGCTCACGGCCTCTTACGATTTTTTTTGGATTAATCTTGGATGTACGGTTCTCCGATTTTCTTTTTATCTTGGATATATCCCTTAATTCTTCACCCAGCATACCCCTCATGTAACCACCCACACCCTCCTGTACCAAACTCCTCATGTCCTTTCCTCCGGTCTTCTTTTCATCAGACCTCCGACCCTTATCATTCCCTATTTCCCCTTATTATCCCCTTACCCGCCTTTCCCCCTTCTTATAATTCCTTTCTCTTAGAAGTTTAAATCCATTTCCTCTTCTTTTTTTTAGACCTCATCCCTTCCCGCCTATCTCCCCTCCTACTAACTAATCTCCTCCTACCCTTCCCTAGAATTACCCTTTCCTCTAAAGCCCCCTGTCCTCTAAAGCCCCCTGTCCTACCACAAACCATACCCCCCTCCTGTATTTCCTAGCTTAAAAGATAGTTGTACCCCACATGTTTAGATAGAAGTCACCACCCCCTGTAATCACATCTACAAGTCCCTATCTCATGAACAAAATGAAGAAGACCGAAATCTCCGGAAAACTAAGTACAGCACAAGATTCGGATCTGGAGTCAGGAGCAAATCGGGTAATCCCGCTTCTATATACAGTAATATATGACGTAATGGGACACCACCACCTAATGGGACAAACGACTGTAACTCAAGAAGTACTGTAGCTATCGGCATAAACTCTTCAGCATCTTGAAGCACTAACCCATGGCTACTCTACCAACAGGTCCCAAGCCCACCGTACCATTTCTGCGGAAACGGTGCTGTGATCAAGAGCAGAAATGCATCAATCTGAAATTGATCCCATAGATCTACTGTGCAAAGCTCGTTTCAATGAGGACCTAACTCAGAATTGTGCGTGTAAGAACATCAATCCGTATGTTAGGAATAGCCTCTAGCCCTCGTTGAGAAGAGCATGCTCTGCTGTGGTCGTTTGCAAGCTGCTTTCGCTATCTAGGATAGGCTGTCACACTACACATGAGTGAGGCGTGACAGGAAAAGCCGCGGCTGCCGATCGCGAGCCTGTCCCATGAGACCATGTCATGCCCCAACGCCCCTTCGACAAAGAAGTTTATGTATCATCCGAAAACCACCACTCATTGTGGAGATCAACATACGGAGAGGTTCATGTATAGAACCAGAAGATGCCTGGATACTCAAAAATCCAGTCCTCGCGCTCTGCTCCCGAAAATATCAACTAAGAGATTTCTTGTCCCATTACGTCATATATTACTGTAGAAACAAATGATCGGGGATCAGGCGCATCACGTATGTACAAGAAAGCTAAAAGTACGCCTACAAGAGAAAATACGGACCCATAGTACCTGCTACACACCCCAACATTTTTCACTACCACCATGTTCTCCTTCTCAGACTGGATCCTCACCGCCCTTCTTATTGTTATGGCCATTATCATCGCCATCCAGCAAAAGATCGGCCCTATAAACCCCTCCCGCCTGGTAGAAATCGTTTGGTCCTTGGCAGCGCAAATAGGGAGACGCACACCTCTTCCTCCACACAGTTCCCCCGCGCCAATCCCATCCTTTGAACGTGATCCGGTTCCCTTCCAAAATCCAGGAATACCGATGCAGGCCCATCTTCCTCTCCACCATCGCGAAGCGATCCGATTCGGCAATCCGTCCTCCGATTCCTCAGTTTACGCCTTCACCACCCTGTCAGAGATGTACTCGAGTTACTATACTCCCTCCGTACATACACAGGACTCGGGATATGCTACG
The DNA here is from genome assembly GCA_002718315.1 of Agaricales sp. HM26-F1. NCBI lineage: Eukaryota > Fungi > Basidiomycota > Agaricomycetes > Agaricales > Agaricales sp. HM26-F1. The sequence continues at coordinate 2,109,681 of NIBX01000127.1, forward strand.
GGCGAAAGCAATATGTTCTACAATTACAACTTCGCCAGCTCGGACTCAGAATCAAGCTCAGAATCAATTCCGTCAGCAGAATCTACGCACATTGGTACACACGGACCACAGATCCCAGAATCCCCTCCAACCTGGTCTCCTCTAGCTTAGTCAAGACCAGGAAGGAACTGGACTTGGGCCGTAGGGAGCAGGAAGACGTAGTCAGAACCTGGGACTCGTAACACACCATTAGATTCTGTGCCGGCAACCACATTCCGAAGCAGTCTAGGCCCTACTATAATTTACCGCAACTGGAGGGGTCGATACTAAAGTATACATCTCAAATGGTACGTCGGCTTGTCTTCATCCGTCCGTATTCGTCCAGTTAATTCACTCCCACGGTAGATGGGGCTTCTACCAACTGCGTGCAACACGATTGTGCACCATCCAAGGATGACCAAAACGCCTTCACCATCTCAGCCAACGTCACAGTATCTTCCCGTCTGTCAACGTGCGACCCATGGGCCGTAACGGTGCAAGGTGGGACGTACCCATACGATTTCACACTAGTCGCCATCAATTCATCCGCGGTGACGAACGTTAGCAGTGTCGCAAAGGGAGATGACATGTTCGTTTGGATAGACAGGGCGGATCCCAATGGGCAGCTGCGAGTGAGAGGTAAGGCCCTGTTTCGCTCAGAATACGGTGGTGCATCATGCTCACTCAACTTCTCGACAGTACTGGCGAATGCGTATACGGAACTCCTCTCGTATACACACAGGGTAATGTCTCGTTCTCTCCAGTTCTACGTGCTCAGTATTTAATCCACGCTCTTCCACAGGTTCAACAGACGCCACTTGCCCAGGACTGGAGTCAACATTTCTCGATTCGAACTCGCTCAAACCCCCATCAAGCTCATCCACATCGTCTTCCTCCACTACCGCCTCCAGCCCAACGTCCTCCTCAGAAAACTCGAGTAACGATCCATCGGATAAGCCTAGTACGACGTTGATCGTATCTGTCGCTGTGTCTCAGTCGGGATGGTCTCGGTATTTATCGTCATAGGCTTCCTCTGGTGGACCCGCAGGCGGAGACCACGGCAGAAGAACGTGCCCACTGGGGCGAGAAGATCATCCTTACTGGATACGACGGAGGCGAAGTAGGTGGAAGGGATGGTCACGGTGCTGTGCCGGGGAAGCTTGGATTATGCTCCACGACCTTTCGAGCAGCGCGTCCCGAGCTGGTATCAAGAAGGAGAAAGATATAGGGACAGTCCTCGGCCTGGTTCTGGTCTTTCGTGAGCAGCTTCGCCGCTGCTCGCTCGGGTAACCCCACTCAGGGAGATGGAGGATTATGCTCAGGAGGTGATTTCGCACCCAACGCCTTGTATTTCCCGGCCTCGCCTCCCTCTGGATTCTCTCGCTCTAATTCCAACCTCGAGCTAAAGCGGGAACGAATCGCCTCCGGGGCGTCGGGTTCGATGCTTCCCCTACTCCCAGTCGTTGTACCCGGTCACCGTACTCATCACAACTCGGGCTCAGGCTCAATGCATCTCCTCCCTCCCGGTGCTCAGCAACCCATGCCCCTCAGGTCAGGATCCCCATCCTCTGTGGGTGGATACGATCCGGCTTCCGCATCAGCGCCAACGTCGAGGGCCACGAACGGCACTCGGGTAGACCCAACATTCACCAGCGAAGCTTCCTTATCAAGAATCAGCAAAGCTCGACGTCGATCCGTCATGAACTTCAACGAGGGTGATCACAGTTACGACAATCATGGTAGTCAAGAGATCATCATCCAGCACGAAGATGCCGCTAGAGCTGGGGTGGCGAGGCAAGTTGTTACGGAGCTGCCGCCACTGTATCATCCTCCTGAGGCGCCAGAGTCAGCGTCGTTCACCTTGAGTATTACTAATGGAGACGAAAGGAACGGCGTCGGCGGTGGAAAGGCAAGGTAAAGAGCCGTGAATCATGGACGTTCTTCGCGAGCTGTGCAGCCGTATCATCTCATTTTCATCTTTGCTTTGGTGTTTTGGTTTATTTGTCTGTCTTGTTGGGACTCTCCCGCTGTTTGTACACCCGTCGCGTTTCTACTTGCCTTCGTCTATCGTTCTCTTACTATCTGAAATCGGTACCTCTCTCTTGTAGATACCTCAGCTGATCACTCCTTTCTTATAATGGGTCCTCTACTCACGTTCCTTCTCTGATTGTAGAAGTCTCGGTGAACAGGGAGATCACCCCTCATCTTTGTTGCGGTGTTGAATGTCAGACTGATATCTCTGGTATACAATCCCCGAGCCTTCCTGACTTGGTATCGCGTAGACATTACCAAGATCTCCTGAAGGGGACCCATCTCAGTCTTCTGCGGTCTTCCTCACTGGCATACAACTCTATCAAGCATGCAGATCTTCTCTCTTGGTTGCGCGGAAGCAAGGACCGTATACGGCACAGTGTCGATAAAAACGGAATAATAGGGCATGGAAGGACAGAGTAAAGAGCAGTACGATAGCGATAGCAACGAGTGAATAAAGCAGCATTATTTTGAGCTACGTCCCGAGAGCCTCCAGCTCTTGCAGCTCTTTCTGCGCTTTCATGATCTCTTGCTTCTTCTTCCTCACAAGAGCATGGTACACCTCTTCGTTCGGATCACTTTCCAGCCTATGATGATATGAAGGAAGAGTATGAGTACCACCTCCCTCAGCCAGACGAAGGACGACAAGAATGAGAACAAACGTACTCATCAAGCTTGGCTGGCCGTCCATACGCCTCTTGAAGATCATAGTCCGCCTCGACATACCACCAAAGGGGCTTCACATCGTCCTTCAACCCCAAGTCCCTCCTCAACATGCCGTCCAATTGCATGTCTCGCTTGTATCCCCAGGAATACCAATCTATAGTCCGATTCGTAAACAAACCGATTAGAGCTCCGTCGAGCTCCGGCTTCATCATGGGGATGCAGGCGGTAATCAAGCGCTCGTAGCGCCTGGAGAGCGTAGAGAGGATACAGACCATCGCCGAGATGTAGTGAAACTCGGGCTCTTCTGGGTCGTAATCTGGGTCCTCGCCCAGTTTCTCGACACATTTGCGAAGCTGGGAAGCGGAGAGGGTGTAGCCGTAGCAGAGCTTGGGGATTCGTTTCCATTGTTGTTTGGAACGAGGCCGTAAATGGCGGGGAAGTATAGCCATTGGTGCGTAACCGGGCAATGCGTCCTTTTTCGCAGGACATGAGACGAATGATTGAGGGACTGTGGAGGATAAAACGTACATCTGGAGTGATGGAGTCGACGTTCAACGTAATCCGCTGCATGCCGTCCGTGGTGCCCATAATTGACTCGTCAGAAGAGAGAGAGTCATCGTCTGATTCATGAAGGAACTTGTCTTGGGCCAAGGTGTTGGAATGGGTAGTTTCTTCCATGCTAGGATTATAGTTGATGATTAGAGATTCGAGAGAGAAGAAGAACGCGTCTATCAGGTATGTATGTATATGCTGCCGGCTGGGGTGCAGGTACTATAAGCGTGACGGTGGAACCAAGACGAAACCAAGGCGAGACTGTAAGACAAAGGACACACGTGCCGTTCCTCATTGGAGGACGATAATCATCAGATACTCCATCGAAGCCAGCCATCATTATCCTCATCGATGGCACAGACTCCTGTCTCGTCACCTTTTGGTCCGCCTGTGAACCACCACCTGAGCGCTGCTGAATGGCAGCATAGAGCAATGGGACAGAGAGTCGTATCCTTCGTCTGTTATGTCCATATTCGACTAATTCCTGATAACGACAAACTGGAGTGGCACTGTATCGACTGAAAACTTCCTGATCTTGCAAAGCTTGTGCTCTTTCTACCTATAGCTTCTTGCTTCTTGAATATAGGAAACTTGCCGATTCCAGATAATCACCGCTGAACTCCTTTACAATCTCTCCTCCTGGAACCCCAAGTCAGAGTTCCGAGTCCCTTGGTTTTCTTCGCCTCAGACAAGTACTCCGTCGGACCCTTCCGGTCAAGAAACAAAATTCTCGCGGGGCTCAGCAAAGGGTTGTAGAAGGACTGCCACTACACCTCTCTGAGTCGGTTCAAGAGAATGAACTACGACGGTCTGTTCGGGTACGTCTTCTTTCCTTAGCTTTCAAATGCAAGACTTTAATATACCCAACCTTCGTTGACTAGGTCTCTTATGATAGCGACCTGGGTAAACACCTCGTTTCTCATGATCGAAGCCATCCAAGTAAGATCTCACTCTGCTATCTCCCTCAGTCCTTCTCTCCATCCTACCCAATCCTTCCTCTCATATTGTAAAATGGCACATAACTGACCGGTGTTTTTTATATTTCTAAAAGGTTCGTAGATGTGTACGACACGCAGGGAGAACACGACGGTTGAAATATTTCGTGCTGGTTTGTTTTGTGTTAGACGTTGCCTGCAGCGCGGCGAATTGTGCTTCTGTGTATCTCGTACGTCCCCTCTCGCCCAATCTCCTTCGTTTCACGTCTTTTATCCCTGTGGCAATTTCTATGTCTATCTTCGCCAGTTCTCTGTCGCGCATTGGGGTTTATTCACCTTCTTTGCTGTATGTAAGGGCTGAATCTGATGAATATTGGTTTTGTTGGACTTTGAGGGGATGAGGTTTACCTACCGATTGTACGTCCTATTTCTCTAGTGCTCTCGGGCAAACTATGACTATGAGAGCTCACTCTCCGCTTTACGATCCAGGGCTCTAAAGCCTGGTGCGCCCTTCCTTTCTCCACGACATTCCTGTTTGCTCCGTTCACGAAGACTGACCAATACCCTCAAACTTCCAGGCCTGTAACCAGTAATTCTGCCCCTCCTCTCTCTCCTCTGCATAGCTCATACAAATGACCCCCTTGTTTATTGGATGGTAGTCGAGATGATCTGCAACGGTCTCGTAGCGCTGTGTGCGCAGACGTTTCTCATTCTACGGTATCACTCTTTGTGCGTCCACTATTATACCTCGTAGGGAGTCTGGGTCTCTGTACTAAGGATCATTTAAAGATCAAGAAACCTTCAGGTCTCGGCACTACTCTTCGCCCTCTCCCTCGCCGCGGCGCTTCTGTACGTCCCACGTGTATTTTTAAACATCACGAAATTCCCACCTCTCATTTTGGGCCTGTTTTCCTCTGGATAGTCCACAGGCGCGTTAGCAGCCGGTGTTCTTCTCTCTACAAGCAAGAACGACCTCCGAACGCTCAAGGTGTCCATCCTCTTGTGGCTCAGCGCCGCGGCACTCTCGGACTGGTGTCTCGCTGCTGGATTGGTTTATGAGCTTAGAAAGAGGAGTGAAGTGGTCGACGTTCGGAGGACGAGGAGGTGAGGTTTCCTGTTTCGCTCCACTGGTACTACCTGCTTTGCGACCGAAAACCATGAATTGGGCTCATCGGGTTTTGGGTTTTGTTTTGTTTTTTGGATAGGATGATAGGCGGATTGATCGCGAACGTCGTTCGAACAGGAGCAGCGACGTCGGTCATCGCTACGGCTATGTTGGTCATATACCTCATCGACAAGACAAACAACGGTACGTCCTTTCACGCCCTATTCCTATACCCTCTATTCCATCGACACTAACCGACCTATATGATCACGACAATAGCAACCAGCGCACTGGGATACTGCCTGGGAAGAATATACGCCTCACCATGCTCTTTAACATCAACTACCAAAGCGTTTCTCATTACGGCTCCTCCTCGTCCGCCTACGACAACAATCAATACGGTCACAAACGCGACCATAACGATCTCAATTTTAAGGTTGACCGTTCGGCTTTGAATGCACGCTCGCCTGGTATGTCTGAGTTCGACTCGACGATGGACCGGCCCATGAGCACGTTCCATTCGTTCACAGAGCTGGGTATGAGTATGGACGTGATGGAGTCTAGCAGGGGAACGATGACCCCGACTACCAGTGGGATGGAGGGGAGCTCTAGGGCTCCAATGACAGAGTCACGCAACAGTAAAGATTATGGTGGTCGCGATGCTGTTGCGATTATTGGCATGAAGAGTGCCAGCGAGAGTTTGTTTGTGCCGTGCCAGGATGGGGATATAAGCTCTTGTGGAAGTAGTAGGTAGTTGATTCTGTCACTGATCTTGCATCGAAGGAGAAGAAAAGTATCTTGGCTACATAGAGTACATACAGAATCTAACCAGTTGGTTGCCATCGATACAGCACGAAAAAATGTTTGACTAACTACGCCCTCTCAGATGAATAGCCTGAACTTGAGGCTCATCATTCTCATTCTCTCCTCTCTCCCTCCTTGGCATAAAAAGACAATGCTAGACTTCTGATTTCAACCCTAGTACAGCTTCGGAAGACGAAGCAGCAGCAGCGACCTCTGTGTGTTGACTCAATGAAGACACTTCGCATGGAGAACATTTGTCCTCTTCCGACGCCAGTTTGAGCAGCGACTTTGAGCTCCGTGTCGTACTCGATAGCGTCCTCGTCCTCGTCGTGGCTCTCTTGATGTGCATTCTCATCCCCTTTTCCTTATCGCTGAACGCCCGCTGCCCAGGTTCCGGTAGCCAGAGCTCGATAAAACCAGAGGGACCCATGGGATTCACTACGCTTGAACGACCCGACCAATGATCCAACGACTGCCCCCGACCCCAGCGTCGACACCGTGAGCTGCTTGTGAAGGCCCAGAGCAGCGGGCGCACTGTCCGCACCAGCTAGACTGAGTCGTTGGAGACTTGACGCGACGCGGTCTCAGCAGCACCCTACGTGGACCGCGAGGTCGTCGGCAAAGGATCGCGGAGGGGCGGGGCAGTGTTCTCGCGCTGTCACTGGAGTTGGTCATGTGCATGCAAATTGCGCGTCGCTTGGTGCTGTAGACTGTGGCTCGCAGCGTGGCTGCTGTGATAGTCTGAACCTGTGTGGATGACTGGAGATGGGGATTACATGATGATGCGACCAGAGGACAGGCTGGAGAAGTAGCCAGGAGAGAGCGTGGCGCAATACTTCACCAAGAAATTTGAGTTCGTGTTGACGTAGCTAACCGAACACCCAGTCCCAAGCGACCCTACCTTGGTCGACGAATCTATACTCGTGTCGATGCCACCCTCTATACTGCTCTCAGCCTCGAACGTAGAAGAGATCGTCAGCCGAGCCACCGAATAGGAGAACGTCTCAGACAGCGACGACTGGGAATGTCCTGACCGTCGTTGGTCCTCACAGAACCGGACTGGGCTGGCCGCAGAGGGAAAGGTGACGGCTGAGAGGGAGGAAGACGAGGATAGAACGACAACGATAGAGGGCGTCAATAATGTCGGTGAGCTACCTGATGATGATGGTGAGGGCCGTGTGAAGAATCTCCACAGCTCATCGTGAGTTGCGTCGGAGGGTACGTTTCCAACCCACACCACCCACTCTGAGCGATAAGCAAATGGATTGAGATGATAAGGTCGTCGATGACGATCTATACGCGATGGGTTGGGATGTAGATGTGGAGGGGAGGGTGCAGGTAAAGGACCATGATGAAGGGAGGACGCAATGGGAGCTGGTGCTGGACAAGGCGAAGGATGCCCTGGTGGGCGTCAGCGGGAGACGACGACGACGACGCATGAGGCCGCGTGACGAGTACGTCAGGCACATCTGGATCTCTCGATGGGATTGCCTGCTGGCTCGTCGTTACTACAAGATGAGGTAGCAACCGCGGTTGCTGATTATACTGGTGCTGGACATATTGCTGCTGGTAGTACACAGAGTGATCAGCCTCGTAGCTCTGTTGAGCGTGACGCATGTACCACACCAAGTTCCCTGACTACCCTCTTCACCTGGGGAATCGCCCACGTACCGAGAGTGGGTATGAGTTGGTGTGTACATCGTGTCAGGATGTGGTGGGGGTTGAAGGAATGTGTTGTTGTTGGTGAGCCATACCCGTATGTGGTGGACAGATGATGCGAGATGGAAGGTGAGAAATGTATGGCCTGATATCCTGTGTCTGGATAAGACGCAGGCGGGGAGCTGAACCCTACGTTACCTTGAGACTGGCCGTTGTTGTACGAGGACGACTGAGTGAGGCAAGGATACGGTGGTGTGGTCTGCAAACCGTCACGGTACGGCCGTTGACTCTGCGATGGACTCCAGGGTCCTGACGAGGAACCGGGGGGTAATGGAAGCTTGACAGGACAGGTGACGTACTGCTACATCTGAGCCTGGGGATAGGCAAAGGTACCGATGTAGGAGCGCATGTTGGGGTCGTAGGCATAGGTGGGGTAGGGAAGCGAATGTGTTTGTGCCACCTGTTGATGGGGGATCTGCCGGCTATGTGGATCTGCAGCGGTATGCTGAGGATAATAGGAGTCTGAAGGCATTGAAGTAGGATTGACATAGGGGGGTCTGTACTGGAACAGCGGGAGGAGGCTGCTGCTAGGACCGAATCGGGTGTTGTGATAGTTCCACTGCTGGGAGACACTCGTCAGTAACGTCGAATAACACAAACATAAAACACATCTATACGTACCTAAATCCGCTTAAACAGGGATAGGGCCTCTGCGCTCATAAGCACCGTCTCAGTAATAAACCCTAGCAAAGACTTGTTGGATGGACGCGTCCTTCACGAGTGAACAAACCATCGACCTCGGTGGGTAGAGGAACGGTGGCACTGGCAGCGGACCAGGGCGTTGGTGTACGTGTACATGTTGAACGTCCCTACACCTCCACCGGGCGCGAAGCGAGAGCATTCGCTTTCCTTCCATGGCTGAAGGTAGAGGAGTCAGTGAGAGAGGTAGAGGTGAGCGTCGTGGTGGTAGGAGGAGAACTAAACGGATCAGAGTGATTTTGAACGCAGCAAGAACGCAGTGAGGTCGGCGTTGATCTGGCCTTCACTTATGTAGCGAACATCAGTGCGATTTCTTACTGTACTCAAGTCCTCCCATCTCTTGTTTCCTCAGCTACCTCATCTCGTACCAGGAACAATATGCGACGACGCAAGAGAGTCTCGGAGCGCTCTTTTGTGTGTCGTGACTGATTCCTTCTGATTCCAAACGAGTCATCAAGGGCTTAGGCGTCTTTCGATATCGATATCAGTCATCACCGGTTCACCACTCGTCAACAGCAAGACGAGGACCATCGAAGACTTTGGGTCCGAACGGAAGAGGCTAGAGCGACCCAAGGAATAGCTTGGATGCTTCTTCGTGCTTTCTGGAGTTCGGGAGACTGGTGGAGTACGAGGTTAACAAGGGGTAAGCTCGTAATCTCTTGAAGTCGACACAGGTCTCGCGAACAGAACCGAATTTCTCTTGAGCTCGTAAGAATCTCGGGAAGAAAATCATATTTCTCTTGAAATCGGTAAGAGTCTCCTGATACAGTTACATTCCCCTACAGTACTTGATTTGCTCGTGAAGGGTTAAGATCCTCCTGAGCACCTAAGAGTCTCCTGACCGTCTCCTGAACCGACTGTCGGTTCTGTGATAAGGCACTCTCCAGTGCTCCTAACTCCCCGGGAGTTTGTTCTTTCCATCGACAGCCCCCACCGCTACCCCCTTTCAGAAAAAGAGCTGTCACTCCTGTCCCCCTCCTTGTTTAGTCACAGTACCCCCGAGCAGGGCCTGCGTACTCTTTCTCCTAAATTGGCCACCCAAGTTCAGTCATCCACTACTGCCCCAACGTCGTCAATGAATACCACCGCAAATCCGAATGTAGCACCCGCCAACACGGGCTCTGGCTTTGGCCACCAACATCACCATTCGACGTCGGGCACGGCGAAATCATGTTCCTGGATTCTCAATATATTTCAGGCGGAAAAAGTTATCCCTCACGGACCGGCCACGGCAGTGCCAGCTCATCAAGGGGCTTCGTCGTCGTTGGCGGGGGCACTGGGCACTGTGCCTTCCCACGATGGCCATCATCGTCATGCTCAACACCAACGGCATCGTCAGCGTCATGCTCAGCATCTCCTTCAGCAATCCCAGCAATTCCCTCAGCAGTCTCAGCCTCAGTATTTTCAACGGTCTCAGCATCTACCTCAGCAACCTCAGTGGTCGCCTCAGCAGCCACTGCGTTATCCAACGCAGCCCCAGGTTGGCCTCCAGACTCCTTTCGAGTTCAATGGGAACGTTGCCTCTGGTTATCCTCCACACCAGAGTTATCCTCAATCGCAAGCTCAAACTGCGCAGACCAACTCCGTCTACGACGGCTATGCTCTGGACCGGACAAATGTCCAGTTTCCAGAACCAACCTATGGTTCCCAACTCGGTGGAAACACGGCGCTCAAACATTTGGAGAAAATATGGCGATGAATTCACATGGTATACGTTCAGAAAATTTCCGCTCTCAAAGATACGTTTACTTATCAAGATATCTCACAGTCGGACCACGATGAACCAACTCCTAGCCTTCATTACTCTGGACCCGAGCACTATACAGATGCTCACCTCTCGCTTGGAAACACGAATTCGGTATGTTTATCCTCAATGGCGTTTTTTCGGGTACGTTTACTCACTACAATGTCCCATAGAGCGCCTCCATACCCACCCCTCAAGGCCATCTACCTTCAGCCAGCGAGGTGGGATTCAGCGGTGGCTACTACGAGCACCAGTACAGCGCTGGTTGTTGCCCTCAGGAAGATTATTATGCCGGCCAACTCCAACTCCAGGGCCATCATGAGCAGGTTAGCACTCTCTGTCAACTTTTCCCTATCTATTCGCCTGATCTCCTGTCCAACAGGATGAGGCTCAACCCGACCCAGCTGAGTATATCTATTCGTCTCAGCATCAAGTCAACCCTCCTGGTGCCTATACCCCTCAAATCGCCCTCCTCTCTGGTTGCTCTCCAGCAGCCACCCCGATTTCGCCCTTCCCTCCACCCGCCCGTCCATCTTTCGATTGCGTCGCTCCGTCATCAGAGAATCCTCCGACGCCCCCTCTCGCTCCACCTCCGTCTTCGCATGCCCCTGCTGCATCCTCGTCCTCTCAGCTCCACCCGTACCTCTTTGAAAATAAAGCTCGAGAACTGGAGCATCCTATTCCGCAACGCCTTTTTCTGGGAGTACAAGATATGGACAAGATGCAGACCAAACCTGAAATCGCCCATCTCAATTCGATCCTCAATCCCCAAGGGAAAAAACGTATCCCCAACATAGTCGGCTTTATAGGTCAATTGACCAAGACGAGGATGCGTGACAACCTACTTCATCGCAGACGGTGCGAGGAATTTCTGAGACGAGGCGACGAGGATTGCAGATGCTGCGCAGGCCGCTCGACTGCATGGGCAGCCGCATCCCAACAACGCCAACGCCAAACGGACTTCGAAACAGGGGAAAGTTTTGTTCGACTGGGACAAGTCGGATTTGTACGATAAGCTTGACGCCTCGGAAATGTGGCGAGAGGGTATCAAGAAGGTCCACGAGTGGTTTCTGTGTCTCAAGGAATCTCCAGTGAATCTTCCCGTCGTTGTTATAGGGAAGAAGAGGGGAGGGCCAAGGAGACGGCAGAGGCGGCTGCAGACGACGAGCAGGACGAAGACCTTCACGCGGATCCCGACCAGCATGAACCCAACCATCCCACCCACGACAATGGCAAGGGAAAGGCGGAGGACTCGGCGCAGGAGAAGGAAAAGGGCAAAAACAAGGCCGCTCCAAGGGAGGAGCCGGAGCACCAGTTAAACCTCTTTCAATGGCGCGCCCTCCGGGCGCAGAACTCGACTACTCCCCTTTCTCAGCTCGCCAGCAGCTCCCTCCTCCTCATCTTCTCCCTTCAGAGGGTGTTTCTTCCTCTCGGGCCTCTCATGTTCATGCTTCATCCTCTATTCCCTTCAGCGGGGAAGATATTATGTACGATCTTGCTAGGAGCCTCCTTCCCGAGGGGTTGGACCCTCTACCTTTCCCTCCAGTTATGAACGATACCGTTCATCATCTCGAAGGCCACGATACTTCCGACTTCGAAAATACACTGGACCTCCAGTCTGTTCTCTTGGACGCAACAGGAGTCAGTGGTCAGATCCAGGGCACCGACGTGTCCTCCCTAGTCCTCCCTACTCAAGAAGAGACGCAGGTTCTTTTCCCCTTCGCCGATTTTCCTCTTGATATTCCCCTTAACGAGCCTGGGGTTCTCGGTTAGAATGTTGGTAGTATGATTTCCAGCTAGCTGCTCCTCTCAGATTTCAGTACCTACACGTATTGCCTCTACTCCTCCGCTTTGGTGGCACCCCGGGGTTAGGGGGGTTAGGGGGGTTAGGGGGGTTAGGGGGGTTAGGGGGGTTAGGGGGGGTAGGGGGGTTAGGGGGGTTAGGGGGGTTAGGGGG